>CAIGQV010018170.1:8042660-8112694 GCA_903798115.1 Danio jaintianensis
TGTGTGTGTGTGTGTGTGTGTGTGTATGTGTGTGTGTGTGTGAGTGAATAAATGAGCATGTGAGTGAGAGAGTGAGTGAATAAACAACTGTGTGTGTCTGTGTCTGAGTAAGTGAGTGAATAAATAAGTGTGTGAGTGAATAAATGAGTGTGTGAATGACTGAATAATTCAGTGACTGAATAAATGAGTGTGTGTGTGTGCGTGCGTGCGTGAGAGCGTGCGTGCGTGTGTGTGTGTGTGTGTGTGTGTGTGTGTGTGAATGAGTGAATAAATGAGTGTGTATGTGTGTGAATAAATGATGTGTGAGTGTGTGTGTGTGTGTGTGTGTGCATGTGAGTGAATAAATGAGTGTGTGAGTGAATAAACGAATGTGTGTGTGAGTGAGTGAATAAATGAGTGTGTGTGTGTGTGTGTGTGTGTGTGTGTGTGTGTGTGTGTGTGTGTAAGTGAATAAATGAGCATGTGAGTGAGAGAGTGAGTGAGTGAATAAACGAGTGTGTGAGTGAGTGAATAAACAAGTGTGTGTGTGTGTGTGTGTCTGAGTAAGTGAGTGAATAAATGAGTGTGTGAGTGACTGAATAAATGTGTGTGTGTGTGTGTGTGCGCGTGTGTGTGTGTGTGTGAGAGTGGTTGAATAAATGAGTGTTTATGTGTGTGAATAAATGATGTGTGAGTGTGTGTGTGCATGTGAGTCAATAAATGAGTGTGTGAGTGAATAAACGAATGTGTGAGTGAGTGAATGAGTGAGTGAGTGAGTGAGTGAGTGAGTGAGTGAGTGAGTGAGTGAGTGAGTGAGTGAGTGAGTGAATAAATGAGTGTATGTGTGAGTGAGTGAGTGAGTGAGTGAGTCAGTGAGTGAATATAAGAGTGAGTGAGTGAGAGAGTAAGTGAGTGAATAAATGAGTGTATGTGTGAGTGAGCGAGTGAGTCAGTGAATGAATAAAAGAGTGAGTGAGTGAGTGAGTGAGTGAGTGAGTGAGTGAGTGAGTGAGTGAGTGAGTGCGTGCGAGCGAGCGAGCGATCAACCTGGGGACCAGTGAATGATTGAGACTGAATGTTAAAGACACTAGAGAGACCTAGAAAGTAAATCAGTGTTTGACCGAGTAACTGATTGATTGTATAACTGTCAGTCAGTGACTATGTGACTGAGTGATCAACCCAGAGAATGACTGAAACAGTGAGTGAGTTAGTGAGTGAGTGAGTAAATTACTAAGTGGGCGAATAAGAAAATGACAGATTGTGTGATTGAGTGAGTGACTTAGTAGACGGATTTCCATCTTAACATGATATGAATCTCTTCAAAATTAGCAAAAAAAGAAAATAAAGAAAACTCAAATGATAATTAGATGCGTTTCCATTAAGTTCTTAAAGCGGCTGATTGTAGTATTGGTAACCTAGAAACCAACAGTAAACAAGGCAAGCATAATTGAGTTACATGGGTGTGATGTTTACTACGTCAGAGTTTATCAGGCAAATGCATTTCCATCCCTTTTTTGCACAAAACCACTTTTAAAATTGACTATTTACTCTCTCTCAAGTGGTTCCAAATGTTTTTGACTTTCTTTGCTCTGTTCAACACAAAAGAAGATATTTAGAAAAAAGCTGAAAACCTGTAACCATTGACTTGCACTCGTTTCTCATGCAATTCTTCAAAATGCACATAAACACAAGGTGATGGAAACACAGCTATTGATAAACTAATCAACACAAAAATTATATACAGATAGACTGATAGAGTGAATGACTGACTAATATATTGACTGGCTGAGTAACAAAGTGGGTCATGATATACAGATAGACTAAAAAAAAGACAAGTTAGAGACTGACTGAGGGAGTGACTGACAGACATGCAGATATATAACTTGCATCATAGTCCAACTTCTGAACCCATTACATGTGAAGGAATTGTTAGTTCGCTTTAGGATGTTTATCTTAACCAGATGTAAACCAGGCGCTAGCACTGCCTTTCCTTTCACTCTAAAATGCAGTAACACATTGCAGGGCTTAACAATGGTAATGACTGCATGGCTCTGAGCCAGTTTCAAGACAACTGACTGAAAAGCTAAATGTGTCCTTTCAGGGTGCTGCATTCTCACTACATATTATGTTTGGTAATGTGTTATACTCCTTGCAAATTATATGTAAGGTGATAAACATTGTTAATCTTATTAATGGTGATCTAAGTATGTCATAGCTAGGCAATGAATATGTAAAAAAGTGAGAATTATCTGTGATGCATCAGAAGTATTGAACAAACCAGATTTGTTGCATATATATATTGCCACAATAGTGATAATATAACTAAAACTTAATAAAGAGTTTGTTGTATTTGTAAAGAAAATACAATGAAGTAACATATAGTAAAACACCACATATGAAGTGCTCTCAAAGAACTCACCAGCTCTAAAAAAAACTTATACTGCAATGTCTTCTACACAGAGTTAGTGTAAAACAGTAGTACATACCGTCCTGTAGCTGTATCTGATGGAGGTAGAGTGGACTCTGCAGTACATTACAGCGTCCCGGTTCATCTTCCCTGGTCAACAGCATCAGGTCTGTGTAGATGAACACTGTGGCCTATAGGGGGCGATACAGACAACAGTCAGTACAGCACTGAAACATCCCCGTCTGACCTTCTTGTGTCACTCTCACTCATCTTCTGACCAAGTGAAGACAAAAAAAGAGCCTCGATCTTTAATTATAGCTCATTTAAACTGGCCTGCATGCAGAATTACACTGATAATCACCAATCCTTTATTTAGTACTCATTTAAAGCAACACTCCCCTTTTTTTTTAAAATAGGCTCAGTTTACAAGGCCCCTAGAATTACGATGCTTTCACATCTGTGGTTCGATTCATTTGGTCTGGACCAAGGACAACAAATGATATATTGTAGCATTTTTCTGCCATTTTTGGGTCCTTTTCACACCACACTGATTGCTTTGGTCAGAACCAGTTGAAAAGAACCAAAATGCAGTCATGTGACAAAATCCACATCACTCATTGGCCAGATGTTATTGAACGTATTTCCTAAACTGCTTTTCGATTGGTCAGAATTAACGGGCAGGAAAATGCCAATGGAACTCCCGCAAGTAAACAAACCGGCAGACACAAAATGTCACTTTTTACTATGGAGGGACGACTGCGCTGGCTGGTTGTATCCCTGGTCATAGTATACTATATAGTTTGTATACATCCCTTTAGACAAACTATACATTTCGAGAATGAAGCGCAGCTGCGGCTGGAAAACAATGTTTTAATGCATTGCAAACGGCGAAGGCGCATCGCAAGTCACGAGGCGTGAATTAATTTAGCTAAACTGCGACACGGTCATCTTCCAAAAATATTACCAACAATCCATCAGGTAATGTTTTTCCCTCTCTCTCTCTCTTTCTCTCTCTCTCTCTGTTTACAATTGTTGGTAAACCGCTGTCAACAAATATTTTTCCTCCACATCCCATAACGCACAGCACATCGGACTACGGCAGCTGGATTAGTCCAAAAAGGAGCAGTAATTTGTGCGGTTGGGTCTGTTCTAGTTCGGATCATGTTCTCACCCCAAACGAACCACTCCAAGGTTCGTTTGAAAGCGTATCGAGACCACCTCTTCAAGGAGGTCTCGGTACAATTTTTTGGTACGCTTTTGGTGCGCACTCGAGTGCGGTTGCTAAATTCACACCTGCCCAAACAAACCGCACCAAGAGGGAAAACGAAATCTAGTGTGATTCAACCGAACTAAATAAGGCGGGTGTGAAAGCACCCTTAAACAGTTGAGTTTTACCATTTTTTTTAATCCATTCAGCTGATATCCGGGTTTGGCAGAAGCACTTTTAGCTTAGCTTAGCATAAATCATTGAATTAGATTAGACCATTAGCATCTCACTCCAAAAATTCAAAGAGCTTTAAAAATTTTCTTATTCATTGACAATTATGTAGTTACATTGTGAGCTAAGACCGACAGAAAATTTAAAGTTGCTATTTTCTAGGCCAATATGGCTGGGAACTATACACTTATTCCGGGCGTAATAATCACGGAACTTTGCTGCCGAACCATGGCTGCAGCAGGCGCAATGATATTACGTAGCACCTGAAATAGTCCCCAGAAAGCTAACTAGATAACTTTTTATTGCTACAGAAAAGTCAAACTTTAAATAGGAAAATTATCTAAACTTTTCAGTTTTTTGAGTAAGATGCTAATGGTCTTATTCGATTCAATGATTTATGCTAAGCTAAACTAAAAGTGCTCCTGCCAAACCTGGAGATCAACCAAATGGAAAAAAAAAAAAAGATAAAATTCAACTGTTTAACAGTAGAAAATTTGTAAAATGAGCTCATTTCCCCAAAAAAGGGTTCCTTTAAGACACTACAGCACTCGTTTAAAGCGCAATGAATCAGGTAAAGTCAAGTAAAGGTCTTCGGCAGGGGACAAAAACTCTGATTCTCACACAGAAAGCAGCAAGCTGGATGCTCTACTTTGCCTTTCATGCTGCCCACTGCCCAGGCTTGGAAATAGGCCAGCTTAATAAAAGCAGCTGATCTAAATCACGGTGAAAGAAACACACACGCTCATTCTAGGACGCTGGAGGAATGTGTTTAGTGATGTACGGCTCATCCTCCTTAAACACTCTGATCTTTAGAAACTCTTGACTGCATTACTCAAACAGGTCTCCAGGCAAAATTGAGGTCAGCTGGCATGCGGACGGGGGCCCTGCGAGAAAGCACAAAAGATGTGACGGGCTCTCCAAGGGAATTGCTATAGATACAAAGTCGATTTTGGAGGCTATTGTGACTCTCCGAGATTTGTCTTTGCACAATATTGCTCACGCCGAGGAAGCAGAGGTCATGCTATTCCCAAACTGCAGGTTTCATTTAAAGAAAAAAAAAGTAAATCTTGGATTAAGGTATCTTCTTCCACACAATGTGGAGCGCATATTTTGTGTCGGGCATTACTGTCAATGAGACGAATATTCCCGCGGTTCTTCCCAAACGATCGTTCGGTGAAATGGATCTAATAGAGAAAGGTAGTATTTCGTCCAGCTTGAAAAAAAATACAAGGTCTAAGAACCAGCAGGCTTTTAGAAAGGTATCATGAGAACAAGATCAAATCTGACCAAGCAAAATAGTCAGTCTTCTGAAACAGGACACCGGCTCTGGGTCACCTTCAGAGCTCACAAGCAAGACATTACAAGAATCGCTTCTGCATGTTGTATCCAAGACCAGATGTTTTAGACCTCTCGATTCCTGGAATATGATGAAGGTTTTGCTTAAAAGGGATCTGAAAGTCATCAATTGTTAAACTAAACGCAAAAACGTGTTTTGAGCATAACAATGGATGCTGAAAAATTCATCAGATATAAAATGTGAATGTCTTCCTTAACATAGCTTAATGGAAGACATGTATTTGGCATGAAGTATTTTTAGGATACTTTTATGGAACATTTTTCTCCATACTTACATTTGAAGTATGGAAAAGAGCAGCAGGAACATTCTACTAAACTTCTATTTTTAAATTCCACTAAAGACAGATATTTGTTTCTTCAATTATTCTTTTTTTTTTTTTCAAACTGGAGGCTGCCCGGGTGTGCTAGGGTTCCACAGAAATGTTAGGAAGAAAAAGGAAATTATAAACATAACCTTTGATAATTATGATTTTGGGAAATATTTACTATATATAGTATACAGGTTTTATTAAAAACATTAAATTAGGATAATATCCTTAAATATAAGACAAATAGTTCAAATTCAAATGCAGTGGAGAAATTCTTATACCCTATAACAAATTCAGCTACATGTAATATTTGGAATAGCCTGCTTCATTTTTCCTGTTAATTGCAACTGTATTTTATGTTTTCTCTCACATTCAATGGGGTGTACTAATTGTTTGCACCATGATCCTAGATTAATCTTATGTAAAACAAACAAATCAGATTTGCACATCTTTAACATTGTATAGGATCCAAAAATCCTTTTTTTATTAAACTTTTAATGGGATCCTATACAATAAAAAAAAAAGCAAATCTGATATGCAAAATAAATGTTATTATCGGAAATATGTCAGGGTGTATTCATAAATGCTGGGCACTGTAATTTAATATTACAAAATATAAATAAAACAGTGTTTAAAAAATAAAATGCATTAAAATAATACAATAATTGTAATAATATTCTAAATGAATAAACACATAAATGAATATGAATCCTAAATGGTTGTTTAAAATTAGGTAAATGTGTAAATAAATGAATACAGCACTATCATAAATTCGAATCTAATTCACTATCTAATTCAAAAATTGCACCCATATACAATATAAATTATTTACATTATATAAAAATTGTAAGAAACTATACAAATAGCTTTTTACATTTAGGATCGGACATTTATGATCATATTTTGTCATATATGCCATGAGCCTGTATTATTTCTATAGCTCCATGATGCCTCATTATTTATAACCTCATTAGTTTGAATATAAATTACAGTCTCTAGTCTTCATACAAGAGCAACCTCTGAGCAACACATTTTTCTCTGGGGATAGTAAGGATTAGCGGCATTACCTTAAGAGCAATGTGTTTACTATCATGAAGGATCATTTCCTCCGACAACATCAGGACTCTCTCTGGGCTGCACAGGTCCAGTGGCTGCAATGCAATTAAACACTCATTATATCCACAATATGTGCATCATGTCAGTCATGCCATTCGCACAAGGATGTTAGTACAACACATCCTTAATAATATATGATAATAATAGCGCATCGACCTTTAAAGCAGCCAAATATAGGGTACAAGCTGCCATGAAATGTCAGCTTAACTGCAGTGACATATTAAACTCCAACTAAAACTATTTAAAGCAACATTTTTTGTTTTGTTTTAAACAAACCTCATATTAATTGAGTAAATAAATGCATAATTCAGAATATGTATCATTTTGACTGGCGCGTAAAAGTTAAAAATGTGTTAGGCGCTTCAAAAGATGTGAAACAGTACGTCAAACACATTTACATAAATAAATCCAACCCAGGCTCATTCTGAAAACGTACCGCTATATACATTTCTGGAGAGCGCCAAATACGTCCCAGGAGGTCCCAAAGGCCGTTGTGTACGCTTTTTGAGATCTCAAATTTCTGACTGACTGAATGACTGTCTGACCCATCCTCCTCCTTCCCTAAACCCAACCAATAGTGTTTTCAAACGCACCGATTGACCCGCCCACCCACTTCCCTAAACCCAACCGCCAGTGTTTTCAAAAGCAATGCATAAAATGAAAAGCCCTCACCTGATTTTTACCACATTTTCAGATTTTGCCACATTCTCACCCTGTTTTTTACTTGTTTATTTTATTTTTTGGCTTCTGTTTTTGTCTTACCCATTTTCTGGAACCGTTCTCGAACCCCGTCATCGTGGTCAACTCCTCTCTGCATCTCAAGTCCGCTAAGGTACATGGCGAGTTAACTGGACAAACTGGTAACAGCAGGAAAGCCGTCCACATGGAGGTAAGCGGTCAGCTGGTAAGCGCGAAAAGGAACGGCGTCATACCGCCCCGTAGCGACGAAATGCAGCCATATATACTTCTGGTTACATAATTTGCGATCTCCAGAAATGTATATAGGGCTACGTTTTCAGAATGAGCTTATGTTGAATAAATCATGGAAATGTATTGCATTGAAATGAAAAAAAAAAAAAAAACATGTTCTGTGTTCATGGCCCCTTATCCACGATGCAATGGATGCAATGATTTGACCAAAAATACAGTAAACAGTAACATCTGAACAGTACAGTACAGTCATGGCCAAAAGTTTTGAGAATGACACAAATATAAGTTTTCACAAAGTTTGCTGCTAAACTGCTTTTAGGTCTTTGTTTCAGTTGTTTCTGTGATGTAATGAAATATAATTACAAGCACTTCATACGTTTCAAAGGCTTTTATCGACAATTACATGACATTTATGCAAAGAGTCAGTATTTGCAGTGTTGGCCCTTCTTTTTCAGGACCTCTGCAGTTCGACTGGGCATGCTCTCAATCAACTTCTGGGCCAAATCCTCACTGATAGCAACCCATTCTTTCATAATCACTTCATGGAGTTTGTCAGAATTAGTGGGTTTTTGTTTGTCCACCCGCCTCTTGAGGATTGACCACAAGTTCTCAATGGGATTAAGATATGGGGAGTTTCCAGCCCATGGACCCAAAATTTCAACGTTTTGGTCCCCGAGCCACTTAGATATCACTTTTGCCTTATGGCACGGTGCTCCATCGTGCTGGAAAATGCATTGTTCTTCACCAAACTGTTGTTGGATTGTTGGAAGAAGTTGCTGTTGGAGGGTGTTTTGGTACCGTTCTTTATTCATGGCTGTGTTTTTGGGCAAAATTGTGAGTGAGCCCACTCCATTGGATGAGAAGCAACCCCACACATGAATGGTCTCAGAATGCTTTACTGTTGGCATGACACAGGACTGATGGTAGCGCTCACCTTTTGTTCTCCGGACAAGGCTTTTTCCAGATGCCCCAAACAATCAAAAAGGGGCTTCATTGGAGGATATGACTTTGACCAAGTCCTCAGCAGTCCATTCGCCATAATTTTTGCAGAAGATCAATCTGTCCCTGATGTTTTTTTTGGAGAGAAGTGGCTTCTTTGCTGCCCTTCTTGACACCAGGCTATCTTCCAAAAGTCTTCGCCTCATTGTGCGTGCAGATGCGCTCACACCTGCCTGCTGCCATTCCTGAGCAAGCTCTGCACTGGTGGCACTCCAATCCCACAGCTGAATCCTCTTTAGGAGACGATCCTGGCGCTTGCTGGACTTTCTTGTACGCCCTGAAGCCTTCTTAGCAAGAATTGAACCTCTTTCCTTGAAGTTCTTGATGATCCTATAAATTGTTGATCTTAGTAGCCACAATATCCTTACCTGTGAAGCCATTTTTATGCAACGCAATGATGGCTGCACGCGTTTCTTTGCAGGTCACCATGGTTAACAATGGAAGAACAATGATTTCAAGCATCACCCTCCTTTTAACATGTCAAGTCTGCCATTCTAACCCAATCAGCCTGACATAATGATCTCCAGCCTTGTGCTCGTCAACATTCTCACCTGAGTTAACAAGACGATTACTGAAATTATCTCAGCGGGTCCTTTAATGACAACAATGAAATGCAATGGAAAGTTTTTTTCAGGATTAAGTTAATGTTCATGGCAAAGAAGGACTATGCAATTCAATTGATCACTCTTCATAACATTCTGGAGTATATGCAAATTGCTATTATAAAAACTTAAGCAGCAACTTTTCCAATTTCCAATATTTATGTCATTCTCAAAACTTTTGGCCATGACTGTACATGTGCAGTAAAATATGGTAATTTTATTAATAATAATAATAAATTTTTAATAGTAAAGCAGCATTAACTAACATTAACTAGAGTTTTTGTTTTGCTTTTAGCCCAAATATCAAAAAAATAATAATAATAAATCAAGAAGCATTTTCTAGACAAGTAAAAATATTCTCTAATCTGCAAATGAGGTAAGCAAAATAATCTTATGTCAAATCAAAAACAAGATTATTTTGCTTGTTTTAAGTAAAAACTCACTTAATTTTGACATATTATTTCTGAAAACGGGTGGCGCGGTGGGTAGCGCTGTCGCCTCACAGCAAGAAGGTCGCTGGTTCGAGCCTCAGTTGGGTCAGTTGGCATTTCTGTGTGAAGTATGTTCTCCCCATGTTCGCGTGGGTTTCCTCCGGGTGCTCCGGTTTCCCCCACAGTCCAAAGACATGCGCTATAGGTGAATTGAGTAAGCTAAATTGTGTGTGAATAGGAGTGTATGGGTGTTCCCAGTACTGGGTTGCAGCTGGAAGGGCATCCGCTGCGTAAAACATATGCTGGATAAGTTGGCGGTTCATTCCGCTGTGGCGACCCCAGATTAATAAAGGGACTAATCCGAAAAGAAAATTTTATAAATCAATTTTTGAAAACAAGACAATATTTTTTGTTTGTCTAGAAAATGCTTCTTGATTTAAGAATTTTTAGAAATTTGGACTAGAAACAAGACAAAAAGTCTAGGTAAGCATTTTTGCAGTATATATATATATATATACATATATTTTAATAATATAAGATAATAAAAACATGTACTGAAAATACCTGTACAAAAACAGGGAAGATGAGAATCTTGGGGGCCAGACTGACGTATGTGCCATAGTTGGAGTGAGGCAGGTGAGACTGGACAATGGTGCAGTTCTGGTAGTTGGCGAAGCTCTGTCTGTAGGATGAGGGGGGCAGGGTGGTGGTTTTACTGCTCATAGATCGACACAAGGTGGCTTGGGCTTGTAGACCACCGTCCTGCAGGTAGTCCGGGCTCTGCTGCAGTCCTCTGCTGGTCTGGTAGATTCTGCCTATGAAATGACATATCAAACAAAAAGAATGCTATTACAATATTTTATTGGTCTAATCTGTATTAGGGTTAAAGAAAAGAAAAAAGGGGTTTTCCAAGCATCAGAAAAACAATTTTTTTTCCCACATTTTTGTTACATTTTAATGCATAAATGTTGTATACAAACTGCTTATTCTACATTAAGTAATTATGCTGGGATGTGAATGAATTTGAAGGACAGACATGGGTTTTAATTTACAGTGCTCAACATAATTAAGTACACCAAAATTGAATAATTTTACCCATTTCTCAGTGAATATAGGTAATAAATTTGGGTGCATTTGAACAAAACCAGTTTGTTAAACAAATATATTTATTGAAATAATATTTTAGTCACAGAACATCTTCAGAAATACATGCAAAATATTGGAAAAGAAATCACAAACTCCAAAATTTCAACAAAATTGTATTAATGTTTTGTTTCTTTTGAATTTTGCTCTTTTTAAATTTTTTATTTAATATTTTTCCCTTACATATAAATTTGGGTGTACTAATTTTGCACCGTTATCATATGTTATTTTGTCAGATTAGCTCTAATGTATATGCATAAATATTTTATTGTAAAGCATTCCATAGAAAATATTAATTTAAATGAGAGATTTGTGAGGGGTGTACTCATATATGTTGATCACTGTACTTTGGTCTCTTTTTTAGTACTCATTATGAGGTTTATTGTGCTTCTATGTTTTTGAATGATTATGTGTGAGACTGTCAATCACCTATGTCACCTGTGCAAATCGGATGAATAAACTTACCTAACTGTTTTAATGGTTTCCAAAAAATAAGATTTGATTTTAAATCATTTAGAATCATTTGATGGCATATTGAATCACTATTTAAGGATCACAGTGCAGCCTCAAAATACTAATTAACTGTCCTTTTAAATCTTTATATCTTGTCACTGTCCTTTTTTAAGTTTTAATGATTCAAAATAAAATAAAATGTAGTGATCATTTAGGCTTTTATACATTTTAATAAATATAAATTTATGTTAATGTTATGCTGAATGATAATGGAACTTTTATTTCGTCCATATTTTGACATTTTATGCTCACAGTTATTTGAAACAGACATTTGATTTGCATTTAATATGCTTTCCCTGTGCATAAAATCCCTTTTGCAAACCTAATTTCACGCAGAAATCAAAATAGAATATCTCAACTTTGATCCATTATTAAAGTACATTACAGAGTCATGTAAACAAACATAAATACCATTAAAAAGTTTCCGGTCGGTAATATTGAAAATCTCACCAATGCCACAATTGTATTTTTAAATAAACAACTATTATTACAATATATAATAACCTAATAAATGTATATTTATGATGCCAAGCTCAAAGCTGAACATATAAACGTCTTTACTATCAATTTAAAGCATAATTACAAAATAAAAACATTTAGTTTATATAATATCAGTTTGTTTATATATGATTTTATATTATAATAATATTACATCCTTAAAAAAACTGACCCCGTTTTATGAATATGTATGAATTATTTCTCTATTATACTATACATCAATATGTTCCATAATGTCCCATAATAGTCATGTGTTTGGTCACTAGATGGACAGATGCTGGATTTTTGTGAGCGTATACACTTTTGAAAGCAATCTGCATTTTTGACTATCAGTGTAATGAATCAAACGTGGACAAGCTCAAAATGTTTTAAAGAGGAAGTGGACAGAGGTCACATTTTAAACTGATCAGAGACCTGAGAACGTTAATCAGAAACACTTTCATTGGCTGTGTCACCTAAAAATCCCAGCGTCCCATTGAAGTCGGAATACACCGACCACATTTTATGAAGATGTATGAATATTTAAATTATTCCTTCATTATACTATACATCATATATTCCATAATGGATCACCATTAGGGCTTGACATTAACTTTTTTGATCACCAGCCACTGTGGCTAGTAGATTTCCAAAATTACTAGCCACTCACCATTTTCACTAGCCACAATTTTGTTGATGGGAAAATATATTGTATATGCATAAATTTGACTTTGACATGCTAAAATTACTTGACTTAGATTTTGTGTTATATGTTGTGTATGAGCTTGCTGGAGCAAATGGGTTGTGGTTTCATAGTGTTTCACTGCAATTAGTTTTTATTTCACATGACTTTTCAGGGCTCAAAATTAAAGATTTACCAAGTTTATCTCTGCCCACACCAAAAATAATTAAATAATTATTTCTTAGCCACAATTTTTAAATAACGAGCAAAGTATAGCTGTGTTCATGTACTTTTTATTTAACAAAACTTTTCGTAAAAAAACAACAACTGACATTTAAAAAAAATTATTGGCTGCGTCCGAAATCGCATACTTATACTATATAGTACGCTAAAAACAGTATGTGAGCCGAGTAGTAGGGGTCTCAAAATAATTGTTTCTTCGGTGCACCACGATGCAGACGCGGACAATTCGGTATCGGTTCAGTAATAATCATAACCGGTTATTATGTATTGATGTCATTTATCTCATATGCGATATGTCGCGGTAGAATACTATGGCAAGGGAGGTGAGCGCGAGTAATTAAAACGCTCCAACTACTTAAAAACACAGAAACTGCGAAATTCACTGCGTGTGTGTTTGCTGGACAGTCTTTCACTAGCTATGTTTCCATCCAAAAATGTGAATTAACTTTATGCGCAAAACTGAAATATCGCAT
Source organism: Danio jaintianensis (assembly GCA_903798115.1). Taxonomy (NCBI): domain Eukaryota; kingdom Metazoa; phylum Chordata; class Actinopteri; order Cypriniformes; family Danionidae; genus Danio; species Danio jaintianensis. The sequence continues at coordinate 8,055,758 of CAIGQV010018170.1, forward strand.
AAAAGATGTGCGAATAAAGCAGCGTTTCCATCCAATGAGTCAAAGAGAACAAAATCGTCACTTCCTGATTAAATGGCGCCAAATATCAACAGTAAAAACGGAATTTGCTGTGGTAGGAGAAGCTGCTTGAATCTTTTCTTCATTTAATAAAATGACTTGCGCCTCAGAAGGCAATGCTGACACACAGTGAACGCGTGGTGGCATTTGAAGGCGTAAGACGCGGAGAACAGATGCTCTTAACAATTCTGGAGGTCATTAATAATATAATAACACTAATACTGAAATGATTAAGAATGACCAAAACAACATTTAAGATGTTTTACAATGTGCTCAGCCTGCTAGTTTGTCCATTTAAAAACATTTTTATCATCACATGATCTCTTATAACCAAATCGCATGACCTTTTTTTAATGCACATACTGGAATTTGTTCGGTAAAAGTGTTTCCATCGTAGTTTATGCGCATCTTTTCTTATCGAATAAAAAGTTTATCCTACTCGGTTATACGCATACATTTTTTATGCGCATCTTAGCGTTTCCATCCACCGATTTTTTTTTTTTTTTTTTTTTTAATGCGCATATCCAAAATGTTAGAGCCAATCGCAGCCCTTTCTGTTGAGCGCATGACCAATCATAGGCATTAACAACTCGCTCGACAACGCTCAAAAAGCAAGTGGGATAATATTTACATTTATTTAATTGCTTTAAATGCTCATTTTGTTCTGTGCATGTACTTGAGTTTTATTTGATACATTCAAAAAGTGTTTTCTTTGAGCAAACTTGTCAAATTAAAGCTACAATTCATATATCTGACTGCTTGAATTAAAGAACAAGATTGTATTACAAATACATATAAAATGTATTTTAAAAATTATACATTTTAATACAAAAATTCTTGTGCTGTGAAGTGAAATATAAATTGTGTGTGGAAAGCATCGTCAATGCACCGTGATGCACCGAGATACCGAATTGAACCGAATCGATGGCATGATAATCGTAACCGAACTGAACCGTGAGACCAGTGTAGGTTCACACCCCTATCGAGTAGTATGTACGAATTCAAAGAATTCAAAAAACAGCATGCGAGATGTACCTGGATGACCTACTACTTCCGACGAGATTCTTAAGTGCGCATCTGATGCACGCTACGCTATCCCATGATGCTCCACGAGAGAATTCATGAATGGGAGTAAAGGGATGCAACTGATGCCCGGTGGTCACGTGATCATGACAAAATTGCAGATGTAGTACATCCGAGTTCTATTTATACTACTCACATTCATTCTGTATAGAACGTACTTTTCTAACGGTCGAGTAGAATAGTAGGCGATTTCGGACGCAGCCATTGTCATTATCTAAAACTATGCACAGAAATCTGTCTTGGCTAAAGATCTCAGATCACCAGTTAACTACACATAAATGGGTAGTTAATCTCCTATTAAAGCAATGTTATGGTAAAAAAAGATAATTAAACCATATTAACAAAAATAACTGTAAGCAAAAGAAAGCAAGTGAAAAACGTGATAATGAAAGGATGATCACGCGCACACGGTTAACGTTAGGCCCATTAATAATCTGTTCAAAGAATGGTTAAAGCGAAAGCAGCAACCACCGCCAACCTGATTTCACAAAGTAGGACATGTTCCTGGACTAACATCTATGTTGATCCTGGAACAACATTCCAATCAGCCAATCAGAATTAAGGGATACATTCACTGTTTATGTTAAGTTTAGGCTTACGGTTAGTTTTATGCACTTCTACATGATTGTTATCCAACGATTATTCCCCTCTGATTTTGGGAATAATTTACAGTTATGTTTGGGTTTAGAAGTAGTGAATAGGTATGGATTACAAATTCCAACAAAAATGATGTTCCAGGATCAACATGGATGTTAATCCAGGATCGCATCGCACTGGGCAATATCATGACGTGCCAGCAATCGCTGCTGTCGAACCCTGCTTTTAAGAAAACTTTATTTAAAAATTATTTTCAACCAGCCAAAGTGGCTAGTGGAAGTGGCTGTCTAACCCACCACAGCTGAAATCTACCAGCATTTGGCGGGTTGCCAGGTGTTAATGTCAAGCCCTGATCACCATGTCCCATAATAATCATGTGTTTGGTCATTAGATGGACAGAAGCTGGATTTTTGTGGGCGTCTACACTTTCGAAAGTAATCTGATCAACTGTGTTTTTGACTATTTATCAGTGTATGTACCAAATATGGACAAAGGTCACATTTTAAAATTTTAATCAGAAACACTGTCATTGGCTGTCTCACCTAGAGTTCCCAGCGTCCCGTTGGAGTCAGAATACACTGGCTGCAATATCTGCAAAATAAACCATTCGCATTGGTGACATGTCAGCATTGGCCAGAATAAATACAAACACAACTGCTTTCAGACCCCAACCTGGTTTCCGGGGCTGACAGGCGAGAGGATGATGTAGTTGTCGCCGTTTGATGATGTCACACGGGTACCTTTGAGAGTCTGGGTGCGTGTTTTGTAGTCGTTTTCTTCTCGCTTACCAGTCCAAGACCACAGTGACTCTCCCACGCCACTTTCTGCATTATCAGAGCCTTTTTTACGGCGGCCCTGTTTGTGATTGGTGGGCCGAGAGAGCAAAGGCGGTGTTTTGTTTTGCGTCTTTGCGGTCGAAGAGAGAGACTCGAATCCGGAGGGCTTGTAGGAAGGCCTGTGGATCAGCCCCTCGTAGTAAGGCTTCATAATAGGCACGGTCCTCCACACCACCACTGTGATCTCATTACGACAGTTCCTGTAGAAAGAAACGTCGTGTTAAAGCCATCGTGAACCAGATAATGTTGAGACTAACAGTAAGAGGGATGTGGTTAAGAATATTGTGGCTGAAGCTGTCAAACTGATGTCAACAGAGAAAAACCGACACTCCAAACATGGAAGCAAATGCTCAGACATTGATTGAATTTACCAAACAAAACTTTTTTTTTCTTTGGATTAACTTGAACATGTTAATTGTTCATTTAAAGAATAACAATGTGCGCAAGCAAAATAAACATTGTACATTTGGACGATAACCAATAAATGGATTTCAAAAGAATCATCATTAGCTCCTTTTCCACAGAAATACTGGTAAACATCCGTAAAATTTCCGGAATGACTTTACCAGTGCATTCAAAAAAGCGCCGTTCACTTTTTCTGGAAAGGACGCACATCCACTTCAAAATACCGGTAAATTCTGATATCATTAACCAGAAATTACTTCTAAACGGCTGCGCTTGTATTTGGGGGTCACGTTTTTTGTTAATGGTTTCACTTTTATTTAAAACTTTAGCATTCATGCAGCTGCTTTTGTCCCAGAGACGAACCAATATACTGAACTATAGGAAAAAAATGTTGTTAAAAAGCGCTAAATGCAGCTAAAACAGCTTTCTTTACACATTTGACTACATAACAAAAAGCCAATTTTGTGGATTTGCCAATTTTGAGCCAAGTATTGTGAACAACTTCGATGAAGATATATGGAGGAACACATATCGCATGTCGAGATGTACATTTGAGTGTGTGCTAGTGCTAGTCCTTCTATGAAACTTCTATGAAGACTACTGGTGTTTTACCAAAATCTGACTCACCGGATCGCTCCTTCACGTGCGCCTGCATGTAAACTCACAGCAGTTTATCATAAGAATTTTAAAGATCATTTTTTCATGAATCTGAAAACATTACAAAAAGCGATTGTCGCACAAAAACACTGAATTTGATGTTCCAAATTTAGTTTTGCTTATTTAGCAATGTTTGTTTGTAACTGGGCTTATAGAAAATGTAACGTTTTATGTTGTAAATACAAGCTAAAAAGTATGCTTCTTCTCAATTCAATTTGTGGTGGTAATTTTAGAAAGGGCTACAATTGTAGTTATACATACTGTTACAAATGTTTTGTTCATTGTTAATTCTATTAAATGCATTCGTAAGAATTGATACTTTATTTTATTTAAATATAAAAGGTTAGCCCGGATTGTGAACATTTATTCAAAACAGAAAATGCTGTAATTTTTTCACTTTCATGTACTGCCATGATCATTTGAATTTCTTTTCTTCTGTGGAACACAAAAAAGGGTTTTGTTGACTTCCATTGTTAAAGTGGAAGTCAAAACTTAAAATTCTTAAAATGACCTTCTTTTGTTTTCCACATTAAAAAGAAAATCTAATTTATGTGAAATCGAATTTTCATCTTTGGGTGGACATTTGCCTATAATTCAACCAATCCCATGTCCACCATAAAACCACCAAAAAAAACTTAATTAATTAATAAATTAATTTTTGTGAACCCAGAGGTTGCAAAAACATCCATATAGTACACACCTGATGGCATGAGCCAGATCCACACACTTCCAGTGTTCAACCGGCTGGCCGTTCAGCTGCAGTAACGTGTCCAGCTGCTGCAAACCCGCCTGATAAGCTGGACCACCTACACAAAACAGACAAACATACTCAAGATCATAAACCACAGTTAAATGAAGTATTGTTTTAGAAGTGGCATGTCACTTTTCTTTGATATACAGCAATTGGAAAATGGAACTTTGTACTAAAGATTTTGAGTTCTTAATAACGTAACACCATAACAATAAAATAACAAGCATTTACTACACCATTTAACATCAAGAATGACATTAAAGCCTATATACACACCAAAACAGTTACTATAAACCATTATTAGCATCCACAATAGAGCACAATATTGTTTTTTGGGTTGTTTTTTGTCACTGTAAATGATCGATCCCTTTAAAATAGAGCTTTTTTTCATTCATCAGCTAGGAAAAAAATTTTTTGAACCTGATTTTAATTATATTAATCTGAACTGAACTATCTTTTCTGTTATCATTATATTTCTTACTAAACTATGATTTACCAAAAAAGCCTGCAATTCAGAACAAACCTTATAAATACTAAGAATTCCATAAAGTCTCCCTCACTGTGAACAAGCAATTTATAAGCAATCTTATATTAATCTAACTCAATTTTAGAGTAATTTGAGGACGACAACATGACAAATTTAAAAATATTACCTGGATCAACAGCCTGGACCCGCACAGGAGAGTCAGAGCAGATGGTGAAGCCAAAACCATCTTTTCCTCTCAAAATGGTCACCTGTGAAAGAGAACACATATTCATACTACCATTTAAAGCATGTTGTTTTTGTCCCATTTGGAAAATATATATATATATTAAATAGGACATTAAAATTTTAAGTAACAAGATTTCAAGTAACCAAACATTTCAAGTTCAAAATAAATGCAGTTTTTAATTATTTTTTAAAATGTTATTCTTTTATAAAATTTCCTCAGGTTTTCCACAAAAATATTAAAGGGATAGTTCAGCCAAAAATGAAAAACCTGTAATGATTCAAATCACCCTTTACTTGTTTTAAACCTTTCCGAGTTTCTTTTTTCTATTAAACACAAATGAATATACTTTGAAGAAAGCTGGAAACCTGTAACCACTGACGTCCATACTATTTGTTTTTCCGACTATGGAAGTCAATGGTTACTGATTTTCAACAGAAGAAAGAAACTCATAAAGGTTGAAACCACTTGAGGGAGATTAAATAGCAAGAAAATTTTCAATTCTGAGGAAACCATCCCTTTAAGCAACTATTTTCAGCATTAATTAAAAAAAAAAAAAAAAAATTCTTTATCAATAAATTAGAAGGATTTCAGAAAGATCATGTGAGAATGAACACGAATGAAGTACGATGCCTAAAAATGTTGCTTTGCCATTAACCAGAATAAATTACATTTGATAAATACATCAATACTTAATAATATTTCTGTTATACTCTATTTAGGATCAAATGCAAAAACAATACTGCAAAACAAAAACAAAAATCCAAATCTCAAGCTTTTAAATCCCAAATGGTCCCAAAATAACCAAAAGTGGATGTTAACACCTAAAGAAAACACAGTTCAATTAAATGAAAGCCTTTGATAGGTAGAAAAAAAAAGGTACCCCAAAATAAGACACCTTTAAATAGACTGATTAATCAACCTTTACAGAACATTCAGGAAGACGGATCATCCACAGTATGAGTACGGTGTAAAAGGCCCCACAGTAACCGGGTCAGTGAGTGTGTCTGTGTGTGTGTGCCAGATACAAACATCTCCCAGAGTGCCACTGTACCCCAACAGCATGAAGACTGAAATGCCACAGCGCCAAAGAGTCAGGGATATTAAAATCTACAAGCTGAGAAATTAGTCAGGGTTGCTGGGTGATCAGGAGGGGGGCTTTTCTTTTTCTCCCTGGCAAAGGAAAGGAAATGACGGGGGAGAGAAAACTACCATGGCACTGACAAACAGCAGAGACCGAATATTTGGACAGTAGAAGTTCAAAATGTCAACAAAACCTGGAGCCAAGCTAAATAGGAAATGTTAAAGGGGAGGGGATGGAGGGGGGGGCGTCTCACATTTAACATGACATTGACCGCACAACAACAAAGAGGCTTGTTTGGGGAGGGAGAGCGAATAAAAGGAGAAATAGTGATGACAGCTTTAGGACTTTCACTGGCGTTCCTCTTTTCTCCTCTGGGGTCGATATGGTCGTCCTTGTTATAAGCCCCATTAACTGCTGTGATGAAATAATTATCCAAACTCCACTGGTTTCCTTTTTCCCACTGTTTAGACTTGTTTTTCAGGTTTAAGTAACACATTCACCTGTTTGATCATGGTGTGGTCAAAGTAATGGCATTACTGAATGCAGACTCTGATGATGATAATACTCGTACCGTATGCCATAATCCAGTTTAAGAGAATGAGAAATGTTCCGCCGGTCATTAAAGGGAGTTTTAAACAAAAAGGTCAAGAGGGTGAGCAGACGTCCTGATTTCGTGAGGTGGTGGTGTCCCAGTTTCACAAGCAAAAAATGTTTTTAAATATGGCCTGGTTTTGGCTGTTAAGCTCAGTTGATGAAAATTGATGATGTGCTAGTAATAATATTTCATCTTTTCAAATTGGTTTGCTTATTATATTACATTATATTCTTTTGAATTGAATTGAATTATATTATATTAATTGAATTGCTATTCTAATGCTAAGATTGTTATTCTTAAAATTTTATTTATTACAAATTATAAATAATTATAACTTATAAATTATATTTTGTGTCATTTTTCACAATAACTTACCATTATATTATATTATACAGTCATTTTCCTTTGGCTTAGTCCCTAATTTACCAAGGGGTCGCCACAGCAGAATGAACCACCAACTATTCCGGCATGTTTTACACAGCGGATGCCCTTCCAGCTGCAACCCAGTATTGGGAAACACCCATATACTCTCACATTCACACACGCACTCATACACTATGGCCAATTTAGTTGATCCAATTCACCTATAGCGCATGTCTTTGGAAACCCACGCCAACACAGGGAGAACATGCAAATTCCACACAAAAATGCCAACTGGCCCAGCCGGGACTCAAACCAGCTACCTATTTCCTGTGAGGCAACAGTGCTAACCACTGAGCCACCGTGCCGCCCTATATTATATTATATTATATTATATTATGTTATATGTTATGTTATGTTGTTACATTATATTATATTATTTTATATTATGTTATATGTTATGTTACATTATATTATATTATATTATATTTTAAAAATCCATTTAAATTTACAAATACATTTGTTGTTGATTAATTCAAAAGAAAACTAGATAAAACAAGACCAAGTTGACTAAAATTTTAATTTAAACACACTAAATATTAATATAATGCTGAGACATTTTTTCCCATTTAAATAAAACAAACTCCTCATCTTAAATCTTTTGAAACTCCTGTCTTTCCTATTATTACAAACAAACATAAATGGGCAGCTCCAACAAAAATCCCAGAAACACTCTCCACCCCCGACATGTGAATAATACTCATCCACCATCCCTCCCTGATCTTATATTTCTACCATTGACTAATGTTCATCGATTAAGCCATACATCCCAGGAGAGCTTGAGATGCATCTTATGGATGATTCTTTCTATTGTGCACAGCAAACTAAATGTGCTGCCTTCATCAATCTCAAAAATCTGCCTTTACCTCTTAAAGGGCAGGTCTAAAATTACAGTGCACTTACAGTGCCATTCCAGAGAAATCAATGGATAAATAAAGTTGTTTCCCAATGCCGAAAGCTCATTAGAGAGTTCAAGTCGTCAACCATTCAAGATCATGAAGTCAAAAAAAGTTGTTGTTGTTTTAATATACCTGTCAGTTTTTAGATTTGTGGCTTTTTATAGAGTTTTAATGTAAATTTAAATGTAAAGCAACAGAAAACATCCAAAATTAATTTATTTTGTTTGTTTTTTTTTGCTTTTGTTGCATTTATTAATTTGTTTCTGTAGTTCATAATACATATTTTAAAGGCTTTTCACTTAAATGTATTTTGAAGTCATAAATCTCCTGCTCAGCAGCATTTACATAAACCAAACTTCAAGTCCCCACTGTAAAAACCTTTGACACCAATATGTCACAAACAAAAATAAATCAAGAGCTTTGAAGCTAACTTCCAACATTTAACATTTAGATTTGTGAGCTAGAAATGTATACAAATGAACTCGTATTTAATCAAATAATGCATCATTTGCATATCAATTTCAACTGTTTAATAACAAAAATGTTTGCTGTTCTTAATGTAATCAATCAACTGCATAAGTGTGCTGATAACTAATAGTTAATGTTTTAACCCTACACTGTAGCAAATGCAGGGTTCCACACAATTCCTTAAGTTAACTTAATCGTTTTTACAAATTTAAGTGGACTGAACATAATACAATTAAAACTTTAACGAATTGTGTTGTTTCAACTCATTTTAAATAAGTACTTTGAACGAGCAGCAAAAGTAATTTTTTGAGTGTATTCCACAGCATTAACCTTAAACAATTCACAATCTATCCGAGACCAAACCTGCCATAACATCTCAACACCAGTTTGAACATCGCCACAACCCAAGCCAAAAAAAAACAAAAACACACAAACCTGTGGTAAGTTTCGTTCAATGCAGAGTCGACACAGACCGTGGATAGTATGCATCGCTCACAACATATACATCCACCAACATCTACGGCGTTTGAGTAAAAGTACAGTCTAGTACAGGTGATGCAGCTTCCCTCCGCAGTGGCTCTCTATGCATGCCCACTCATGGGAACTGCTCCGAACAGAAGAATGACAGGAAACCACCTTCAACCCCCCCAGCCAGCGGCCAGGCAGTATGTCTGCTCTCGATAAGCCAACATGTTTCCTGAGCAGCTCTCAACAGTAGCGGCTGAACTCGCTTTCTCTGCGCAGTGAGACGGAGCGCGCTCAGATAGGCTTGATTTTGGGTAAACACAAACATTCATTATGAGCCAGAGACATTGAAGTTCGTTCAATGAGAAGCTGGACCAGCGTGGAGGATGTCCAGTCCTTGCACAACACCTACACGCTAAAGCCCAATAAGTTCAGATTACTCAAAACATTTGTGGAAAGTTATTGGCGCAAAATATTTGAGTAAGCTAACTCATTTTTGGGCAGCACGGTGGCTCAGTGGTTAGCACTGTTGCCTCACAGCAAGAAGGTTGCTGGTTCGAGTCCCGGCTGGGCCAGTTGGCATTTCTGTGTGGAGTTTGCATGTTCTCCCCGAGTTGGCGTGGGTTTCCTCCGGGTGCTCCGGTTTCCCCCACAGTCCAAAGACATCCACTATAGGCGAATTGGATGAACTAAATTGGCCGTAGTGTATGAGTGTGTGTGCGAATGAGAGAGTGTATGGGTGTTTGCCAGTACTGGGTTGTGGCTGGAAGGGCATCCGCTGCGTAAAACATATGCTGGACAAGTTGGCGGTTCATTCCGCTGTGGCGATCCCTGATAAATAAGGGACTAAGCCGAAGGAAAATGAATAAATGAATGAATAACTCATTTTTTTAAGTTAGTAGAACTTAATAGTTTTATTTTGTTTGTGATTAGTGGGGAGACACACAGTTGTATATTAGTGATGGGTCGTTTTTGAACGAGTCCTTTTAGGGAGTGATTCATTGATTCACACATGATCACATTTGTGCAAGTGGAGGAGAAGATTCGTTCCTTTTTTTGAGTCTTCTATTGTGTTTGAGTCATTCGTTCTTTACATGAAACACAGAAGCCAATCATATACAGTCAGAGCCGGATAAAGATTTGATCCGTTCATCTTTCAAGTCCTCGGTATGAGTCGTTCATTCATCACGTGAAAGACAGAAGCCAATCATTTGCCGTCAGAGCCGGATAAAGATTTGATCCGTTCATTTCTTGAGTCCTCGGTTTGAGTCATCTCTTTACATCCACTGGCTTGCATGGTTCGGGACCTGTAGAGCTGCGCATCGATGGATTTGCTCTTCAGTGTTTGGACTCTCAGCAGTGAATATTTAAACCACACTGAACTGAACTGAACTTAAACTCCAAAAATCTGAACGGACACCATTCCAATTCACTTTAATCTTCTATGTGAAGCTGCTTTGACACAATCTACATTGTAAAAGCGCTATAGAAATAAAGATAAATTGAATTGAATTGAATTTACATGCTGTCACGTGAAAATAATAATTAATAATAATTCCTTACATTTATATAGCGCTTTTCTAGACACTCAAAGCGCTTTACACAATGGGGAGGGGATCTCCTCATCCACCACCGTGATAAACGAACGACTCAAAAACCCGAAGACTCAAAAGGTGAACTAATCATGGGTATTTCCGGCTCAGACTGTGGTCATTGATTAAGCTTATATAGGACAATTTGAAGACATGTCAGAAGAGGTTGAGCTAATCGTAGAAAAAAAACAGGTAAACAATGAATGATTTTTATTTTCTTCTAGCATTCTAGTTATGACTTGTTTGTAGTGTGATCAAGGTTTGGGCTAGTTGTAGATGTGTTTGGAAGCAACTCGTAACATTTAAATAAGATTTTTCAAATTGAATGAAATGAACAAAATCAGCAAGACACGGTGGCTCAGTGGTTAGCATTGTCGCATTACAGCAAGACGGTTGCTGGTTTGAGTCCCGGCTTGGCAAGTTGGCATTTCTGTGTGGAGTTTGCATGTTCTCCTTGTGTTTGAGTGGGTTTCCTCCAGGTGCTCCGGTTTCCCCCACAGTCCAAAGACATGCGCTATATGTGAATTGGATAAACTAAATTGGCCGTAGTGTATGAGTGTGTGTGTGAATGTGAGAGTGTATGGGTGTTTCCCAGTACTGGGTTGTGGCTGGATAAATAAGGGATTAAGCCAAAGGAAAATGAATGAATGAATGAACGAAATATCTCGAAAAAAGACTCAAAAAGAAGTTCTGAGTCAGTAAAATGATAAGAACTTCCCCTCACTAGTGTCTATACTTGTCACAATGTTAATTACATTTTAGAAGTGAAACATTTAATAAACTAGTTTGTGCAGTTTGTTTGCATAAACATCCTACTGGCTGCATCTGAAATCGCGCACAATATATAGGATGTCCAAATTCATAATATTCAAACAAGAGTAAGCGAGAAGTGCCCAGATGACCTACTACTTCTGACGAGATTCTGAAGTGTGCATCGATTTTACACTTTACTATTCCATAAGGCCATGCAATGAATTTATGAATGGGAGTGAAGAGACATGACTGATGACGGATGTAGTACATCCAAATTCATTTCATGCTACTGATATCCATACTATACAGAGCATACTTTTCTAACAGCCATTTGAGTAAGTTCAAATTCAAACATAGTACTTACTGAATTGGTATGTGATTTCAAACACAGCTGCTTCTCAAATCTTTATCAATAACCCCATTTACGCCTGACAAAGGCTATGGCTGCGTCCGAAATCGCCTACTACACAGTAGGTACTGCATTTGAATTTACTACATGACCGTTAGAAAAGTATGTTCTATACAGAATGAATGTGAGTAGTATGAATGGAACTCGGACGTACTACATCCGCCATTTTGTCATGATCACGTGACCTACTCACATCAGTTGCATCGCTTCATTCCCATTCATGAATTCACTCATGGTGCATCATGGGATAGCGTAGCGTCCATCGGATGCGCACTTAAGAATCTCGTCGGAAGTAGTAGGTCATCCGGGTACATCTCGCATGCTGCTTTTTGAATTCTATGAATTCGGACTACTCGGCTCGCATACTGTTTTTAACGTACTATATAATATGGAAGTACGCGATGTCAGGTGCAGCCCATGTCTGAAGCTTAACACTGGCATGGTTGTCATAGAGATAAAGGCTGATCATAAAGCACTGGATGATTACCCTTAATAAGCATGAACATGATTGGCTAAGGTTTGCAATAGTATATTTAGTGTATATTTTAATGTATAATTATACTAAAACTGTTTGTGTATAAAGCGATCTGATTGGCTGACGCCTGTGATGGCACTTAAAAAGTTTTTCAAATTCTGCTGCAAACAACGTACCCAATACGACTAGATAGACCCACAATGGCCTCACACCATTCAAAGTAAATGAGAATCATTAACACAGATGGCCCATGTAAAGGGAGCATAGCTGTTAATTAGAAATAGCATACAACTCTCAATACTCATTCAGTCCCTTATCCATCAGGGGTCGCTACAGCGGAACTATTCCGGCATATGTTTTACGCAGCGGATGCCTTTCCAGCCACAACCCGGTACTGGGAAACACCCATACACACTCACATTCACACACACACTCATACACTATGGCCAATTTGTTATGCAAACTCCACACAGAAATGCCAACTGGTCCAGCCAGGACTCGAACCAGTGACTTTCTAACCACTGAGCCACCATGCCGCCTACTCTCAAAACTATCAAATTCAACTGTTAAATCAATTATCAAAAAGACATCAAAATTTTTACATACTTGCAAGCATATTGTTGTGGATCATACAGAATACAATAATATCACCAACAAAACCACAGGCTCTACTCTTCACCACATTTTTAACCCTAAAATTTCAAAATAACAGAAATGGATGTAATTGCTTCCCTATCTTAACTATGTGCAAAATAACACAATTTCAACACATATTTTCCTTATACAGTCTGACGCTAACTACAAATCTGCTTTTACTCAGTCAGTTTGAGTTCAGCTAAATACGATCAGCTTTTGAGTTCACATAACTTGTTCCTATTAAGTACAACTTTCAGTCATATTTGAGTGAAACCAACTCATTTCAATGTTCAGTTTACAGTGTGAATTCAACAAAGCAGCGTTGAAGTATCCAAAAACCATTATTGTGATCAGGATTTGTACCAACACAATTCATTCATTCATTCATTTTCCTTCGGCTTAGTCCCTTTATTCATCAGGGGTCACCACAGCGGAATGAACCGCCAACTTATCCAGCATATATTTTACACAGCGGATGCCCTTTCAGCTTCGACCCAGTACTGGGAAACATCCATACACACTTACATTCACACTCATACACTACGGCCAATTTAGTTTATTCAATTCACCTATAGCACATGTTTTTGGACTGTGGGGGAAACCGGAGCACCCAGAGAAAACCCACGCGAACACGGGGAGAACATGCAAACTCCACACAGAAATGCCAACTGACCCAGCCGGGACTCGAACCAGCGACCTTCTTGCTGTGAGGCGACAGTGCTAACCACAGAGCCACCATGTCGCCTACCAACACAATCTTTTGATTAATTCGCTGATCCTAGTATAATCCATAGTTTGCTTATCTCTTACATCACCCTGTAATGATGTTCCAGCGAAAACCAAGTCTTCGCTGCTTAAAAATCCTTGAAAAGTCAGGCATGAAATGTGAAAAATGGAATTTCGGGAAGAGAGGAAGGAAATGGAAGAATGATTAGGAGAGTTTTTGACCGGCCTCCATGTAAAAAGAAAAAACAGCCTGAGTGTCAGCGGAGCGGGAATCAAACAGGGATAAATCATAAACACTGTGCGGGATTGGGCTTCCTATTGCAGCCACTTTGTTGGCTTTTCCCGTTTCCCAGCTTTGTCTGAGGAGAACAGAGCGGGCGGAGAACAGTCCTGGGAAAAGTTGCTGGCTAAAGTGGATGGGAGGGTTTAACGAGCGTTTGTGTGTGTGTGTTTGTGAGAGTCACACATATCCAAAAGTACATCCACACACCTCCTCATATTCCTACTGTCCATCACATTAGTACACTTGTATTCCCAAGCTGATGGCTGCCATGGCTAAAATCTCTACACATTACAGTGGTTAGCTTAGCACAAGTCACAGCGTTTTATTCCCAACAAGCTAACGAATGAACAAAAAGGACTAAAAATAAAATGCAAGCTAAGAAAAAAAAAAGACTTAAACATTGCCTTGAGAACTAACTGAAATAAAAGTTACATTTAAAATATTACAATTACAAAGAATAGTAATAGTATAAAAAGATTAAAGCGCAAATAAAAATATCAGAAACACAAAATAATAATAAAATGACAAAAGCACAAAACAAAATGAGAAAAAATACTTAATATTGAATTAACAAATTAACAAATATTAATTCAAAATATTAATAAATAATTTTTGATTGTTCAAAATAATTCTTAAATCAAAAATAAAGTAAAAATATTATTATTATTAATATTCTTAATATATAATTTTATATAATAATAATTATTATTTAGAGTAATAATAGTATACAAACAAATTATATTAAAATAACAGTGATTAAAACAAATTCCAAAGGTTTTAATATTCCATAAATAAATAACATTTAATAAAAACCTCATAGTTTACTATGGAATATTTACAAAGCATTACCTGCCGAAATATGGAAAAATTAAAATAAAAAAAAACAAATTTTTTACACTCAAACATGACACTGTTCTGCCAAATCTGATATGACCCCTAATGTACATTTCATTAAAAATGAATGTACATTCATAAAAAAATATATTAATAATTAATTCATTGACATCACATGAAGCACATCAGACATCAAAATGTAAGCTTAAAAAAACAACAAACTTGCATTTAATTTGCATTAACAAAACTATTAAATTGCGTTAAAAACAAACAAAACTGCACTTACTGTAAATGATTGCATGTTCTCAACAAACTTGCATTTAATTTGCATCAACAAAATTATGAAGTTGCATTAAAAACCAGAACAAATCTGCACTTACTGTAAATGACTGCATGTTCTCAACAAACTTGCATTGAATTTGCATTAACAAAACAATAAAATTACATTTAAAAACAAGCAAACTGCACTTACAGTAAATGACTGCATGTTCTCAACAAACTTGCATTTAATTTGCATTAACAAAACAATGAAGTTGCATTAAAAACGAAAACAAAACTGCACTTACAGTAAATGACTGCATGTTCTCAGGACCGCTGCTCTCGGGTCCAGCTTCATAGTTGGGTGCAGCAGCTTCTGAAAGATACACAAGAGAGTCCCACGAGTCCCAACCTGACAGACCACTCTTTGAGTACATCTTCACCCTATACGTGGAAACCCGGTCGGCTCAGTCTGCAGGCTTGAAACAGCTGAACGGGAGTGTGATGAACTCAACCTGATTCACTGCCCCATCAGAACACAGAGAGAGAGAGAGAGAGAGAGAGAGAGAGAGAGAAATCGACTCCCCTAAAAGCGTCACCCCCACCCCGACAACCAGTGACAGACTCCCCCACTTTGTAGCCATAGAGATTACGCTCCCAGGAAGCAATGTCTTTTTAAACATTCTTCATGAAAACGGCATTCAAGAGGGACACAATACAGCTGGCTCCCTCCATTAAAGTCAGCCCGGTGCTTTGACTCAAGCCCCTTCTCTTTTTTCTCTCTCTCCTCCTACAACCGCTCTCTCTCAATCTTTCTCTCTAATCAAACTTAATCTGAATTTCTCTGATGGCACACGTGTCATTTCATCCACAACCCAGCAGTGTAATCTCTCTTTGTGTGTGTGTAATAATTAAGATGATCTTTTACAGTTGAAGACAAAAATATTATAATACTGTGCATTTTGTATTCTTTTTTTAAAATGTTTAGCAATTGATGTTTAACAGAAAAAGGAAATTTTCATAAAGTGTTTCCTATTATATTTTTTCTTCTGTGGAAAGTATTTTTTTTGTTTGTTTGTTTGGCTGGAATAAAAGGAGTTTTCTAGTTTTAAAAATCAATTTTAAGGTCAATATTATACAATTTTGTTTTCGATTGTCCAAAGAACAAACCACTGTTAACTTTCCAAATTACCCTATAACATAATAACATAGTTCAGTCTTTAAATTGCACTTTAAGCTGAATACTAGCATCTTGCAAAATAAAGTAAAAAGATATTACAAAAGAAGTTAGTTATTGGAAATCAGTTAAAACAATCATGTTAAATAATGTGTTGAAAAAAATCTTCTCTCCTTTAAACAACACTTGGGAAATATGTTTTATAGAATTACAATTTAATTTTTATATTTTGACCTCAATTGTAGGACTGTGCATTCAATTTAGCATGTTTAATTTAATTGAAATCGTAAAAAGAAAATTCAAGAGGGGATTGATGGTGGGAGATTTCTAAAGTAGATTTAAACTGACTTGGACACACCGTGATGCTTTAGCCTTTTAATTCCCATCTTATTCCTGCGGCTCATCATAGCGCTCAGTGTGTCGCCTCGGCCCCTGGCTCTTTGTTAGAGCTCTCTGCGGGGATCCTGTACTTTTCAACACCGAGCCCTCTATATCCCTCCTAAAAAAAGTACAGCCAATGCTTGTTAATTTAACATCGCATTCGGTGAGAATTGAAACATGCAAGTTCCATTTAGAGTCAAAAAGTCTGCGTTAGAAAAAGTATGAAGAGTGAAAACAAATAACATAAGCAAGAACTGCCAAAAAAAAAACCTGCTTTTCCTACTTAGAGTTTCTGTCTTCTTTCTAGTCCGAATACCTAAAAATTCTTAAACCAAGAATAAGTCAAAATTAAGTGTTTTTTTTCCTTTAAAAAAGATAAATCATCTACAATTGAGACAATTAAAATAATCTTATTTCAAACCCAAAATTATTTTGCTTACGCCATTGACATATTATTTAGCTTTTTTTAAGAAAAAATACTTAATTTTAATTTATTATTTCTGAAGACAAAACAATATTTTTTCAAAGAGCCCCTATTATGGCTTTTTGAAAATTACCATCCATGCAGTGTGTAACACAGCACGAAGTCAATGGAAACATCCAGCTGAGGTTTAAATCTGAAAGTGCACCGTGTTTAAAACTATTGATTCTATTTAGTCGACTCAGAGTCAAATGAATGATTCGCCCTTTCTTCAGATCTTTTGCCTGCACAAGTTAACGTCGATATGAGACATCGCCAAATATGTAGTGCCGGATCTGGTAAAACGTGAACGCGCCTTTCGCTTCAGACACTAGCGGAGTGCGAGGGATCCTGGGATTGATCATGTCACGAAGATTACTATCACTGAGAGATAGCCAGACATGCGGCTGTGGGGAATAAAGGGTTAAAGTTCATTTTCACAACAACACCACAGTATAGCCAACCATGTGCTGTGTTTGTTCCTGTCATTTTTCTGATGACTGATACAATAACCTACCCTGCAGCGCGGGATTCGCTGGCCATTTGTTATTAAAGGAAGGATCAGCAAAGACTACTAATGTATGGGACTTTGTCAGTAACTGTTTCTCCTTCCTAGACAACGTGAAGTGTGATTAAAATGGTTGCCTCATTTTCTGTTTTCAAAATATGTATTTAATAGTGTGTTACTTGTAATCACTCCGCGTATCTATTATAGATCAGTGCTTGTAACGTATCTCTCAGGTTAAATCTTTATGGAGCTATTCACATATTGCGTCAAAACCATGTTGAAAACGCGACGCGTGCTTCTTCCTTTACCGATTTAAAAGCGTTTTGTGCTCGCAATCTCCTGCTGTTTGTTGCTATGGCTACCATCAGCTGTTCCTCACACGCGTGGCGCAGTAAATTTTCAAAATAGTTCAACTTTTGCCACTGTGTGGATTAATGCTGAATGTGTGTTGTTGTTGTTATTACGCTGTGGTTAAGAATAGAGGACTATGATGCATTCCTGCATTGGCCTCACACATATACTCTGTGCTCTGAGTACTTCATAACCGTGCTGGGTGTTTCTCTCTGTCTCGCGCTGAACGCAGTCGACCAATCACAACAGTCTGGGTCATCGGACCAATCACCGCAGTATAGCATCACGCAAAGGAGGGGTTTGGGAACAAATGAATTGCTGAACAAATCATATGGGAGTCGTTGGGATAATTAGGTAAAAATAAATGCATATTATAAGACAATGAAAGTGTTTATTTACCTTGCATGCATATCAGCCTGTTGTTGGAGACCCCCAAAACCAAAATATGACCTTTTATAATGCATAATAGGGGCTCTTTAACTTAAAAATGCTACTTTATTTAATTTCTTTTTAGATATTTGGATTAGAAACAAGACAAAACTTCTAAGAAAGAAAATGCTTTTTTTTGAAGTAAAATTAATTTAAAAACAAAAACAACAATGTAAAAGTCACAATAATATAAATTGTATTAGATATAACTCATAATATTAACAAATACTAAAAGAAAATATATAGAAACTGATATATAGGTTTGTACAGTGACACTAAAATAATTCCAAAAATAAAATAAAAGAAATTGGAAAGATTCCATATTAAAGGTCCTCACTTTTAAAGCGCTACATGTCAAAATCAACAATATTTTAAACCTTATTTAATACAAACTACCCGTCAGAGAACATTCTGATGAATTTCACCATTCCAACAACATTTTAAATATTAGAATCATATTCTATATGCCCATTTTTAAAGTACAACCAATTCTTGTTATTTTAATATAGCATTTGGTGAAAAGTAAAACACGCAAGCTCCTTTTCAACTCATTGCGATTGGATACAAAACACACTTCTTCACTGCAAAGAGCTTGTTTGGTTGTTGTCTGTGCCTCTTCAAAATTCTAAAAGTCCGTTCTAAATCCTAAATAATGATTACAATTCATAAATGCACTACAGGACACAATAATATTCTACAGTATAGTTCAATTCCACACTTATTTGCATTTACTAGTGAATGTTTATGAAGCACAATGTACCAGAATCTCTGTTTCAAAATAAATTGCACAACATTTCAAATTCCAATAAAATGTTAAATACAAATCTATTCCTTGATAACCCTTTTGTTAATTTAACAGAACTTTTGGTGACAAATAAAGCATGCATATTTAATTGGGATGCAAAAGCAATGTTTGCCTCGAAGAGCATGTTTGGTTGTAGCAATGTCAAGCAGATCTGTTTTCATCTGCTCTTCTGTCGCTGAGGAAAAACTGTCATGTGGAATTTGTCCTCCTTCACCGCTAAAGGCTATCAGAGAGATCCCACAGCCAAAAGACGGGGGAAAAAGAGAGAGAATCTCACCGGCGGTCTGTCTGATGCGACGTGAGGCCACTTTCAGATGTTTGCTCCTGCCCAGCTCCTCACCCAGGAGATAATACCAACCTCTGATCTCCTGTCAGCACAAAATGTGAAAAATACAATTAGACGCAGACAGCCATGGGAAGAAGATGCTCTTTCCTTTTCGCAAACGTTCACAAACCTGATTTATCTGTTGAATTTTTAACGCAGGGCTTTTCCATACGGCATCGACATACATTTTTCAGTAAAGACCTCATTTTTTTTCAGTTTTATTTTCATATATACAGTTTTTGTCAAAATTATTAGCCGTTTTTCCCTCAAAAAAAAATTCCAAGTGACGTTTAACAGAGCAAGGGAATTTTCAGTGTTTTTCAGTCTTTTTTTTTCTTGGGAAAATTTTTTCTTTTTTTATTTGGCTAATATAAAATGAGTTTGAATTTTTGTGAAATGTATAACATATATGTGAAATCCATATGAACTAGTATGTCACATATGTAATTTGCATATACGTATTTCCATATATCAGATGTGATATTCTATTTTGGGATCTGTGTTTCCATCACCCTGGTCTTGTGGATTTGGCCACAGGTTCTCCTTCACATCACAGTGGTGTTTTTATTAGTCAATAATCTCAGAAAGAACCTTTTGTCAATGTGAATCCAGGCCTGACATTGGTCTGCTGTGAAGCTGTGATTGGGGTTTCTTACATACAGTAATGTCAATTATGAAAACACTGAATCCAAATTAATGGAACAAAGAAACCATTAATATGGAATGAGGATGAAAGTGGGAGGTTGGGTCATCTTCTGTGGTAACTGATGTCATTTGATCTATCCTGAAACTTTCATCATCTAAACATGTAATATTGTACATCAGTTTGCATATATGCATCAAGAGTAATGCAACAGTTACTTCTCATTTTAAGCACTTGGATCAGTTGATAGTTGCATCATGATAATTAAATGAATATGCATTTATTTCAAATGTAATGTTTGAGTTGCATTTTGAAATGGGATCAATTTGATGTTTAATTGTATTACATTAGTGATAAAAGGTGATTTTAGTTCAATGAACAAAGTATCTTTGAGTTGTGTGTGTTGACTTGTGTCCAAGCATTAAAAAAAAAAAGTTAAGAGTTTTGCAAAAATGTGCAATTTTGGTAATGGTTGTGAATTTTGTGTCTAGAGTTTTGAAAATTGACACCAGGGGTCTGTTCTTCATACGTGGATTACTCAATTAGCTGCATTTGGTTATTGACGATTTGACATGATCCAGGATCGTTTCGTTCTTCAAAACTCATCCGAGAGTTGTTGTCATAGCAACAGTTCTGGTAGCTCAAACCTGCTCAGGAGCAGGGATATTTCATATAAACAGGATTAGATCGGGTCATTTCAAGCAAAGGTAATACTGAAAGTATGTACCAAATGCTGACATTTTCTTACAGTAGTAACCAATAGATTAACAAGCACTGGGGGAAATAGTAAAATAGCAAAAAATTATATACATTTATATATAAATAGAAGTTATATTATATTAAAATATATATTTAAAAAACTGTTATGCAATCTACGCTCTGAAAATAAAAGTACAAAAACTGTCACAAGGGGTTCAAAGAGAACATTAATTAATATGGACTTTTTAGATACAAATGCATACTATTTTAAGGTAACGACCCAGCTTTAGTACAATTTGTGTATGATAATGGACATGGCCAATATTCTCATTTTTTTAAGGAAAGGAATAATAATTTATGCAGTCATGCACACGTTTTGACAGATAATATGCTGGTGATTTGATGCTTCACAAAAGCTGCAGACACCTTTATCGATATCAAAATGCTTTTTTGATGCAAAATTTATTTAAACAGCCATTTATTAAGAAACTTGAATATGCCTGGGCTACTATAATAAAGAAAGTTCGCTCTAAAAGTAAAACTAAATAAATTGCTAAATACTCTTGACACATGAAAGTGTAAAGCCTGTAGCCCACAACACATGTGGAAAGTTATTGCGTATCATATTTAACAAACCATTTACTATTAATTTTATGTTTTGCTCACATGGATAATTGAATATTAATCCGATGATGTCATTACGCTGCTGTGCCGTCAGCCAATCGTTGCATTGCTGATCATGATTTCGAGGATCGATAGATCTATCCTTCACAACACGCGCAGCGATCTCAGTTTAGATCAGTTTATCCAGACATTTTAATCTGATTCGCGAACTTGTTTGAAGAACCAAATTAGCCAGAGATCAGTTATCAAGATTAAAAGATCCAGGATCTGCAAAATCATCTTAGATCATTTAAGCGAGGTACGAAGAACGAACCCCAGGGTTATGAAATTTGTGGCAAAACGATTGTAAAAAACTTATACTTTTTTTTCCCAGCCATTCCAGCTAGAAGTGGGACATATTTTTATGATGATATGAGCCTAGAAGTTCAGTGTCATAAAGACTTGTACTCAAAAAAATAACTCTAAAAAAATAATTTCCCAATAATTTAGATTCCCTTATTCCTTCCTCCAATTTTTTTTTTATTTTAGTAAATATTTATACATATACATATTTTTGCATTATTTTATAATATATAAGACCCTTTCTAATCATATTATCATAACCGTGCTGCCGTATAACCGTATAACTTTTATACCTATGTTTATTTATTTTTGATAATTTTAATCTCATTTTTATACAATTAAAATAAAATAAATGATTTATTATTTAAAAAATATTTATTAATGACTTAATTTTTGGGCTGCACGATATTGGAAAAATCTGACATTGCGATATTTTGTTTTGCAGCGATTATAAACTGCGATACGAATATAATTTCCTCAGATGATTTGAATAGCTAAGATTTCAGTAACTTATCAACTTGTATGATCAAGTCTTTTTCTATGCAGTGCATCTGTATAAATTATAATGTACAAGCAATTTTAAATTGATAAATGTGAAAAATAAATGTGAAATAAACACTGCTTTATGGTCTTCTGGAGAGTCTAAGCAGTACTTAAATACAAAAATTTGAACAATCGAATGTAAAATAACATGCTCATCATTATAGATAATTTAAAATTATAATATTTAATAATATCATTATCTTTTTATCTTTAATGAATAATCTAATCCTGCGATGTGACTATTGCAGATACACACATTGCGATAGTGATGCTCAAACGATATATTACTTTTTTGGGCTTTTATTCCAAACACCGACTCCTCCAGCACTACCTTGTGGCCCTGTGTGGGTCCCCGGACCCCAATTTGAAACTTTAATAGTAATACACAAGTTGTATTAGCGTTTGTAGTATACTAGTACACAAGTTGTATTTGTTAGTTGTACTCTGCGTGTCTGTGTGTGCTTTTCAGACCTTTGCCACTGTAAACAGCTGATGCCAATTTGACTCTCTGACTCAGCCAGATGGCATCATGTTATATAAAACATCCATCAGGCTTGATCTCATTTTTCCTAAAATATCACCCTCCGAGAAAGCCTTTACTGTCTTAACGCATGAGGATAACAATCTTGAGTTCGACAACGGGACATAATGTAAAAGAACAGGGATCTCAGATGGGGACTTTCTCATTTGCCCGTGCAGAAGAGCATGCAGAATCAAGCCACTATGCCAGTGTGTGTGTTTGCGGCGAGATCCTCTTGGTAATTGTAGGTCATTTTTCAAGCCTCGATGAGCAGTTCGTCGCCACTTCCCCCACTGCATAATTAGACAACGGTGTGGAGGAAATGCTTTGACAGGAGGAAAGTGAAATCGAGAGGAAAGCTTCTTTAAATGAAACGATTATGAAATGTTATCTTTCCTATAGTACGTCAAAACAGAGCAGTGTTATGACGAAAGGACATTTGGGTTTAAATAATGGATGTTTTGTGGTGGTAGTTTCATAGCTTTCGTGCTTTCTATTTCAGTCGGTTACAATAGTGTTGATGTTGCACAGTGTGGTGTTTCTGTGTCAATCTCAAAAGGACACTGCATAAAGGATATATCCAACCCAGGCTCATTTTGAAAACGTACTGCTATATACATTTCTGGAGAGCACCAAATACAACCCAGGAGGTACATTTTTTTGCAGTTTTTGGGAATCTACCAGAGGCCGCTGTGTACACTTTTTCAGTTCTCAAATTTCTCTCGTGATTGCCATTCACGCCTGCTCTTCTTGTGTAAATCCACCAGAGGCCGCTGCCGACTGACTGACTGACCCGATCGACTGACCCACCCTCCTCCTTTCCTAAACCCAACCAATAGAGTTTTCAAAAGCACCGATTGACCCGCCCACCCACTTCCCTAAACCCAACCGACAGTGTTTTAAAAAGCAATCCAGAAAAAGAAACGCCCCCTGCTTTTTACCATGTTTTCAGATTTTACCACATCCTCACCCTGTTATTTACTTGTTTATTTTTTTTTTTGGCTTCTGTTTTTGTCTTACCTGCTTTCTGGAACCGTTCCCCATCGTCATGGTCAACTCCTCTCTGCATCTAAAGTCAGCCGGCATACATGGCAAGCTACTGGACAAACTGGTAACAGCTGAAAGCCGCCCACACGGAGGTAAGCGGTCAGCTGGTAAGCGTGAAAAGGAACGGCGTCATACCGCCCCATAGCGTTCGTTTTTAAAGACGAAATGCACTTCTGGCGTACTTCTGGCTACATAATTCGTGGTCTCTAGAAATGTATAGAGGGCTAGGTTTTCAGAGTCTATGTTGGATATATCTGTCGATCAATTCAGCCATCTCTTAAATGTATAAATATATAATAAGATGCAATACTTTCACCAAAAGCGACAATAAAGACATTTATAATGTTATGTCAGTTTAAATTAAACACTGTTATTTGCTGTTGCGTTCATTTGGTTTGTGTGTGTGTATGTGTAACAAATTTAGAAACCACTTGGAAATTCTCAGATTCTCTGTATTTATAGTTTTGCGTTTGAGTGAAATGTAATTTTATGAAAATAAAAATGCCATTAAAAGCTTCTTTTATAAAATAACAAAAACGTTTTCAGACATGTTTAGATTAATTTTAAGGCAAGATTTAAATTATATATATATATATATATATATATATATATATATATATATATATATTTATTGGTAACACTTTATTTGAAGGGGTGTTAATAAGACTGTCATGAAACCTTTATAAACATGTCATGATATGTGAATGACATTTTATGCATGCTTATAACAACTGTCATTAGGTGTCATTTGCTCAGTCATGACATCTTAAATGTAGAAATGACATTGTTTGTTATGACAACTCGACATATACAAATACATCACAACCTGTTTTTATCTTTGTCATGACAACTTTACATTACCAAAGCAACAAAACTTGTCATAAATCTGTCATAAACATGATTTTCATGAAGCCATTATAAATATGTCATGAATTATAACAGTGTCATTAATGTTTTTTTGACCTCAACTACAGTGGTACAAGCTGAATTTGTCATTAAAATGAGTAATGACACTTTTAATGAGACATTTTAATGACAAATTAGTTAGTTCCAGTTAGTTCCACTGAAAAAGTGATGAGAAAAATACTAATGACACAATTATAATGGCCTCATGACAATTATGTTTATGACAGATTGATGACAAGCTGTGTTATCTTGGTAATGTTAAGTTGTCAATGCCAATTGTCAATTGACAATGATAAAGACCGGATGTGATGTATTTGTTTATGTCAAGTTGTCATAACAAACAATGTCATCATTGCATTTAAAATGACATAACTGAGCAAATGACCCCTAATAACACTTGTCATAAGCATGCATAAAATCTCATTCACATTTATGGCATGTGTCATGTTATGATTATAAAGGTTTCATGACAGTCTTATGAACACCCCTTCAAGTAAAGTGTTACCTATTTTATTTATTAAATAATATATTTGGTTGATTAACTAACTAACTAATATTTGGTTAAATTCAATCACAACAAATGAAAACATTAGTTATTCTAACCAACTGTCATTTTCGGAAGAAAAAAAAGCCTAAATGACAATAATTTTATTTGACATTTAGAAGAAATGTTATCAGACATTAAAGAATAAAAGAAATATTAACATTTTACTTAAATCCACACCAAATAAATGCAGTAAATTCAGAGAAATTGAGAATATTCAAGTGGTATCTTAATTTTATTTTCATATACAGTATAAACAGTGTAGTGTAGATCCTGCAATGAAAGTAATGAGACATGACTGACAAGATTATGGTGGAGGACTCAACAGATAATGAGCATCACTGTATATTGTACAAATATTGTAAAATGTGCAGTCAGTGAAGGATATGTATAATAATGTCACCCTATTACACCCAGTTTTTAAAAATACTTATTATTGCATTCATGGAGTGAAACTTTCATACATTTTTTAACAGAAGTTCCTCCTACAATTCACACAAATCATCATGGGGAACATGAAATATTTTCTTATACTCCCAACTCAAGACTCAAATATTGCCCATCTAAATATATATAAATAAAAGAAAAAACCACTGCAAATGTAATATATAACTTCCTCTCACTCAAAGCATGAACATTGTCAGATCCAAATGCCTTTCACAGCACTGCAGGGTAAATGTAAACAACAGGATATTTACCTTAGATGAAGTGATGAGGGAGTGGACACCGAAACTCATACAGCCCAGGAAGTCACTGCGCCTGTGGGCAAAAACACAACGTCAAGCGGGAATATTTGAACTCCTGATAACGTCATGATGATCTTCATATCGGCAAACCCCACTTAGATCATGTTTGTTCACTGCCTGCTGGTATTGAAAACAAAAAATGCCAATAACATTGATTTTTGTGAGTCAATTGGGCACTGCTGAGTGTATTTTTGCAGAACAGGCATACAATACATACTAGAATAACAGTACTCATGCTATACATCTAACTAGCATTTATCTACAACTGTATTTAAGGGATATTTCACCTAAAAATGGAGAAAATTTGCTGTTAATTTACTCTAGGGCTGTCCTCGCCTAAAGATTTTCCAGTAGTCATTAGTCAACTAATTGCCAGTTTATTAAATTAATTCAATTAGGCCTACTAAACGCTTGCGTATTCTTTAAAATTACGAAAAAAATTAACACGTGTCCTACCTGGAATTACGGTCGCGATTCCACACTGTTACCAACAGCCTCTTCTTCTGATCATCTTCATCCACGTCTCTGTAACAAACACACAACACTTCAAAAGCTCATCCATCAAAGTCCAGCTTCATCCAAAAACACAATGGCCCTCTCCTCCGAACACTTGACTCTTTTCTAACAAAAGAGAAGCATGACACCCAGCCCTAAAGTCTCTGTCCAGAAGACTGATAGAGATAGAGAGAGGCTTTCAGACTAAGGGTCAGAGGGCACATAATGTTTAACATAAATTATTCATCTATGAGATAACACGGCACTCCTCCGCTTCCTCCTCTTAAACAACACCACAGTACGGGTCTGTAGCAAACACCAAAACGATAAACGAGTCACTCACAGCATAAAGCCCTCGTTGAATACAGGACTCTTGCAGTCCAGAACGGTCCTGGTTTTCCAGCGCTTGTTGTGGTCAACATCCGGAGCGATGCATATCTGGAATAAACAAACACGTGTTAGTGATGGTGGCTGCTAAGTGCTCTTGTTTAACATTGCTAACGGACATATTCAGTGGGAAAATCAATCAACACTTGAATCAAGAATTGAGTGGACAGCTGCCAACGCAACTGATGCTTTCTCATGTCTGAATCCTGCTCGGGCTGACATGAAAATGGGTTCATCTCAAGGGCAGACATCCAACCAAGGATTATGCGACAAATAATGACAAAAATAATAACACATCATCACCAACAGTGACCGGAAAAGTTATTGCTGTCTGTCAGCTCAGAAAAAAATAGGTTGCTCGCGGTCACATGGCCTCATATGCACAACTGCATTGACTGAATCTGTCAAATACCCACCTTTACATATGAGTCACATGGTCTGTATTCTCTTCCCATGAGTCCTCTGGCCTCCAAAACTGTGAAAAAATAGGAGAGCGTGAGTAATGAAGTTCTCGTTTTATTTCTCATGGAGTTAGGGATATGAATTGTATACACTACCTGACAAAAGTCTTGTCGCCGATCCAAGTTTGAGGAACAACAAATAATAACTTGACTTCTAGTTGATCATTTAGTATCAGAAGTGGCTTATATGAAAGCAAAGGCCTCTAGATTACGCTTATTTTACCAAAATAAAATATGATCATGCCTTAATTTTTAATTATTTAATTAGGACAGTAAGGTCTGACTTTGCTTAAACAAAAGTCTTGTCACTTAACAGAAATAATGTACAGTATAAAATATAAAGTCATGGTGCAGTGGAAAAAGAATTAATATTGTGTATGACTCCCATGAGTTTGGACGACTGCATCCATACATCTCTGCAATGACTCAAATCACTTATTAATAAAGTCATCTGGAGTAGCAAAGAAAGCATTCTTGCAGGACTCCCAGAGTTCATCAAGATTCTTTGGATTCATCTTCAATGCCTCCTCCTTTATCTTACCCCAGACATGCTCAATAATGTTCATGTCCGGTGACTGGGCTGGCCAATCCTGGAGCACTCTTTGCTTTCAGGAACTTTTATGTGGAGGCTGAAGTATGAGAAGGAGAGCTATCCTGCTGAAGAATTTGCCCTCTCCTGTTGTTTGTAACGTAATGGGCAGCACAAATGTCTTGATACCTCAGGCTGTTGATGTTGCCATCCACTCTGCAGATCTCTCGCATGCCTCCATACTGAATGTAACCCCAAACCATGATTTTTCCTTCACCAAACTGGACTGATTTCTGTCAGAATCTTGGGTCCGTGCGGGTTCCAATAGGTCTTCTGCAGTATTTGTGATGACTTGGATGCAGTTTAACAGATGATTCATCTGAAAAATCTACCTTCTGCCACTTTTCCAAATGATCAACTAGAAGTCAAGTTAGTATCTGTTGCTTCTACAACTGGGATCAACGACAAGACTTTTGTTAGGTAGTGTACTTGTATAAAGTACGAAGTGGTTCTTGCTTACCTTGAATATAAAGCCACCCTCGGCCTGGAGTGACTATCAGTTTAAGCTGACCTGTGGGCACAGAGAAGCAAATTACATGCAGACATTAAGCATAATGCACAAAACAAACAAACAATGACTTTAGCAATCATTAAAAATTAATGGTAACACTTTTCAATAAGTTTGCAATAGTACATGTTCGTTAATGCATTTATTAACATGAACAAATAATGAACAATATATTTATTACAGTATTAGCAGTCGTGGCCTGGTGGTTAGAGTGTTGGACTCGTGATCCGAAGGTTGCTGGTTCGATACTCGGTACCAGCGGGAATTGGGGGTGGGGGGAGTGAATGACCAGCACTCTCCACCACCCTCAATACCACGACTGAGGTGAGTCCCTTGAGCAAGGCACCGTTCCCCCCAACTGCTCCCCGGGCGCCGCAGCATGGCTGCCCACTGCTCCGGGTGTGTGTTCACGGTATGTGTGTGTTCACTAACTGTGTGTGTGCACTTGGATGGGTTAAATGCAGAGCACAAATTCCAAGTATGGGACACCATACTTGGCCACACTACACTTCACTTCACTTCACTTCACTTCATTTGTTTATTAATTGTTTATTAATTAAGTTAAGGTTAGTTCTTGAAAATACTGTTGTTCGTTGTTAGTTCATGTTAACTCACGGCGCATTAACTAATGTTAACAAGCATGCATTTGGATTTTAATAACGCATTAGTAAATGTTGAACTAAGATTAATAAATGCTGTACAATTATTAATATAAATACATTATAGATATATGCATTAATATACAAGTATTAATACATTTATAATTATAAATACATAAGCTAACATTAACTAATGAAACCTTATTGTAAAGTGTGACCGAATTAATGATGGAAAAATGAATAAATAAATATAATTTGAATGAGTAAACAAATAAAAATAATTTTAAGATTTTTTAAATGGTTTTGAAACCAAGTCTGCAATAACGTTGTTGCAATACAGTAAAAATGATGTGTAATATTGTGAAATATTATTACAGAAATATTATTTACATCTTTACAAGCTGCCAGAAGGGAAAATATATATTTTTTACACAAACATAAAACATACAAATATTGGTAACACTTTAGTTTAGGTCACAATTCATGCTATTAACTACTGGCTTATTACCTGCCTATTATTAAGATAATAACTGTTCATTAGTAGTTATAAAAGTATGCTCTTATTCTGCATCCCTAATCCTACCCAAAACCTAAACCCAACTTCTACCTTACTAACTATTTATAAACATTATTAAGCTAGTAGTGTAAGTAAATGGTTTGTTAATACCATGAATTGTGACCTAAACTAAAGTGTTACCCAAATATTTACTTTTTCAATCACTGTAGACAAATAAATAGGTTTAAAGATCTGGGGTCAGTACACAATCAAATAGTTTTTTAACCATTTCAATTATTTAATCAAAAAACACAGTAAAACAGCAATACTGTTAAATATTATTACATTTATTATTATTATTATTTGTTGAAGCTTAAGTTATTTCATCATGACTTTTCCCAGTATTAGGATTATTAAAATCCTGTGATAATTCCTGGTTGTGGATAATACACAAACAACTTTTAATATATACTTTAATGAAAAATCTACATATGTGGACCTGAAAACCTGTCAGACTTGCAGGTGTAATGGATGCTCAAATTATTAGAGCATAGCGCATGACACAACAGCTGCTGTTTCACTAATATGTGCACTGACATAGACATATTTCCTCCAGACCTGCAGCAGAGTCTGGCCATCAGATCAGTTTCTCTCAAACGCTGTGACGTGTGCAGTCAGACACATTAAAGTCTCTTTATCTACATCACTGCTTCTCAAACTATAAGCCACTGGAAGACTGTAAACAACTCAAAGTTATCAGTGATTCCCAAAAAAAAACCTAATATGGTCACACTTCATTTTAAGGTACAATTCTTGCCCTTTATAAAGACTTTTAGCTCAATAAACTCCTAATTTGCTGCTTATTAATAGTTATTAAGATAATAGTTAGGTTTAGGTATTAGAAATGTAAGATCAAGCAAAATATGTACTTTATAAGTACTAATAAATAGCAAATATCTTAATAACAGGCAGGTAATAGACGGAATCTGTGCCGGCAGAAATCCACAGAAAGCCTATTTATGTAAATGTGTGTAAATATATACATGTTTATTTGTTTTTTTGAAACCTCATTCATATTATTGAATTATATGCAAATGTTTAGATGTTTTGAAGATGATTTGTGTATATTACCATTTGTAAAGTTATATTGTTTTTATTTTAGTGGATGTATTACATGAGAGAAGTATTATATGTCAGTTTGCTTACCAAACAAGTGGTTCTAATGGGTTTTCCTTTGTAAATTTTAAATAAATTAAATAACTTTTTTTCTTTTTTTATTACGTTTTTATCTCCTATACTGTCAAAATCCTACTGCATAAATCAGCAGATTTTTGACAAAATTATGTGAAGAAAAAGACAAAATAAAGTTCATAGATTCTGTCTGGCCCTGGTTATTATCCACTATTAAGACTGAGAGTTGAGAATTAAGACTTAAACTAATGTTTATTTATCTGGCTGATTAATTAACTGACATTTAATATAAAGAAAACTGATTTAATATAAAGGGCTACATTTATTACAATCTATTTTATATTGTTGCAAAATTCTCTTTTTCAGTATACATATTTTTTCATTATTTCAAGTTCTTTGGAGCTTTCTATTAATTATAGAATCATGAAAATTAAGCAGCACAGCTGTATTCAAAACCAATGGTAATAGTAAATGTTTGAGCCTAGCACCAAATCAGCATATTAAAATGATTTCAAAACGAAGGATCATGTGACTCTGGAGTATTGATTGTAATCGCAACAATAAATTAAATGCTAAATATATATTTAAATATTTTTTTTTTTAATTCAACTAAATAAATAAACCCTGAATGAATGTTTAGTTTTTAAAAATAGTAAATGTTTAGTGTATGTGACTGTATGTATCTGTTGTGTTTGGTTCAACTTATTAGCTAGCAAGCAATTGGCTCATCCCCATTCAGTAAAACTAGCTTATAAAGTAGCTAATGTCAATAAAACAAACAAAAAAAGGGCAAAAAGGTTAATCAATTTCAGAACTCAGAAGGGTATAAACTTATATTTTGCACAATATTTAAAATCGCAGATAACACTTTAATGTTACTGAAGTATTTCACCACGCACACACACAGCGGCTCAATAAAGACTCACCATGAGTTTGTAAAAGAAAAGCGGATCTCTGCCATTGTCTTAAACGGTTCAGTGTCATTTTCTGTGCCTTCTGACAGTCCATGTTACAGTAAAACCAACAGCTTGAATATTTACCAAAATGTCCCAAAGTGCACGCATGACACATGGGGTGTCAGAAATATTATAAATGTATTCAAACGTGAAGCCTCGCAGCTATTCAAGGGCTTAACCGCCACTATGCATATGTTGCCACTGGAGGATAAAGGACAGCAGGAGAAAACGAGCATAAATTTGAACCGCCTTGCATTTTGAATATGTGATAAGACAGGAGGAGCTGTGATTGGTTAGAGAGCAGCAGCGTTCCAGTGAAAGGGGAGGGAGGGAGGGAAAGTCCACCTGCTAGACTAACAATAAACTAAACCTCTGCCCTTCATGCTGATCTGAGGTCAGTTGCATGGTTTCTCATAATATAGAAAAACTTAAAAGCAGTACACACTTGGATTACTCTGCTTGCTTCAAAGTAATAATCTCACCGTGAACTTTGAGCTCAAAAACATCAAACGAATGATCTACGAGGCCCTAAACTGTAAAAAAAAAAAAAAAAATTAAAACGCCACACAATCGATTTGTGCTGGGACAACATGAAAGAATTAAGTTAATTATTTGTTTTTACAAATTTAAGTTGACTGAACGTGAAACAATTAAGCCCATTTTAAATAAAAGTAGTTTGAACATACAGCAAACATAATTTTTTGAGTGTTTGGAATCAGATTTTTTTTCTGGAACATTATTTGAAAATATATATATATATATATATATATATATATATATATATAATATAATTTAAATGGTAAAACAAATGTTAATAATAAAACAAAATCCAAATAATTTAAATAATGAAATTTGTTCATTTTAATCAGTTAATTTTAATCAGGTCTTTGAAAAAATCTGTTTAATTTTAGGAAGTCTATGAATTTTATGTTTCTTAAAATTAAATCACTGTCGTCTTGTATGTTGTCATTTTCCTTGTTTTTGGTCTTGTTTTCATGCTTTGTTTTACATTTTGCACAGATTATGGTTACATTTTTGTTGTTTTTTTGTAATAAAAACTCTTTAATTGTAAATAAAAAATCATAATAAATAATATAAAAAAACACTGAAAAACTGTAATAATGATTCTCTACAAATAACACATATTTTACTTTTGAGAAGTAAATTCTACTTTACAATAATAATATAATGAATTTCTGTCACGGTTTTACTGTGATGTGTTGAAGTCCTAATGTCCCCCTCTCTCTCTCTCTCTACACTCAAAATATGACGATTACTGTTTGTTCAAACTGCTTATATAAAATAAGCTGAAACAACACAATTATTGAGGTTTTTATAAGGACAACTTAATAGTTTTATGTTCAATCCACTTAAATTTGTAAAAACTAATCAGTTAAATTAATTCCTTCATGTTGTTCCAACACAAATCGATTGTGTGGAACCCAGCATTTTTTACAGTTTATGTGTGTGTGTGTGTTTGTATGCATTTTTGTGACATATCAGGACATATAACGACATGGATATGACACAGAAATTACAAGAAGGTGTTGAATTATGAGGACATTGTTGATGTCCCATATTCTCAAACAGCTTATCAAACATACAGAATGAGTTTTTTTAGAAAGTAAAATTGTACACAGTTTCCTGTGAGGGTTGGGTTTAGGGATAGGAATAGAAAAAACAGTTTGTACAGTATTAAAACAATAAAAAATTATGTAATGTCCCCATAACTCACAAAAACAAACCTGTGTGTTTTCTTTCTTGGATTATGAAATGATGATGACGACAGAAATATCTTTTTAGAAATACTAATCACACATATTATTGTTCTTGGAAGAATGATTTTAAAAGTAGTCTTCAGGGGAAGTCATTATTCTTGCCCGTTAAAGGACTTTAATCTGTGCGAGTCATTTATTGACACAAAAGGAAATCAAACGGCCTCCTTATTTCCTGGATGAAGCTGCTGCTCTCTCCGTCTCTCCAGAGGTCACGTCTTTCTTTCACACATTTTACTAATTAGCATAAAGAAGATAAGAATAGCTATTTGGTGCTGCTATGTGAATCCTGCTAACTGGACAAACTCCAGGATGAAAGCATGGCGCGGCTGTGAAAAGTACACCTCCATCTGCAAGAGCCAAACTGTGTCGAGTGCATAAAACATTGTGTTAAACTCGGTTTCCTGGCCTCCTTAGGGAGAGACGTGGAAAATACATGCAACTCAACATTCATGCAGACAAAAATAACAATCAACAACTGGCACAGAGGCTCAGTGGTTAGCACTTTCGCCTCATAGCAAGAAGGTCGCTAGTTTGAGTCCCGGCTGGGCCAGCTGGCATTTCTGTGTGGAGTTTGCACATTCTCCCCGTATTCGTGTGGGTTTCCTCTGGGTGCTCCGGTTTCCCCCACAGTCCAAAGACATGCGCTATAGGTGAATTGGATTAGCTTAATTGGCCATAATGTATGAGTGTGTGTGAATGCGAGAGTGCGTGTTTCCCAGTCCTGTGTTGCGGCTGGAAGGGCATCCACTGCGTAAAACATATGCTGGAATAGTTGGCGGTTCATTCCGCTGTGGCGACCCCTGATAAATAAGGAACTAAGCCGAAGGAAAATTAATGCATGAATGAACTGGCACAGAGCATGCTGGATTATAGTCATGTTAAAAAATATAAAACATAAATTTGTAAAGAGCAATTGTTTCTAAGTCATATCTGATCCCCAGAGCGATCGAATTAATCAGAAATAAAGAACAAACTGATGTTTTTACATATTTATCATATTAATGATAAAACTAACCTTTTTTTTTATATATATTGTACATTTTAATTATTTTTCAGTATGGAATCAGTGTAACACTGATCTGTTTTTCAAGAAATATTTAATATTTTTCTTACGTTTTATCAGTTTTTAATATTAGCAAAGTTTTTATTTAAAAAGTTATTTTTAACTTTTTATTATTTTTATTATTTTTGTGGAAACCGTGATTTTTTTCCAGGACACTTACGAATAGAAAAATCCAGCGTGAAATTTAAATTACAAAGAAATTATAATGTCTTTATTTTGATTTTTAATTAATGTGTCATTATTAAAGTGTGCCTGATCAATTTCAATTTTATTGAAATGATCATTCAATATCAATGTGTGTAACTGAATAAAAATACATATTTATATATTTTAAGTGGCACTTTCTGTATATTTGAACAGCATTAAAAAACAACATATAAAAAAACTGCATTTAATTTAAATTTTAAAAAGTGTAATGTCTTTAGTTTGATTTTTAATTAATGTGTCATTATTAAAGTGTGTAATTTTAATTATGTGTGTAACTGAATAAAAATACATATTTATACATTTTAAGTGGCACTGTCTGTACATTTGACCAGCTGTGTGCATTCATTCATTCATTTTCTTTTTCGCCTTAGTCCCTTAATTCATCATCAACTATACCAGCATATGTTTTACGCAGCGGATGCCCTTCCAGCCACAACCCAGTACTGGGAAACACCCATACACACTCATCCACTACGGCCAATTTAGTTTATTCAATTCACCTATAGCGCATGTTTTTGGACTGTGGGGGAAACCGGAGCACCCGGAGGAAACCCACGCCAACACGGGGAGAACATGCAAACTCCACACAGAAATGCCAACTGACCCAGCCGGGACTCGAACCAGCGACCTTCTTGCTGTGAGGTGGCAGTGCAAACCACTGAGCCACCATGTCGCCCCACATGTATCATATCAGTGATAAAATAACCTTTTATTGAAATATATTGTACATTTTAATTATTATTAGTCAGTATTATTATTATTAGTCAGTATTAAATCAGTGTAACACTGATCTGTTTCTCAAGAAATGTTTAATATTTTTCTTACATTTTTATAAATTTTTAATATTAGCAAAGATTTTATTTAAAAAGTTGTGCTGCTTATTATTTTTGTGGAAACTGATTTTTTTAGGACACTTACGAATAGAAAAATCCAACGTTAAATTAAAATTTAAAAATGTGTAATGTCTTTATTTAGATTTGTAATTAATGTGTCATTTCTAAAGTGTATCATTTTATTTAATGTGTGTAACTGATTAAAAAAACATGTTTATATATTTTAAGTGACACTGTCTGTACATTTGACCATCCGTGTGCAATTATTTAATTTTTACTATTATTATTGCTTTATTGCATTCCTTTAAAACCTGTTTTAACACATTTTAATCTGTTTTTAATCAGTTTGATTCTTTGTTGTTTTTAATTCTTATACTTGTATTTCATGTTTCTTTTATCCTTGTTTTTGTAAAGTACTTTGCATTTCCACTGTGTATGAAATGTGCTATATAAATAAACTTGCCTTGCCTAAGGTTTATGGACAGACATACAACATCCCATTTGCTTCAAAAGTATGACACGATATTATGTTTTGATGTGTATTAATAACCTACAGAATAACTATAAAAATAATAATGCTTATTAAGCCTTTAATTAAAGTTTATATACGGTTTTACAAACTGGAGTCTGTGTATCTATAATTGTTGAACATGAATTATTTCTGTCACTTTACAGCAAGATTGGCTTGGTCTGAGCATTTCAACACTGCCATCTAGTGGTACACAGTGAACAATGTCAAAGAATGCTCTATTAGTCTGTTCATTCGTTCTTTTTCATATAGCTTAGTCTCTATTTCAGAGGTCGCCACAGCGGAATGGACCGGCAACTATTTCGGCATATGTTTTACGCAGCGGATGCCCTTCCAGCCGCAACCCAGTACTGGGAAACACCCATACACACTCATTCACACATACACTCATACACTACTACAACCAATTTAGTTAATCCAAGAGGATTAACCCAGAGGAAACCCACGCCAACACGGGGAGAACATGCAAACTCCACACAGAAATGCCAACTGGCCAGCCGGGACTCGAACCAGTGACCTTCTTGCTGTGAGGTGACAGTGCAAACCACTGAGCCACCATGCCGCCCTCTATTAGTCTGTGTATTTTTTTATTTTTAGTGCAGTCAAAGGACTAATAATCTCGTACCTTTTCCTCTGAAACCAGACGGGTGAATTTTCCTCCTCTTTTTGGTCGCAGGTTCTTTATCGTTCTTTACAATAGTTTTGGCCACTGAAGCCACCTTAACTTGAGCAGATGAACTTTGGCTAACAGCTTTCCTCCAGTTCCCATCAAGAGGCCTAGCAACACACAAAAAAAAAATTATTACATTTCATTATATTATTATATATTTTTCAGCCTATAAGTTCAAAACCGGTGGTTCATTCTGCTGTGGCGACCACTGACAAATAAGGGACTAAGCCAAGGAAAATTAATGAATGAAGTACAAAACCCACCAGCTGAAAAACACTGCTCTACATTATATCAATAAGTGACACATCTTAAATAACAAATATGAGCACCTTAAAAAAGGGGTGTGATGCTTTTTGTAGTGCTGTGCAATATTTTAATGTAAAAATAACATCACTATTTTGATGCTTTTTTCAGTAACTATAATTAATCAATGTTGCTGAATGTGTTTTTGCTAATGCTTTGCCTTTAGGCCTATTTTTTTTTTTTTTTTTATCTATTTATTAGTATTGTTACTAATAAATATCTGATTCACTGAACTATTTGCTTATGGCTGATTCGTTTAGAAACTACGCATAAGACTTTATGTCTTCATGAAGGGATCATTAAATCCTTACCTGATTTTTTTTTTAACTAAACGATTAATTTGTGAAGGAAACACCAGAGTGTTGCTTGGAGATGCACAAAAGTTCTGTTTTGGCATTGTTTTGAATTACTTTTGTACTTTAAAAGCAATTAATTTGCTTTACTTAAAAAATTAAGTAAACCCATTGCTTTTAAAGTGATTGGTTGACTTTACAGGGCGGCATGGTGGCTCAGTGGTTAGCACTATCGCCTTAAAGCAAGAAGGTTGCTGGATCAAGTCCCAGCTGGGCCAGTTGGCATTTCTGTGGGGAGTTTGCATGCTCTCCCCATGTTAGCGTGGGTACTGGGACCCAGTACTGGGAAACACCTATACACTCTCACATTCACACACGCACTCATATACTACGGCCAATTTAGTTTACCCAATTCACTTATAGTGCATGTCTTTGGACTTGTGGGGGAGACAGGAGCACCCGGAGGAAACCTACGTGAACACAGGGAGAACATGCAAACTCCGCACAGAAATGCCAACTGACCCAGCCGAGGCTCGAACCAGCGACCTTCTTGCTGTGAGGCGACAGCGACAGGCCACTGCGCCGCCCCTCTTATTTATTTTATTTCGGCTAGAATAAAAGCAGCTTTTAATAAAAAAAAAAAATAAAACATTTTAAGGTCAATATTATTTATCGTATTATCGTATATAATAATATATATATAATATATATTATCGTTATAAAATGACTTGCCTACTTACCCTAACTTGCCTAATTAACCTAGTTAAGCCTTTAAATGTCACTTTAAGCTAAATACTAGCATCTTGAAAAATATCTAGTAAAATATTATGTACTGTCATCATGGCAAAGACTAAAGAATCAGTTATTAGAAATTAGTTATTAAAGCTATTATGTTTAGAAATGTGTTAAAAAAATCATCTCTCCGTTAAACAGAAATTGGGGAAAAAATATACAGGGGGGGCTAATAATTCAGGAGGGCTAATAATTCAATGAGCTCAACTGTAAATTATAGCACCATGTATTATTCCATTGGTCTGAAGTAACAGAGCTAATCAGTAGACAGCGTGTAAGTTTTGTTTTGATGCGGTCACACTACACTGAGCAAAAACTTTCCATTCATGTGCATTTGATGTGTTTATGTCACAAGACACAGAGGTTCTTTACTTTTCCTCCTGGCTTGCGGCCAATGGTCTTTTGTCCCTGACAGATCTGATGTGTCGCACTGAAGATCTCCTGGCTCTGCTGTCAGAAGGCCTCTTCAGTTCTCGACACGGCTTCTTTGTTGACGGTCCCTTAGGGAGCACTGGATCCTGTAGCCAGAGGGATTCCCTGTGAAGTCTCTTCTTCCTATAGGCACAGACAGAGGTGGTATACGTTTAGCACATCCACTTCTGACATGTATTACAATGACAGATTGATAGACAAGTTGACCTGGCAGGAGGTGCACAAATGATCTTAATGCACTCAAAAAAGCTAATTTACTCCAGCAATGAAAAGGTCTTACACTGCATAATCGATTGTCTTATTTAGAGTTTTTTGTCTTGTTTCTTATTCAAATATCTAAAATTTTCTAGATAAGTAAAAATTATTTTGTTTTCAAAAAATATGTCAAAATTGTCACAATAATCAATATATCGACGTGTTGCACAACACATGGATATGACCTCATTCATTTTTGGTGATGCAATATGCCCTCACCGGCCACTTTATTAGGTACACCTTACTAGTACCGGGTTGGACCCCCTTTTGCCTTCAGAACTGCCTTAATCCTTCATAGATTCAACAAGGTACTGGAAATATTCCTCAGAGATTTTGGTCTATATTGACATGATAGCATCACGCAGTTGCTGCAGATTTGTCGGCTGCATATCCATGATGTGAATCTCCCGTTCCACCACATCCCAAAGGTGCTCTATTGGATTGAGTTCTGGTGACTGTGGAGGCCATTTGAGTACAGTGAACTCATTGTCATGTCTGAGATCATTCGCGCTTTATGACATGGCGCTTTATACTGCTGGAAGTAGCCATCAGAAGATGGGTACACTGTGGTCATAAAGGGATGGACATGGTCAGCAACAATACTCAGGTAGGCTGTGGCGTTGACACGATGCTCAATTGATACTAATGGGCCCAAAGTGTGCTAAAAAAATATCCCCCACACCATTACACCACCACTGGCCATTCTTCTCTGACATCAACAAGGCATTTGCCCCCACAGAACTGCCGCTCACTGGATATTTTCTCTTTTTCTGACCATTCTCAGTAAACCGTAGAGATGGTTGTGCGTGAAAATCCCAGTAGATCAGCAGTTTCTGAAATACTGTCTGGCACCAACAACCATGCCACGTTCAAAGTCACCCATTCTGATGCTTGGTTTGAATTGCAGCAGATCGTCTTGACCATGTCTACATGCCTAAATGCACTGAGTTGCTGCCATGTGATTGGCTGATTGGAAATGTGCATTAATGAGCAGCTGGACAGGTGTACCTAATAAAGTGGCCGGTGAGTGCATATCACCCGTGCATAAAAACCGATTCTAGCAACATTATAGCTGATTGTGCAACATCTCTATCTCTATTGGATGTGTCAGTATGGTTAAAAAAAACACTATAGTATTTACTATAAATGACTTTATATTTTCATGTGGGTGTCTGAAAACTGAAAATACATCTGGTAGCAGATATCACAGCCTCTGTTTTTTTTAATTATTTATTTAGGATATGCATTTTCTGACTCCAGTGCCTGATTGTTAAATTGTTAAAATGACTATAATTAAATTCAATATTCTTAAGAATAAAATATGATGTGTTCTTTGGAAGAAATTATGCTATTATATTGTCATTCTGGCATTATATAATGAGTGGCATAAGATGGCCTTAAAATGAGAATAATAGCATTTATCGCAATATATTTTGGTGCAATATATCGTACAACAAAAAATAGATATCGTGACAGGCCTAAAATTAAGTGAGTTTTTCCTTAAAACAAGCAAAACAATCTGCCAATGGGGTAAGCACAATAATATCATTACAAGCGAAAACTAGATTATTTTGCTTACCCCATTGGCAGATTATTTTGCTTGTTTTAAGGAAAAACTCACTTAATTTTGACATTTTATTTCTGAAAAAAAATATTTTTTACTAGTCTAGAAAATGCTGCTTGATTTAAGAATTTTGAGATATTTGGACTAGAAACAAGACAGAAACTCTACGTGAGAAAAGCATTTTTACTGTAGATACTGTGATTATTTGACTGGTCTTATGTTTGTTGTTGGTTTGGTAATGATTTCAGAACTTTGAAGAAGCTTGTGAATGATTATGTTTAATTGGGGTTTTCTGGACATTGAAGGTAATGTTGTCTGACAGCCCAGCTGGAAATCATGGCGCTATCAGCAGTGGGACGTCAGAGGTCACAGTTCAATGCACAAAATTGCATCTTACAGAGCGGAAATCCAATTTAGACTTAACTGAAGTTACTTTTTATCAACTAAACACATTTAACTTCTAATACATTTTATACAGCTATGGGTCATAGATGACCAGGGGTTTTCAATCACCAAAGCCAATAAAAATGCAATACTTATATTTACATTTTGTTCTTTTATTTGTATATTAAAATGTAGCCTGTTTAATTTTCTGAGTAATAAAACAAACAAAAAGATTATAAAAAATAAAATGTCACTTAGTGTAGTTTGTTGTCAGGCATATTTAAATCAAGAATCATTTGGTAATAAAAAAGACCCTATTTAAGGGACACAGTGAAACTCCCCCAAATACTAATTAATTGTCATTTTAAATCATGATTCCCTGCCACTATCCTTCAAATCACAAGGTTTTACCCATTAGCCAACAAGAACTGTTTAATCAATTGAAATATCAAAACACTTCATTATCATTTTATATACTTTTTAAGTGCAGGTCATAATCGTATGTTGTTTTATTTTTACAGAAATATATGACACAAAGGTTATTTAAGAATATTATAGCTGACACTTGTATTTAGAGTGTTTGTACCGTATATTATTTTTGTTAAAACTTTGTCTATATAAAACCTATATAAAACTTTGAATAATTGTTATAATTGGAAATTCAAATTGTATTTTTACAGTTTTATTTCATAACTCGTGGCCCCACTAAAACACTGTAGACATTTAAGTCACACTAACAAAATAAGTGTCATTAATTGAAAACAAAGATTGCATTAATTCATTTGTCAAGAAAAGCATTTCACAAAAAGAAGTTAGAAGGTTTTAAATGATAACATTCTCATACTGTTGTAAACTCACGCTGTTTTTGTTGTTGTTGTTGTTTTTAATTGCAGTCATAGTTTAGAACTTCAAGCATCCAAATCACTGCATGTCTAGCATCATCAGTTCATATATTGAAGATTCAACTTGGTTTGACATCTACAGTTAAGGAAAGCATTTTAAGTGCAGTTTTAATGCATAAAAACTTACATTTAATGCCAAAAAATAAATTGATCATGTACCATGAAGATATTTAGAACATTCCTGACAGATAATATATCAAAACTGAATTTTTGATTGATAATATGAATTTCAGGAACTTGATTTGGACAGCATTAAATAACATTTTCTCAGCATTTAGTTTCTTTTGCACCCTCAGGTTCCAGATTTTCAAACAGCTGAATCTCTGCCAAATATTGTCTATCCTATCATCAATGCAGAAGACCACGTATAAACCTGAATTTTCAAACATTTACACTTATGACTGGTTTTGTGGTGCAGGGTCACATATTCTATTCATTATAGCTACCCAGTGCTGTGCTATATTCAATCAATACAGTATGACATGGTGCAAGACGTTTTGTATATTTTTGGTTCATAAACAACAGTCAGCTTTTTCAATAATGTACAATAATGAGTCAATTTAAACAATATTAGTGTTTTTCTGTCTAGTGTTGCTGTTTTTGCCAGTTAGAGACAGCAAAATAAATTCGCAGCTTTCTCGTGTAATCATGAACTTCCAGCTTGACCGCTTCAGTGATCACAGACCAGACGAAACACTCCTTCAGTTCCTCACAATTTACAGCGTGAAAACTCTATTGTGGTCAGATTACAATACATGTTTAAATCAGCTTGAAGAGACACTGTCAGGATTTAACACTGCAGTATTAAGACACAAAAGTCTGGAGTAACGTTATTAATCAATTACGGTTACGAATTACGACAAACTTCGTGTACGTTCATTGAAGTAAATCACACACAACTTACACAGACAAAAACAAATAAACTTATATCCCACTGTATCTTTGTAACCTGTATGAACGTTAACCGTGTGTGTATTTTGGGGTCTCTCAGTAAGCGTTTCCAAACGCACCCGAACAAATTATACACAGACGACGAATGTCATTTACACTTACCTTTCTCTGATGGTCACGTGATGCGAGTTTTGTTTGCTATAATCCATTTTTGTCAACAAACACAAATTCCCAGCTATTATGTTTATTTTCCAGCAGTTCTGAGTGGGACATTCAAACTGGAGAAACTCCCCCAGCCGTCCCGCTCTGAGAGGAAGTGTGTGTGTGTGCGCGCGCGCGTGTGTGTGTGTGTGTGCACGCGTGTGCGTAAGTGTGTGCGCTGCTCCACAAACGCGCTGTATGAAGGTTTCCACCAATAGCAGAGCTACATTTGAAATTCAGCGTTTGACTACATTCTCAGAAATGTCTGAAACTCAAGAGGTTTTCTAAAGTATTTGCCCCAAGGGAATAACTGTTCTCCTTAAAGTAGGTTTATCCCTTATTTTACATGATTTACGATGGTTTCCAGTCGTCCAAAATGGATGTGTGCCTACAGACTTTTCTGTAATAGTTTAAATGTGTTTCTTTGTGAGTGTAAACACGTTTTAAAACTTTTCATTTTACTTGTACAACATAATATGGAAGCATTTTACAGCCATGGAATCAAAATAATATTAATATATATATTTTTTTTTAAATGCTAGTTGCAATTTTGAGGGGGAAATTGAGTAAAAAGTTAGGATGACATTGCAAGAAATGAAGTTGCATTTCTGAAGAGAGGAAAAAAAATTGTGAGATACAAATTCAGAATATCAAGGCAACTTGTGTTTGTGGAAAAAGTTAGAATTACAAGATATACACTTATAATTCTGAAAAAAAATAATAATAATTACAAGATATAAACTCAGACTTGTGAGACAAAACTCAGAAATGTGTGGGGAAAAAAGTCACAATTTTAAGGTATAAAACTCGGAGTTGCAAGATATTAATTTGTAATTGTGAGGAACATTCAGAATTGTGAGTTATAAACTCAAAATTGAGAGATATAAACTCGGAATTGGGGAAAAAGGCTAAATTGCGAGAAATAAGGTTAGAATTACTTCCAATTGTAAGAAAAAAATAAGAATGGCAAGAAATAAACTCAAGATTAGTGAGACAAGAACTCAGAATTGTGTCAAAATTGCAAGATATAAATGCAGAATCGCAAGATATTAACTCAGAATTGTGGAAAAAAATGTCTAAATTGCAAGAAATACAGTCAGAATTAAAATATATATACTTAGAATTGTGAGAAAAACATAAGAATGGCAAGATATAAACTCAGATTAGTGAGTCAAAAACATAACTGTGCAGAAAAAGTAAAAAATTGAGAGATATAAATGCAAAATTGCAAGATATTAACTCAGAATTAAGAGATATAACGCAGAATTAAAAGATATAAACTTGTGGGAAAAAAGTCAAAATCACAATATATAAACGCAGAATTGTGTAATAAAAATTCTATTTGAGCTGTGGGAGAAAAAATATGAATTGCCAGACATAAATTCAGAACTGAAAGATGTGGAATTGTGGGGGGGGGGCAGAATAACAATTGCAAGACATAAACTCAGAATTGTGTGTAAAAAGTCAAAATTGCAAGAAAAATGCAGAACTGTGGAAAAATGAAGTCTGAATTGTGAGATACAAAGTCATAGAATAATTGCAAGAGAATAATTGCTAAACATCAGATTTGTGAGTCTGAGGCAAACTCTAAATTGTGTGTAAAAAGTCAAAATTGCAAGACATAAACTCAGAAATTTGGAATATAAACTCGGAATTGAGAAAAAAGATAACACAAGAAAACACGTCAAAACTTAAATATTAACTCAAAATTATATAATATAAACTTAAAATTAGGGAAAAGAAGAAA
Organism: Danio jaintianensis; assembly: GCA_903798115.1. Classification (NCBI taxonomy): domain Eukaryota; kingdom Metazoa; phylum Chordata; class Actinopteri; order Cypriniformes; family Danionidae; genus Danio; species Danio jaintianensis. The sequence goes on from CAIGQV010018170.1 coordinate 8,100,327, forward strand.
AGTCTGAGAAAAATCGACACTTTTATTTATTTTTCTTTTATTCTGCGATTAAATTAAGATTCACACTCAAAAAAAAGATTTTTGCTGCTTGTTCAAACCACTTATTTAAAATAAACTGAAATAACACAATTCTTGAGATTTTTTTGGGGGGACGACTGAATGGTTTTATATTCAATCCCCCTAAATTTGTTATGCTAACTTAATCAATGTGTGTTAGGACAACATGAATAAATTGTGTGGAACCCTGCATTTTTTACAGTGCCGTTAAGGGTTTATTTTCCTTTACTAACAGACCAGGTTGTATTTTTTCAAGTGAAGCACAGTCGTTTCTTTAACTACCACTGAAGACGTTATAGTTGCCAGGTTTCCTGAAGGAATTTAGCTTCTTTTATCCTCCCTCTCTAAACTGTTAGCCAAGTACACTGTAGTGTACACTTTTCCCCTCTTTTTCTTTCTCCCTTGTTTGGCGCATCAGTGTCCTTTTGGTTTGTCAATTCAGTTACATGTATATTAACCTACCACCAAAGTGAGCTTATAGAAATTAAAATGTGACTTTGAATCCTACACCATGACTTTATATGACATAATTGACTTTATTTGTCATGTTATGCAGTTTTAAGTCCATAGAAAAGAGCCAGAAATGAGATGAGCCTATAGGCTGTATTAGCTGGAAATTGACCAAATTATTTTTATAGTTTGTATTCAGCAACTAACAGTCCCACACAATTAAGTGGCTAAAAGGCAGAACAAAAGAAGGGCTTGTCACTAAACAAGGGTGTAACGACACAGGGGACGTGCCTCATTATAATGTGACAAACTCATTTGTGTTTAACAGCTTGAAAAGCTTTGAGCATTAGCACAACACTGACTTGTCTGAATGATCTTAACTTTTAATCCTCATGATGCATTCAAATACTACAGTTGTTGCATTCTGTGTGTTTGTTTGGACCCGAAGGATCATTCTTTTAAGAAATGGTATTTTTCATTTGCCATTTTCTTTATTGAAAACTATATATTGTATCAGATCATCATAATCAGTACATAGTTCGTGAATCTAAAGAAAACATTCATTCATTTTCTTTTCGGCTCAGTCCCTTTATTAATCTGGGGTCGCCACAGCAGAATGAACCGCCAACTTATCCAGCATATGTTTTACGCAGCGGATGCCCTTCCAGCTGCAACCCATCACTGGGAAACATCCATACACACTTATTCACACACATACACTACGGACAATTTAGCCTACCCAATTCACCTGTACCGCATGTCTTTGGACTTGTGGGGGAAACCGGAGCACCTGGAGGAAACCCATGCCAACACGGGAAGAACATGCAAACTCCACACAGAAACGCCAACTGACTTAGCCGAGGCTCGAACCAGCGACCTTCTTGCTGTGAGGCGAACGTGCTACCCTTTGCGCCACCGTGCAGCCCTCTAAAGAAAACAATAGCATAAACATTTATAAGTTATTATGAGTTTTATAAGTTATGATTTTGGACTAAATGAATTAATTTGACTTGCAAGAATCTTACATTTCGGATTAAAAAGGGGATAAATTTTTATAATGAGCATTGTATTTCAACAAAATTGAGTCTGAGATATGAGGAAAAAGCTTTAAAAAAATTTTGTTTGGTTTTTTTGCTTGTTTTTTTTGTGACAAAAAATGTCCATTTCATTCATATTATTAAATAAAACATAAATAATCAATTTATTATATGGTAGATGTACTGATTATTGTTTATTTTTGCTCATACAATTTTATAGATATTTCAGGGGTTTTTTTAATAAAAAATGTTTTTTTAATTGTAATTTTTCAGTGAATAATTTTTACACCATTATACCCAGGTGTGTGTGGGAATTTGGGTTTGTATTGACAAGACATAGATACAGAAATGGACACAAATTTCTAATAAAATTCAATGATTTTTTAATATATTTATGTATATGTATGTATGTATGTATTCGTGTCTGTGTTTGTAGTAGGCATGGGACGATAACCGTTTTCAAGGTTTGGTCAAAGTCAAGGTTTTAAAACTGCCCAAATTTTCTGCTATAACGTTCCTAAGGTATGTGTAAGATTTTTTATTTACATTTTTGTTTTTAGTTTTTTAGAAAAGATATCCAAAGATGCCATTTTAAATCGTAAAGAGAAATGTGTTTTTGAAACAAACGAAGACAGAAGTCAATGATTCATTTTCATTATTCAGCCTGACGTGTTTACTGCTCCAAAATATTTTAAATGTTTCTCAAAATTAAATATATTGAGCTCAAAGGAGAAAAAAGTTTTAGTTGTTTACCCAGACATTTAAAAAATATATATTTTAGAGCAGTAATCACAATACCGTGAAACCGTGATGTTTTTATCCAAGTTTATCATACGGTCAGAATCTTATACCGGCCCATGCCTAGTTTGTAGTGTATTTTGGGGTCAATAGAAACCCAAATGTCTTATTATTGTTAAACAATATACAAAATACACCAACAATATAAATATATTATAATATATTGGGGGGGGAATATATTTTCTGTGTTTTATATTTTAAATACAAAGTAGTAACACAGAGTGAGGCTTTTCCTTGCCAATATAATGGAAAGAGGCATAACAGGAGAACTATTATGATAACTGAAAACTAATATGATAATAAAATGTACTGAAAACTACAGTAAGACTGTTTTCACTGTTTCTTTTACAGTATGGCACTCCTCCTCCCCCACTCCAAAGCACTTTTCTCTACTTCTATTGACGAAACAACTACATTGTATGGTGTTGACCCACTTAACATAAACAAAGCCACATACTGTGAGTCAAGCACAACACTGCATACTGCGACTCCCACAAACATCGGACTCCAGCAGAGACCCAGGACCACAACCAGTGTACACATTCATCTTCAGTGTGGCAGCATGCATTTTCCTCAAGGGCTTCAACTCAACTACTCCACGATTAGCAATTCATATCAGAGCTGCCAAATGCAGATTATACATGTGTGCTGAAAATTATATACTGTTGAAGTCAAAATGATTAGCCCTCCTGTGATTCTTTTTTTTTCTTTTTCAAATATTTCCCAAAGGATGTTTAACAGAGCAAGGAATTTTTCACAGTATTTCCTATAATATTTTTTCTTCTGGAGAAAGTCTTATTTGTTTTATTTCGGCTACAATAAAAGCAGTTTTTAATTTTTTTAAGACTAAGGTCAATATTATTAGCCCGCTTAAGCTATTTTTTTTTCCGATTGTCTACAGAACAAACCACTTTACCCTAACTTGCCTAATTAACCTAGTTAAGCCTTTAAATGTCACTTTAAGCTGAATACTAGTACCTTGAAAAATATCTAGTAAAATATTATGTACTGTCATCATGGCAAAAATAAAATTAGAAATGAGTTATTAAAACTATTATGTTTAGAAGTGTGTTGAAAAAATCTGGGGAAAAATATACAGGGGGTCTAATAATTCAGGAGGGCTAATAATTCTGACTTCAACTGTATAATAAATAAAATGAGGAGATAAATATTCTGTTAAAGTTACTCTGGCCTTTGTAAGTCTGCCACATAATCTCCCTCCCTCTATGTGAAGCATTTTCCAAAGCCTTCTGGCCCTTCAGAGACAAAAAAGGGCAGGAAATCAGTGGTTTACAAGGATATCAACAGTCTGCATCTACTATTCTTTGGTAATTAGGGAATTCCCATTAACAAGTAGTTTTCTCAGCCAAAGCCAAATGAACTGGTCTTGAACTTAGATGTTGATGCTGACCACACAGAAGACTCATATTTGTATTGTTTTACACAATGTAAAAATACACTGTAAAAAAATGCTGGGTTCCATACAATCGATTTGTGGAAATAAGCGAATTTATTAGTTTGTACACATTTAAGTGGATTGAACATAAAACCATTAAGTTGTCCCAAAAAAACAAAAAACAAACTCATATTAAATCTGTAGTTTGAACAGAAAAAACATCCAACTTAAAAATAAAAGTCATAATAATCTATTCATTCAGAAAGGCTGCATTAAATTGATCAACAGTTACATTAAAGACATTTATAATACTACAAAATACGTCAAAAAATTAAAACTTATAATTCTGAAATGTTTCTTGACTGATGTGAGACAGAAGACTTTAAAAACATTTTAGAAATATATTACCAACCCTAAACTTTTCATCATTACAATATCATTTAATATATTTATTTGTTTATTTAATATATTTATCGTTTAAATCCAGCTATAATGATGGAATTTACTTTATAAAGTGGAATATCACAGGATTTTGGCAGTCTGCGGATGAATAAATTAAAAAGGCCGTATAATAATTCACATCACCATGTAAATAGTGTCATGAGTAGTAAAAGGTTAGTTTATAATGTGAGTTAATTAATAATAAATTAGTATTTAAAGTGGTTATTTTTTTCAGTTTAAGCTAGAAAGTGTTTATTCATATATTTCATTGATATTCATATTTTCTTCTGTAGAACTCAAAAGTAGATATTTTGAAGAATGTTGGAAAAAACTGGTAGTCATTGACATTCATAGTAGGAACATCACGCAGTTGCTGCAGATTTGTCGGCTGCACATCCATGATGTGAATCTCCCGCTCCACCATATCCCAAAGGTGCTCTATTGGATTGAGTTCTGGTGACTGTGGAGGCCATTTGAGTACAGGGAACTTATTGTCATGTTTAAGAGTCTAGTCTGACATGATTCACGCTTTATGACATGGCGCGTTATCCTGCTGGAACTAATAAATTAGTTTTTAAAGGGATAGTTCACTATTTATTTACTCATTCTCAAGTGGTTCTTTTTTCAGTTCAAGCTAGAAAGTGTTTATATATATATTTTATCGATATTACATTTTTTCTGTAGAACACAAAAGTAGATATTTTAAAGAAGGAAACTGGTAGTCATTGACATCCATAGTAGGAAAAAAAACATGCTATGGAAGTCAATTTGCAAACATTCTTCAAAATATCTTCTTTTATGTTCAACAGAAAAAATGGAACTAATAATGGTTTTGAACAAGTGAAGGGTGAGTAAATTATGACAGAATTTAAATTTTTTGTGAACTATCCCTTTAGCATTAAATTATACATAGTCTTTACTGTAAAAAAACAGCTGTAATACAATATAAAGGTTATTTTTTTAAATAAATAATAAGTAAATAGAACAGTGAACGATTGGTGCACACTATTGGGTGTATTAATAAAATAACAATAACAAAACACACCTTATCTTTCACGCAAAGACACTTTAATTTAGTCACGAAGCACCAGCCATTGATGACATCAGACCACAATAAGATGCACATGGCAGCAGTGAGATTCACACACACCCATTCCATATAGAGTAGTGATTTTGGTGTTGCCCGCAGACCCCCTATATATATGTATATATATACACACACATACAAACAAACCATAAACTTTTACAATCAGTTCATTTTCAATACAATGACTTATTATTAATACTCAGTAAATGTACAAGTCGACACAAGGCAACAGAAACACTCCCAGAGATGCACAACAAATATACATCAACACAGAAACACATTCGCTTCCTTTAGACAAGGTTTTTATGAGTGCTTCAAATGATTTATTTAATAAAAACTTTTTAACTGATTCACCGCCCTTCGCTTTTGGTCGGCAACTTTTTACTGCCCCATAAACAAACAAATGAACTGCATCATCTTCACATAAACACAATTCTGAGACGTTCTTCTCTTTTTTTAAAGGAACACTCCACTTTTTTTGGAAATAGGGTTATTTTAGAGGTTTAAACCTGGATATAAACAGTATATTTTGACCATTTTTGAATCCATTCAGCCGATTACAACTTTTAGCTTAGCTTAGCATAAACCATTGAATCGGATTGGACCATTAGCATCACTCAAAAAAAATCAAAAAAGACTTTCGATAATTCTCATATTTAAAGTTGACCCTTCTGTAGTTACATTGTGTACTAAGACTGAAACGAAAAAAAAAATTGTTTAAAGACTGATATGGTTGGCTAGGAACTATACTCATTCCAGCGCAATAATCTAATAATAATCTAATAATAACATTGCTGTCATATTTTTCTGTATCATATCATTTTCTGTCATTCTTAGTACACAATGTAACTACAAAAAAGTCAAGCTTTAAATAGGAAATTCATCAAAACTCTTTATTAAAATTTTTGAGCGAGATGCCAATGGTCTAATCCGATTCAATAATTTATGCTAAGCTAAGCTAAAAGTGCTGACACAGACCCGGAGATCGGCTAAATGGATTTAAAAAAAAGGTAAAACTCAACTGTTTAACTCTAAGTGACTATTCCAAAACAAGTGGAGTGTTCCTTTGATTATGCAAATTTAACTTTATTATTTAAATTATTTAACTAAACAATATTGCAATTGAAAAAGATAATTTTGGTCAGCCACTTTTTACTGCCGCATCAACAAATGCACATGAATCTTCACATAAAACACAATTCTGAGACTTTCTTCTCCATACCAGACACTTTTTTTTTAAAGGAACACTCCACTTTTTTGGAAATAGGCTCATTTTAGAGATTTAAACCTAGATTTAAACAGTTGATTTTTACCATTTTTTAATCCATTCAGCCGATTAACACTTTTAGCTTAGCTTAGCATAAACCATTGAACCGGATTGGACCATTAGCATCACTCAAAAAAAATTTTTTTAAGTGTTTCGATAATTTTCCTATTTAAAGCTTGACACTTCTGTAGTTACATTGTTTACTAAAACTGACAAAAAATGAAAATTTGCCATTTTATAAACTGATATGGCTAGGAACTATACTCTCATTCCAACGTAATAATCAATAATTTGCTGCCATATTTTTATGTGCTGCATAATATTATTTTCTGTCAGTCTTAGTACACGACGTAACTACAAAAAAGTCAAGCTTTAAATAGGAAATTCATCAAAACCCTTTATTGAAATTTTTGAGCGAGATGCTAATGGTCTAATCCGATTCAATGATTTATGCTAAGCTAAGCTAAAAGTGCTCCCGCAGACCTGGAGATTGGCTGAATGGATTTAAAAAATGGTAAAACGCAACTGTTTAACTCTAGGGGACTTGTAAAATGACCTTATTTCCCAAAAAAGTGGTGTGTTCACACACATATATATATATATATATTCTAATATATGTACAGTACGTGTCAGTCAGACAAGTTTTATTAGATTCCTAAGGAAAATACAAAGAGACGTTGAGGTCGAAACACACACTGTGGGATCAAATAACATCCAAACTTTCAGGGCTAATACATTCATACATTAAGTACCACATAACAAGTGCAAAAAAAATCATACATCTTATATGGTGTATTCACCCGTGAAGATACGCCTTTAGCTCATTTTAAAACTCTATAATAGTCGACATTATCTAGTAGTGCGTAAACACAAACACCACACACAGCATCTTCAGGATATAATTAACACTGCGGTGACAAAAGTCCACATTGGGCGCATTATTCAAAGGCCCGTGACGATGTGTGTAGTGTGTATAGTACAGAGTGCTGTCCTGCATTCTTCCTTTCATCCATACCTGCCGTTTCAGTAATGCTAATGCATCAATTCCAAGATGGACTTGGTCGAAGGAGAGACAGAGAAAGAGAAATAGAAAGGAGGATGGAGAGAAAGGACAACTGGCTCTAAGAGTCAAACGAAGGATGTGGACTCTCACTGTGAGAAGGGCTTCCTTTGCTCGGACGGCTAAAAGACAGAAAAAAACAACAGCAAATAAAGCAAAGGCAAATTTGGTAATGAGAGCATGGATGGTAAGAACAAGAGCTGCTTTGTTTATGTCAAGTATGAGATGATGAGTTAGTCTTGTTCATTTAAGTTAAGTATGTTGATGTGCTTCCAACTGAAATGGAATATTGAGCAGGGGGCGGGCAAACTTTTGGCAAACTAATGGTAAGAGGGGCATGTTTAAGAATATTTGAAGTTGTCAAACTGACGTCAACCGAGAAGGACCACCACTCCAAACACAGAAGCAAATGGTCAAACTTTGATTGAAGATTACCAAAACAAACATTTTTTCTCAGTCGATTAACTTGCACGGACTAATTGTTCACTTAAATGATAACAATGTGGGCCTGCAAAATAAATATTGTAAGTTTTGAGTTTAATATTACAGGACATTGAAAAGTTCTTTAGTGCAGTGTTTTCCAACCCTGTTCCTGAAGGCACACCAACAGTACACATTTTCGACCTCTTCCTAATCAAACACACCTGAAGCAACTCATCAGAACATTAGAAGAGACTCCAAACCCTGATATAAATGGGGCAGATAAGGGAGACATCCGAAATATGGTGTGCCTCCAGGAACAGGGTTGGGAAACACTGCTTTAGCGAAACCAAAAATGGTTTTTCTATAATGTATCTGTGGGATAATAAAATATTGAAGCTTTCATTTTGAAAAGTGTGTTGCTAAGGTGGTATAGTAGTATAGTGCAGAATAGAGCTTTAATTGCTAGTCCTTTTACAGTGTTATATTTTTACATGTGTGAGAATCATTATAGTGAAGCACAGTTTTTAATTGTATTGATTTCTAATTTAGTATAAAAACAATTCAATCTGTTCTTAAAGGGATAGTACGCCCAAAAATGAAAGTTTCCTCATAATTTACTGACACTCACACTAACTGACACTAAACCTTTAAAAAAAAAATCTTCTGTTGAACACAAAACAAGATATTCTAAAGCAGTGGTGCCCAAATTTTTGGCCATGGGTCATTTCGTAGTTTATTAGAAAACATTACTTTAAATCGTAATAACTAATGCAGTATAGCATTTAAAATGATAACTTATTGCAATAAAAGCATAAACAATCACATTTATAACAAAGTGGAGTTCAACGCTGAATACGCTAGTCAAGCAGAATCAGCCTTTGCCTTGATTTGTCCTCTATGTGTCGGGTGACAGTATGTACATTTAAACAAAATCTAATTAATTTACACCATTTAATTGAAACATTTAATTTTAATTAGCTTTTAACAATAAAACAAACAATCAAAAGGTTACATTAGATTTGAAATGACAATCTGTAAACCATCCCCAACATTCTTCCTCTCTTTTCAAATGGGATGCCTAGTTTGGGCATATCTGTTCTAAAGAATTTTGGGAAATTGTAGTAGTAGGAACAAACTATGGAAGTCAATGGCTGTTTTCAGTATATTTTCCTTTGTGTTCAACAGAAAAAAAAGAAAAAACAGGTTTATAATTATAGCAGAATTTTCATTTTTGGCTGTACTATACATTCAGTATGAACCGGTTCTGGCTTAGATTTATTGTTTTTATACTTTTGATGTAGATCAACCTCAATTTTTAATTTAATTTAATTTAATTTACATACCAAACCCTTTAACAGAAGACCATTTAACACAGGGGTGTCCAAACTCTGTCCTGGAGGGCCGGTGTCCTGCAGATTTTAGCTCCAACTTGCCTCAACACACCTGCAAGGATGTTTCCAGAAAGCCTAGTAAGAGCTTGATTAGCTAGCCCAGGTGTGTCTGATTGGGGTTGGAACTAAACCTTGCTGGACACTGGCCCTCCAGGACCGAGTGTGGACACCCGTGATTTAACAGAAAGATAAAACTTTAAGGAAAGTAATATGTAATAACTGTAATAACTAATCAGTGTCAATGAAGCAAGTGGACAAGTAATGTAATATTTTATGAGGAAAAACATGCCGATCACAATTTTTGAGGAGCTAAGAACTTGTCAGATGTTGGTAAAATGCTTAGCTGTTGTTAGTAAAAACCTAGCATTCATGTAAATAAATGCTGAAGCAAACAGTGAAATAGGCTGGTTTACATTGGCAGTCCCTGTGCATTAAAACCAGTGCTCTTCATTCATAAACACAGAATATAGGCTGGTAATGGAACACAGTGGCACCACATCTGTGCTCATGTGAATGTTAACAGTACAATTGTTAGATCAATTTAAAATATCACTGACGTTCATTCCTGGCGTATATATTTGTAGAAGAGAAAGTACTTCTTCAAGTAAACATATAATGTATGTGGACTGTGTGTGTGTGTGTGTGTGTGTCAGTGTTTATCTTCTGTCTGCTGAGTCTCTGTTGGCTCTGGTGTTTGAGGCTGGCGCTCTCCGACTTCAGAGATGAAAACAGAGAGATTGATGAACGCAGACGTACAGAAGGACCGACAACAACAAGGAAAAGACCCACAATTAGGACACGAAGACAGGCAGTAACAATGAACACTGAAAATGAACATAGGCTCAATATTAATTCATCACAGAATTGATAATCGACAAAATCTGTGATGTCACAGGGTAATAAACCCTGTTATGGCATATATGAGTAATAAATCAGATAATTACAAAATCAGTAATAAAAAAAAAACCTATGAATTTTTTGACCAATAATCTAATTTATACACTGAAAAAAACAATTCGTTGGATTTACTCCAAAAATTCAATTTAGTAATGTTCAACCTAATTTCTTTGTTTAAATTCAGCCCATATAAATTGTTTGCAACCACTTAGATATATTACATTTGTAAATTCACTGAATCCTTTTTTTCAGTGTATTTAAGCAACTTGGGGTTAATATTAAGGGCCAGATTTACTAAACATAGCATATTTGTGTGAGAAAACAGCGCTGATAAGTGTGGAAATTTCTGTGGATGATTTAAAGACGATGCGCAAATTAAAGAACACAGACATAATATCTCATTTACATATCAACCAACATAATAAGCGCAATGCAAATTAGCGGCTTATAAGGTGCTACCATGACCAATGTCGCTGGAGAGGCCTCTCTGTCATTCACTCAAACTACATAACCCATCATGCCCTGCAGTCACACACAGGTTTCAAGTCGACCCTGATTACACACAGCTGAAGTTCATCATCACTGCATTATATATACACCATTCAAACACACATCCAGTGCTGAGTCTTGTTTCCCTGTATTGAACTTTACAAAGTAGTTTCCTTGCCGTGTTTTGACCCTTTGATTTTTTTATTCTGCTTTATGATTGATTGTTTGCCGCCTTTCTCCACCCCCTTCACAATCCTGTTTTCTTTTTGGATTGTCTTTGTTATATCTGTCTGCTCCTGTATCGAACCTTGCCTGCCTGACACTTGAATAAAGCTGCATATTGGATACTACCCATCGTTAAACCCTCTTCATTACAACCAAACACGGCACAATTTCTTTACCAGGGGTAAGAGGAGGGGCTAAACATACATTTGGAAGTGCTGATTGAAATAATCAATATTCATGATATCAAAGTAAGCCTACTTCATAATAAAAGTAGCTATTTATTAAAAGTAGCGATGGTATACTGAACAAAAGTATAGTTTTATTTAATTTAGGGCTATTTATTTATTGACTGGCTAAAGAATATGCATTGCTTATTGCAAGTTCATCGATAGCGAATGAATGGATGGTAAAGCCGGCAGCTAGCTCTCTGCAACTCTCACATGGTCGCCCACTGAAGCTAAGCAGGGCTGTGCTCGGTCAGTACCTGGATGGGAGACCACATGGGAAGTTGGTTAATGCCGGAAGTGGTGTTAGTGAAGCCAACAGGGGGTGCTCAACCTGTGGTCTGTTTAGGTCCTAAAGCCATAGTATATTGATGGGGACTCTATCCAAGCACCGTCTTTTGGATGAGACGTTAAACCGAGGTCCTGACTGTCTGTGGTCGTTAAAAATCCCAGGATGTCCTTCGAAAAAGAGTAGGGGTTTAACCCCGGTATCCTGACCAAATTTGCCCACTGGCCTCTGTCCATCATGGCCTCCTAACCATCCCCATATCATAATTGGCTTCATCACTGTCTCCTCTCCACCAATCAGCTGGTGTGTGGTGTGCAGTCTGGCGCAATACGGCTGCCGTCGGGTCATCCAGGTGGATGCTGCACACTGGTGGTGGATGAGGAGATCCCCTCCCCCCATTGTGTAAAAAGCTTTGAGTGTCTAGAAAAGCGCTATATAAATGTAAGGAATTATTAATTATTATTTTGTTCTTCAATGAGCTTTTTTTTTTGTCTTTTATAAATTACAAATAAATTGCTAAAAACTTATTACAAAAAATTTAAATTGAGTTGAAATATGGGACTAGGGAAATACCAGCCTGAATTCACAAGAAAACATAACTATTTTACGTTTGGTCAGTTTAGTGGCTAATTCATACGAATTATTCAAACAAGTTGTTGGAAAACGTGCAATTTTTAAAAGGAGGCGTGGCACCAAACCCCACCCCTTAACCTAACTGTCATTGGGGGATGAGCAAATCCTACTAAATTTCATACGAATTAGCCACTAAGTCAAAAATTTACGAATTGTCGTGAGATAGCGTTGGAAATATGGAACATCTGGTCACCCTTTTCAAAA
>CAIGQV010018170.1:8114632-8125025 GCA_903798115.1 Danio jaintianensis
TCCATCCATCTATCCATCCATAAATTCAAACTATCCATCCATCCATTTATCTATTGAGCCAAACCATCCACCCATTTACATATCCATGCACCCATCCATCCACTCAAGACATCCATTCCATATTTAATTTACTAATTTCATTTGTTAAGCGCTAAGATTTGTTTCAAAACAATTTCTAAATTCAGTTCTAATTTCCAGAAAGAAAAAAAAACGAATGCATTAACAAAAACAACAAAATGTGATCAAAAAACTGAGCTATACCATGGCTCCAAACACACATCCTACTTCCTATTCTCACGCCCCTATATAGTGACAATAATATTTTTTTTATTATATAGTGACAATTATATTTTTTATATTTAAATGCTTTACTTTTTCATATTTAAAGACATTTTGTGCTGCTGGACATCCCTGTGTGTGTAATAAGCAAGGTGTGCATGGATTTTGGATCCGCATAGGTGCATATCACTAATGTTCTCTTTAAAAAATAACTGCCACATTGACATTGGACCAGTTGGTCAATGATGGGGTTTATTTCAGTTCCCTCAAAATAGCAATGCACTCCTCCTTTTCAGACCACCACACCAATGGGTGCGCAATGCATTTGCTATTTAAACAACATGGTGCAGAATGTGAAAATGACACTTGCGCCAGGCTGAAACTAGGACAAAAAATGCATCATGCCTGGCACCACATTGCACCGGGTGTATGATAGCACTTCACTGTCTTTTGCCTTTGCATAGTAAAATACTAACCTGTATAATTCAAATATATGAGTACATATAATTTCAATAAAAAACCAAAGATGATTTGTTAAAAAAAGTACCTGCGCCCTGAAGGTCCTCCTTGTACCTGCAGCCAGGAGTCATCGACCGGTGGAGGCATGGCAGTGGAGATGGTGCTGGTGCTGATGTCCCCGATGATGTTGAGGGCCTCTTTCAGAGCGTGGTACATGCGCAGCATCTCCTCTCTGTGCTGACCCTGCTCTGCAGACTCCTCCATCAGAGTGTTCTGGTCTCCACATGAGTACAGGTTAGCCAGAAGCTCAGCATGGATGAAGTCCTTAGTCTATGAGAAGAGAAAGTGCTTTACTGTTGGGTTAAGAACCATCTATCCTACAGGAAATATGTGAATCTTACATATTTCTAATTTAACTGCTTTATGCAAGGAAGACACTGTGCCAATGTTTCGAAGAATGTTTAAATTCAGAGAAATAAGCAATTTTAACTAGTAAAATGGACTGTGTCTTGTGTGGACATGCTAATGACGTCACACACCCTTGATTTTCAGTTTGGTTTTATAGAAAATAGGGAAACGCCAAAGATGCTTTAATATGTTGTGTTTTATTGGACTGCACTGAGCAGGATTATGCCTTAAAATGCATTTAGTATGATAAATCAGTGCTGCTTTTTCTCCCTGTGACCACGAGGTGGACTGTGGCAAAATAAAAGCTCTGCTGCTTTTGTACCACGTCACACTCATCTGTCATCTGCAATTGCATCAGTGTTCTCGTTTCACTTTGACAGCTTTACTCTGCTTCATACTACCATGATAATAAGTTTGAATACTTTAGCTCTGCAGGAGTCCCATAGGATGTAATGAACTCCCATGATTCCACACTAAGTTAGAGCGCCATCAAATTACATCTTTGTTTGTTCTGAATATGGGCCCTCGAGTGGCAAAAATTACATACTGTGCCTTTAAGACACTTGATTTCAACTAAGACCACCATCAAATCAAGAAGCCACAGGAATGCTGAATCTGACACAATTAGTGCAACATTTTCAAACCATCCTACATGAAATTCTACACTGTAGTAATTATAGTAAATACTATGATGTTTGTGAATCATACTTAATTATGGCATACTATAGTATATGGGTAACTATCAGTAACTTTTAAACTGTAATAAATAGTGTAGTAATATTTAGTTTTTGCTACAGTAAACTGTGATGCAATGTGGTATAATATACCCTATCTGTCACGGTGCGCTCTGCACACAAAGGCACAAAACACGGAAGTTATCAAACACGAAGATTTATTAACAAACACTTACAGGCAGATGGAGACACGGGAAGACGGCAACACTGGAACATGGACAACACACTATGGCAATACAATACTGGACCAAGGAGGAACTAAACTAAGGGGTAGATATACACACGGGATAATGACACAGGTGAAAACAATCAATAGGAAAACGGCGGGAAACAGAACAAAGGAGCACATGATGAAAACACAGAACAGACACCTGACATTACCCCCCTCTTTGAAGGCGCGTCCTCGCGCCTTCAACATAACATAAAGGAGGGTGAGAGGGGAGGGGCCAGGGAGGAGTTTCAGGAGGGAGGAACCAGGAAGGGAGCTGGAGCAGGAAGACCAGTGATGGCAGTGGAGCCCAAGGAGGAGACGGAGAGCTGTAGGGTGAAGGTGACGCCGAGGTCCCGGAGGGCCGGGGTGGAGCAGACAGCTCACCCGAGCGAGGCGACGGCCCGGAAGCCCGCGGCGGAGCCAGAGCGACAGAGGACCAAGGCGTAGCTGGAGGGAAGGAGGAGCTCAACGCAGCTGGCAGGACGGAGCGACGAGGCGCAGCCAGAGGAGTGGAGTCCAGAGGTGTAGGAAGGGCGACGACTGACCAAGGCGGAGCCGGAGGGACGAGGGAGCCTGGTGAAGCTGGTGGACTGACGGTCCACGGCGGAGATGAGGGAGGAGGGAGCCAAGGCGGAGCACAAGGGTCGAAGTGGAGTCCGTAGCTCGGAGGCTGGAGGAGCTGATGCTGGGCGACACCCTCCAGAGGGCGATGCTGGCAGGCAGCACCTCAGAGCGAGCTCCACCTCTGGAGCTTGAGGGCGAGCTGGGGGGCTGGCTGACTGCAGCAGCGCTGGAGCTGGTTGACTGGCTGCAGTCATAGGTGTGAGTAGAGGTGAAGAGGGTGGGAAGTCACTCACGAGTCTGGAGCTTGGGGCATCAGGAAATTCAGGAACTAAAAAACTGTGTGGAAACAGTTGACGCGGAGATACGTCTTTGCTGTCTGGAAACAGCGGAAGGGGCTTGACTTCGCTCCAGAAGTCAGTGAGCAACTTCCCAGTGTCCAGCGGTTGCACATCTGCAGAGGGGGGGGGTGGACGGGACTCTCGCATGAGCCGCTGAGGTCCACCAGGACTCCCCCTTTCGGCGATGTTGCCGGCTCACACACCTGGTCAGACGGTCTGTTGAGCTCCTCCTGCTCGGTGTAACTCCGCTCTGTCGCTCTAGATGGCGATGGCTCGTACACCGCGGGTGGCTCTCCATCTGCGGTGGGCTCTGGCAAACGCTCCCTGCATGTTTGGCTGGTCACTGGGTCGGGAGTGGCGCTGGCGAGCTCTTCCGCCACACAGACGGTGAATGTTGCTCCATTCCTCGCCAGAGTCCACTCCACATAAGCAGCGATATTGCCCCGAGGACCATCTTCGGACGACCGTGCTCTGCAAGCGGTGTTAGAGCTGTTGTTGCAGAACACGTCGTCCAGATAGCTGGTGATATTAGCTACAAACAAGTACCGTCTTGTATGGTCCTCGAGGCTGCTTTCCCCCTGCTCCAGCAGGAGGGGAAGAAATTCGGGGCTGTCGATGGGGTCCATGGGAATACGAGGGAGAGGAAAAGAAAACACTGGGGTAAAAAAGACTAAAAAGAAAAACGGGGGAAAGTACGCCGCAAACTGTTTGTGGTCCAGTATTCTGTCACGGTGCGCTCTGCACACAAAGGCACAAAACAAGGAAGTTATCAAACACGAAGCTTTATTAACAAACACTTACAGGCAGATGGAGACACGGGAAGCCGGCGACACTGGAACATGGACAACACACTATGGCAATACAATACTGGACCAAGGAGGAACTAAACTAAGGGGTAGATATACACACGGGATAATGACACACAGGTGAAAACAATCAATAGGAAAACGGCGGGAAACAGAACAAAGGAGCACATGATGAAAACACAGAACAGACACCTGACACTATACTGTCATTGTAGAAAACTACTATTTGTTTATACTACTGTAGTTGTTGTATTACAATGGCAAATATAGAATTACCACAACAGATTAACTCCAGTACTTTACAATAGTAGGGCGCAAAAACACCATATTACTGATTACATTACTAATATATTTGATATTTGACTTCCATTGACTTTTGCCTTGTTTCAACTGATGACGTAAAACTCCAGATGAGTCTTCTTGATTGTTATACAGTCTGACATTATGAGAGCTGAGATCTTACAGTGAGAGATGAGGATCATGTTCAAACAGTCTGACAAAGATCCTTTGGGACTGGTGTCAAATTCTGCAAGGGAATTTATAAAAATGTCAAGGTTAACACTTCTTACGTTGTTGATCATGAGGTGCATGATGGTCTTGGGCATGAGGTCCCGCACAGTCTTGTTGACGATGGCCATGTAGGAATCCACAAGGTTTCTGATGGTCTCCACCTGCCTCTCAAGCTGAGGGTCCATGGAGTGCATGAAGCCATCCGAGCTGTTCTCATCACTGGTGTCACTCTGCTGAGGGTACATATTGATATTGACGTTTTACATGCACTTATAAAATGAAGGACACAATAGCTACATTTTTATGAATCAAAATATTCAGTTCATAATTTGGGGGACTTAGACAGGAAAAGTGTATGATTATTGTTGTGATTTTCTGAATCGGATTCAAAAATTGTTACTCCTGAAACAGATATCTAGATCATGCTAAAATGTGCTATCAATGGCTTACACAATGTAAAAAGATGCTACATATGAAAACGTGCAAAAATGTCTGACAGAATCCTCCAAATTTTAAACCTACTCGGTTTTTGCTAGCCAACATTTAAACTTGACTGTTTTTTTATTCAGTTTCAGAGAACATTTAAATTGAACTACAATGATTAGTATTCATATACACAGAATTTTTCATCAAGCTCATTGGAAATGCCTACTTTTTTGTAAAACCGCAAAAACGTACTTCAACATATGTTTGACTAGGCTAAATAGACGCTACAGGGCAGTATGACACCAACAAATTTAGTTCCTTTTCACATTAATGATATTTACAGAGACCCATTATTCATGAATTAATGATTTATTTTGTGTGGTTCTTTTCACAACATCAAATAAATATCACAAAACACCTTAATGATATATTAAAATAAAATACACCTATTTATCCAGCCCAATATCACAAGGAAACGTAACTATTTTACCTATTGTCAGAAAAGTGACTAATTCGTACAAATTCACACAATTTTCCCACTCCTAAACCCAACCATCATTGGGGGATGAGCAAGTCGGAGTAACATGTATGAATGTGATCATACAAATTCATAGGCATTAGCCGCTAAATCGAAAAGTTACGAATTGAAGTAACAATACATTCATCTCTATATAGACAACTTTTCTAGCATGGTCAGTTTTCTTGCAGGCTCACTTTGTACAATGTTATATTTATGATGTAGAGTGCTCGGGTTTGAGTTTGATGAAACATGGTTCCACAAAAGAGATAAAAGCAATGTAAAATCAATGTAAAACTATGTGACCGCAGTACAATTTTCTCTTCTGTTTGCTTTTGAAAACACTGTTGTTTGGGTTTAGGATAGGGTGTAGGTCAGTGGTTTGTTAGGTGATCTGTTTGTGTACAAGAATGTGTTTCTGAAACGTACAACAAAACGTACTCTAAGTAACGTATTTCAAATTTGCAAAAATGTAGACAGCACCCTCTAATGGATTTGTCATTTGAAACGTGCAACGGAAATTACCCTGAACAACGTATTTTATGATTCGCAAAAATGTAGGAAATTTAACAAAACAAAGCTAATTTAACCCTAATCGTGAGTAATCCAACTACAACCACTAATAGTTTGAAAATTAGTTCCAGTCATTGATCTCCTTTCTCATACGATAATTTCCAAATACACCAACATGTACTGATATTAAAAGAAGAATATGTTTGAATATTACAGATGATTAATGGAGAAAAACACCAAATGGTAAGAAAATGTTTCAACTTACCTTCTCTTTATCCTGCAGATGCCGAAAAGAAGCAGAATAAGTTAATCAAATTAGTAAGCGAGTTATGCAAATGAGCAAATCAATGCTGTTTGTTAGACTTGCATTTGTCATTGGTTATATGCAATGTTGGGGGTAATGCGTTACAAGTAATATGAGTGATGTAATCAGATTACTTTTTCAATTCCAAGAAAACATCTGTTATTTTCTTTTCAGAAAAAGCAATGCCAGTTACTTTGTTTAAACTCTGTCAGTAAAAAAGTAACACAAAAGTAATGCAAAACATTACTTTTATTAAAAAGTATTACATTTAGTTACTTTTTAAACAGAGTAATGCAAGATTGTTTTGCAAAACTTTCCCCAACTTTCCCCAACACAGGTTATATGCATGTAGCAATCGTCACAGCTCAGTAATGTGTACAGTAAGTTAATATGACTGTCGGTTGATCAGTGATGGCATTGACATACAGTGATGCGCTCTGGGTAAACTCCAGCTCGTAAGAAGGATGCTTTCCAACTGTCCACCTCCTCCTGAGTGTCACTAGCCAACTCCAACTGCCTGTAGTCTTTATATACATTCCTAAAACAACATCACAATAACATAGATAAGCATTGAAACATCAAAAAAAGAAATCATGAGACATTAAGGTAATTTTAGATGTCTTACTATATACTACTGCATTATATAAGTTATTTGATAAGCTTCTTTTAAAGCTTCTCCAATATCTAAAATTCAATTTAACAAAGTATTTATTTTGAATTGTAAATTATTTCACAAATATCACTGTTTATGAGCGTAAGGGAACATTACCGACCGCAAATATTGAGTATTAGTGTACATCATTTATTTATTGTCATGTTTGTTTGTTTCAAGGTTCATACACATTTTTATTATTAAAATTCCATGCCTTTTCCAGGACTTTCAAGTAAATTTTCATGACCTAATGTTTCATGTAATGTCTACGTATACATGGTAAATAATAAGAAAAGCAATGCACGTTATATCATAAAACACGCAACAATCTATTTAGTTTAAATTTATTTTTATATCTATGTAAAATTGATTTAGGTAACTAATAATGTGAGAGCATGTTTTTTGGCCAAGGACAGAAAAGAAGTAAAGTCAACTAACCGATATTCAAGTATACAGATATTTGTTAGACTGATTTCCATGACTTTTCCAAAACTTTGTGGTTTTTCTGTTTTCCCAAAACTGCTCCAGGCTTGGAAAATGCCATGTCAAAATTCCATGACTTTTCCAGGTTTTCCATGACCGTATGAACCGTGTTGTTTGATTGTTTTTTGAGAAAGAGAGAGCTCTGTAGCAAGTGTTACTCTCTAACCTTTGTTCAGTGTTGAAGAGAGCAAACACGTGCTTGCTGGACATGAAACTCTTCTCTATATCTCTGAGCTTCAGGTTGTCCAATGGCAGCATGTACTTCTTTTCTTTCTCCTGCAGGGGGCAATAAGCACAATTTAATCAGAACGGGCCACAACAAAACAACTGGATAGAGATGTTGAGCATCCCTACTCCCTTGTAGGATACAGTACTTCAGAATTTTGCTGTATTCCGTATGTATACTATATATACAGAAATGTTTGTGGATTATTTAGCGACCTAGTGACCAAACAGACCATCTTACTTGGAAGACTGATCAAATCAGAGCCAAAATTAGCACAGTGCAAGCATCAGGTATAGCACCATGCTAACTTGTGCACGTTAGATCTCCAAAGGAAAACTTCAGTCCTTCTAAACTATTGGAGGGAAGAAATGTCTAAAGTCATGCAAATTAACAACATCTATAGTAATTAATTTATCTACCATGCTATTAAAAGTTCTCAGAAGTTGTAAATCCTATTATTAATTCATCATTATCATTGCTTAAAACCTTTAAGCTGGTTGTTATTAAGCATCTAATTTAAAAACACACCTGGATTAATGAATTGGTATATTACAGAACAATTTAAAATCTGACTTTTCTATAAAAAAAAAAAATCTAGAGAAAGCGGTGTCTATACAATTATGTTCATTCTTTGAAAGAAACAGTATCTGGGAATTCATGTCAGGATTTAGGCTATTTCATAGCACTTAAACAGCACTCATCAGATTTACAAACAACCTGCTCTTATCGTCCGATAGTATTACTGGACTATCATTTTATAATATTGATCGAACATTCTCCTAAATACGCTTGAAAATTAGTAGCATGGCACTGGTCTGGTTAACATCATACCTATCTGAATGCTAGTTTGAAGAAGTAAATGGAGAGCTATCATATCAGACAAAAGTTAATTCCAGAGTACCACAGGGCTTAGGATTCAGACCGTTGCTTTTCACATTTTGTATAGTGTTGTCACGATACTGGAATTTCCAACTTCGATACGATACCTTGAAAAATATCAATATTTAATATCATTTTTGATACTGTCGGAAACACATTCCGCAACATTAAAAGTATGCAAATTAAGTAAAAAGAGAAAAAAATAACTAAACCATAATGATTATACCAGGTACGTCAGCAGTCCTTAAGTCCAAAAAGCAATAAATAATAAAAAAAAAAGCTAAATTAGTGCAATCTCATCTTATTTTCATCTTAATGGAGAGGTATCATATCAGTCAAAAAAGTTAATTCCAGAGTACCACAGGGCTTAGTTTTCGGACCATTGCTTTTCACATTTTATATGCTGCTAGTGTTGTAACGACACTGGAATTTCCAACTTCGATATGATACCTTGAAAAATATCAATATTCAATATCATTTTTTAAACTGTGGGGAACATATTACGGAACATTAAAAGTATGCAAATGAAGTAAAAAGGGACAAAAATAACTAAACTAAACTGCTTAAACCAGGTACGTCGGCAGTCCTTAAGGCCAAAAAGCAATAAATAATAAAAAAAGAAAGCTAAATTAGTGCAATCTCATCTTATTTTCATCTTAATGGAGAGGTACCATATCAGTCAAGCGTTAATTCCAGATTACTACAGGGCTTAGTCTTCAGATCGTTGCTTTTCACATTTTATCTAGTGTTGTCACAATACTGGAATTTCCAACTTCAGTATGATATCTTGAAAAATATCAATATTAGATACCATTTTCAATACTGTGGGGAATATATGCCGCAACATTAAAAGTACGCAAATGAAGTAAAAAGGTAAGAAAAATAAATAACTATTCCATAAAATGCTTAAACCAGGTACGTCAACAGTCTGTAAGTCCAAAAGGCAATAAATTACAAAAAAAGCTAAATTAGTGCAATCTCATCTTATTTTCTGATTAAAACAAAAGTGTGTTAATTATTCATCTCTCTTTTGGGAGAGCATGAGGGAGCAAAGCCAGTATTGATACTAACCAAAAGCAACATTGTATCATTTATATTTATAATAATGCTAAATATATTACTATCAATATTTATCTACATATTGATATTTTTGACAACACCACCCTTAGAAGATATCATTTAAAACAGGTTCGTTTTCACTGATTCACTGTTGATATTCAACACTATATCTATATCTTCTCAGAGCCCAATGATACATACAAATTCACAAAACTTGAAGAACGCATCATTTATATGCATTCTGTAGTATTCTGTTAAACACAAATCCTTGTGATTGCATGAACGGTCTATCAATGGTGTGTGAACACAAATGCAGAAGACGAAGAAGTTTTAACTGTTCTGGACCTATCAGCTATTACACTAAAGGGTTAACAACCACTTGTGATGTAAGTATTGATTCACACTGCAGTATCAGTATTTCTGACTCACGCACTTAATGAGCAGCACACAAGCAAGAGATGGTAATCCTGTATAAACTGAATTAAATTGTGTTCTTATTAAAGTATGCATTTATATCTTTTACCTAAAGCGGACATGAAAAAAAGATGATTTGTCATTCTGATTGATGTTTTTTCCTCTTGAAAGAAAAAAGCCAGAGATGAGAGATGGCACAATGAAGTGTGTAGGAGGGGAAGAGGGAGTGAAGACGAAAACACTTGCATGTTAACAGTGTGAAGCATACACATTTCAGAAGAGTAACCTACTTACAAACCACATGAGGAATTTGTTTCAGAAACCAACACTAAATTATCTACACAGCAGCTGTACCTATATTAACAATACTCAAATAAAAAATCGTTGCTGCTTGTTCAAACTACTTGTTTATAATAAGCTGAATCAACACAATTATTTAGTTTTTTGGGGATAACTTAATTGTTTTGATTTGATTTATTTATTCATTCATTCAATTTCCTTCGGCTTAGTCCCTTTATTCATCAGGGGTCGCCACAGCGGAATGAACCGCCAACTTATCCAGCTTATGTTTTACACAGCTGATGCCCTTCCAGCTGCAACCTAGTACTGGG
>CAIGQV010018170.1:8163810-8205849 GCA_903798115.1 Danio jaintianensis
TATACTATGTAATTGCAGGTTAACTATGTTTATATACAATAACTTTACTGTTAAAAGCTATTAGTTACTAGTTAATTAGTTAAAGTTATTAGTAACTAATAGCGTTATGGTAACTAATAACCTTAACTTTTCTGATTTTGATTGTAATGCAATAATGTGCACCTTTTGTAAAGCTGCTTTGAAAAAATAATTATTGTGAAAAGCGCTATACAAATAAACTTGAATTAAATTGAATAAAAAGAGTTCACAACAGAGAACAGTTTAGCTGTGCGGAAATGAAACACTCGCTCACATTCCTTTGAGTTATTCCCTGCTTTATCAGGGGTCGCCACAGAGGAATGAACCACCAATTACTCTGGCATATGTTTTACACAGTGGATGCCCTTCCAGCCGCAACCCAACACTGACAGTACAACCCTCAGTGCTGGGAAACTCACACACACTATGGCAAGTTTAGTTTATCCAATTCAACATTTATCCAATACCAGCGCACCACTCCGCAGAAATGAAACAAGTATTCGCTAAGATATTTTGAGAAATGTTTCAGTAGTTTTTTTCCATACACTCTTGGAAATAATGTTTTTTTCTAAGGTACCTTTTCAAAAGGTACACATTTGTATCATTCATTCATTCATTTATTTTCCTTCAGCTTAGTCCCTTATTCAGGGGTCGCCACAGCGGAATGAACCGCCAACTATTCCAGCATGCGTTTTATGCATATTCCAACTCAGCCACCGTGCCGCCATATTTGTATCTAAAAGTTCCATTTTTGTACTTTAATTTATACAAAAAATTAACATTCTGTCATCATTTAATCACCCTATACTTGCTTCAAGCCAGTTTAAAGTTTTTGTCTTAATTTTTTTTTATGTTTAACACAAAAGAAGACGTTTGAAAGAATGTCTGACCATTGACTTAATTCCATAGAATTAGTTTTTCCTATAGATAGAGGTTTTTTAACATGCTTCAAAATATCTTATTCTGTAATCAACAGAACAAAAAAAACTCAAACTAGTTTGTAAAACAAGGTGGGTAAATGATGACAGAATTTTCATTTTTGGGTGAACTGTCCCTTTAAAGCTACATATTAACACCTAAAGTGTGCATATTAGTTCCTAAAAATTACAAATTTGTACCTTTTGAAAAGGTGATGTGCCAGTGACAGCTTTTGTATCTTTATTTCTGAGTGTACAATAAAATCAATGAGATCTGCAAAGTAAATTTAACCTTATTCACATTCATTCATTCATTCTATAAAAAATACTTTTAATTCAAAATTAACTAAACTTATTTATAGAGCATGCGTGTCATGAATCCATCTCTCAGACTGTGTTTTTGTCTAATCCTGAATAACTGTGATAAGCCTGTAGGGAGACTTTATATTGGGATTATTTCAGATCTGTCGTGTCATTCCTGCAGCAGTGTTGCTCCTGCGTGACCTGCCATACTCATAAATAAAAGAAGCATATAGGTCAATTTATTCACCACTAGAGCCTTAAATATAATTTAATCACCATCATGTCATTGCAGAATTCTTAAATATTTTCCGAACGATGTCTGGAAGATATTTGAAAGGTTTGGTGTGACATGAGGGCTGTGCTGTGTAGGTTTCTGTATTTTCTGTAGATTTCTGTATTGTATTGGTGTATAAGTTGCATTGATGTACAAGTCACATTTTTATAACTTCATTCAGAAAGAACACTCTAAAAAATGCCGGCAGTGTTGGGTCAAATATGGACAAACCCATCCATTGGGTTAAAAAGTGTAATTTAAATGTAATTGAATTTAGCAATTTTTTTTCTGTGTAAAAACAAATAGGCTATATACAGTTAAAGACAGAATTATTCCTGTTGAATTACATTTTTTTTATATTTTCCTCCAATTTCTGTTTAACGGAGAGAAGGTTTTTCCAAAACATTTCTAAACATAATAGTTTCAATAACTAATTTCTAATGACTGATTTCTTTTATTTTTGAAAACAATATATATATATATATTGTTTAAGGGGGCTAATAACATAGATCTTAAAATGGTTTTTAAAAAAATAAAAACTGTTTTTATTCTAGCCGAAATAAAACAAATAAGACTTTCTCCAAAAGAAAAAATATTACAGGAAATACTGTGAAAAATGGGCGACGCGGTGGCGCAGTGGGTAGCACGTTCGCCTCACAGCAAGAAGGTCGCTGGTTCGAGCCTCGGCTGGGTCAGTTGGCATTTCTGTGTGGAGTTTGCATGTTCTCCCCGTGTTCGCGTGGGTTTCCTCCGGGTGCTCCGGTTTCCCCCACAAGTCCAAAGACATGCGGTATAGGTTGAATGTTTCCCAGTAATGGGTTGCAGCTGGAAGGGCATCCGCTGCGTAAAACATATGCTGGATAAGTTGGCGGTTCATCCCGCTGTGGCGACCCCAGATTAATAAAGGGACTAAGCCGAAAAGAAAATGAATGAAAGAATGAATACTGTGAAAAATTCCTTGCTCTGTTAAACATCATTTGGGAAATATTTGAAAAAGAAAAATAATTTTTCACTTTTGGGTGAACTAACCCTTTAAATGCTTCCTTGCACATTAAAGGTTTTTGAACTTTTAGTTTTTTGCAAAGAGTAACTAATATTCAATAATGTGAGCTAGCACACTGTTATCACACCAAAAATATAATGTAATCATAAACAATGCATATGCTCACCCAGGAATGCATGAGAGGCAAATGCATGATTCTTAGGTGAACTGTCCCTTTAAAGGCCACAAATAATGTTCCAGTACTGTGAAGAGTACTGTACATTTAGCCAGGCAACACACCATATTTGGTGCCAAACAACTGTCCTCATGCAGCATTGTGAAGTCTCTCCCTGTAACAGCTGTGCGTATTGTACTGTAGGTCAATGGATCTGTTTGTGACTGACAAGCTTGACAGACACTTGAGTGTCCACAAAGCTCACAGTAGCCTGACCAATAACACTGAGTAAAGGCCCTGCTGAATAACAATAAAGGTTTACGAGACAGCAACAAATGTTGTTACTAGAGCTGCAGCTATTGATTATTTTAATAATCGATTAATATTTCACTGTAATCGGTCGACAGATAAGCTTTTTCCGTATTCTTTGAAGATCTTGTGACTGAAATGCAACAGAGCAGTAAAAAGTGTATAAAAGCCAATAACAGATACACACACATGTATATATATATGTGTGTGTGGAGTTTGCATGTTCTCCCCGTGTTCGCGTGGGTTTCCTCCGGGTGCTCCGGTTTCCCCCACAAGTCCAAAGACATGCGCTATAGGTGAATTGGGTAAGCTAAATTGTCCGTAGTGTATGTGTGTGAATGAGTGTGTATGGATGTTTCCCAGTGATGAGTTGCAGCTGGAAGGGCATCCGCTGTGTAAAACATATGCTGGATAAGTTGGCGGTTCATTCCGCTGTGGCGACCCCTGATTAATAAAGGGACTAAGCCGAAAATAAAATGAATGAATGAATGAATATATATATATATATAGCCCCCTGTATATTTTTTCCCCAATTTCTGTTTAACGGAAAGAAGATTTTTGTTCAACACATTTCTAAACATAATAGTTTTAATAAGTAATTTCTAATAACTAATTTCTTTTATCTTTGCCATGATGATAGTACATAATATTCACTAGATATTTTTCAGGATACTAGTATTCAGCTTAAAGTGACACTTAAAGACTTTACTAGCTTAGGTTAACTAGGCAAGTTAGGGTAATTAGGCAGATCATTGTATAACAGTGTTTTTTTCTGTAGACAATCGGAAAAAAACATAGCTTAAAGGGGCTAATGATATTGACCTTAAAATGTTTTGTTTTTTTATTAAAAACTTCTTTTATTCTAGCTGAAAACAGAAATAAGACTTTCTCCAGAAGAAAAAATATTACAGGAAACACTGTGAAAAATTCCTTACTCTGTTATTAAACATCATTTGGGAAATATTTTAAAAAGAAAAAAGTTCACAGGAGGGCTAATAATTGTGACTTCAACTGTATATACATATAATTTGTATTTCACCAGAAATATTTACATTACATTACCTAATAATATTCATTCATTCATTCAATTTCTTTTCGGCTTAGTCCCTTTATTAATCTTGGGTCGCCACAGCGGAATGAACCGCCAACTTATCCAGCATATGTTTTACGCAGCGGATGCCCTTCCAGCTGCAACCCATCACTGGGAAACATTCATACACACTCATTCACACACATACACTACGGACAATTTAGCTTACCCAATTCACCTGTACCGCATGTCTTTGGACTTGTGGGGGAAACTGGAGCACCTGGAGGAAACCCACGCGAACACGGGGAGAACATGCAAACTCCACACAGAAATGCCAACTGACCCAGCCGAGGCTCGAACCAGCGACCTTCTTGCTGTGAGACGATTGTGCTACCCACTGCGCCACCGCGTCGCCCCCTAATAATATAATGACAGGATAAAATAAAAACAAGCTGTATATTGCTTAATTAAAACAAATATAGGAAATACAGACAGGAATGTTTTTTTTTAAATGAAGCATCGATTACTACAAATTTAATTTAAATTTTTTTATGATCGAATAAATTAATTAATTTGATTCTAAGTTTCAGCCCTAGTTGTTACTAGTTAGACTTTATATCAACCTGACATTCATCCACGCATGTTTTACAGGGTGTGTACAAGTACAACTAAATCAGCTGGAGATTTCTGATCCGAATTGTGTAACAAACATGAGAGAATTACAGTAGTTGACTCTAAACAAACATATCTAATAGCTAAAAAAAAAAAAAAAAAAAGAAGACGCTTGAACCAGGGCTGGTCTTGGTCTCTACATAAGTGTTTAGCCCTCACACCAGACCAGATTGAACAATTTGGTGGCCATTTAAAGGGATAGTTCACCCAAATGAAAATGTACTCACTATTTACTCGCCCTCAAGTGGTTCCAAACCTTTACGAATTTCTTTATTCTGTTATACACTAAAGAAGAATTTTGAAGACTTCTATAGGAAAAACAAATACATTAAAAGTCAGTGATTACAGGTTTCCAGCTTTCTTCAAACTATCTTCTTTTGTGTTCAAAGTAGTCTGAATTAGTGTCTCTTACAAGTAATAATACGACTCTACTCATCCCTTCCACAGTCTCTTTCTGCTGCTGCCATCAGAAAGAAGTTTTCGAAATATTACACCCTGCTCGGCTAGACTACTCAACAGCTTCTTCCCACAGGCTGTTAGAGCCCTCAACTCCAGTCAGCTTACCACCCTCTGAAATCCCATCCATCCAAGTCTTGACAAACCACCTGTAGAAACACTCTTCTCTCTGATTCACCAGACACTTTATCTAAACTCCATCTTACAAGGACTCAATAATGAAAGCAATGTTTACTATAAATGTACCACAATCATGCTGCGCTGCTTGCGTCAACCTTAAATAACTTTTGCACAATATTAAACCTTAAATACCTCTTTTGCATAATATTCACCTTTAATACCTTTCTTGCACAATATCCTGCACAACATTGTTCAGTCTCATGTAAAAGTACTTGTATAGCCTGTCTTATATGTATAGTTTAAGTATTTTATTTTATAGTATATGTTAGTTATGCATAGGTTTTTTATAATAGCTCTTATGTCCAGTGTTGTGTTTGTATTTATGATTTATCTATGTAGCACCGTTGTCCTGTGAGACACGACATTTCATTCGTCCGTATGTCCACACATGTAGCGGAATGACAATAAAGCTCGACTTGACTTGACTTGACAACAAAGTGGCACCTCCACAGTTTATTAAAGAACTGTCCTTGGTCCTGAAAACATGCTCAGCTCATCTGGATGTAAGCCAGATAAAAAATTATGCTGTTAGGAGATAAATGATGTTAATTATTAAATCTGTTTAAGAAGCTTTAATGAATGCAATGTTTGAAGTAAGCCCACAAGAATTAAATGATATAATGTGGAGTTTTACCAGTGTACCATACTCTGGCTCACGCTTTTAAATGTACATATAGATTCAGTATTTTTCTTTAAAAGCTAATTAATATGATTTGTGTAACTGATCAAAGGCGACAGTAAAGATATTTACATTATCATTATAAAAATGCATCATGCATGGTTTACACAAAGGTATGCAACTGTTTTATTTAAAACTTTAATATGATGTTTTTTTCTTGAGCATCAAAATATCATATTAGAATTATCTTTGAAGTATCCTGTGATATGGAAGACTGATGTAATAATGCTGAACATTCAGCATGGCCATCACAGAAATAAATTTCATGTTAAATTATATTCAAATAGGGCCTCACGGTGGCGCAGTGGGTAGGTAGGTCGCTGGTTCGAGCCTCGGCTGGGTCAGTTGGCGTTTCTGTGTGGAGTTTGCATGTTCTCCCCGTGTTGGCGTGGGTTTCCTCCGGGTGCTCCAGTTTCCCCCACAAGTCCAAAAGACTATAGGTATAGGTGAATTGGGTAAGCTAAATTGTCCGTAGTGTATGAGTGTGAATGAGTGTGTATGGATGTTTCCCAGTGATGTGTTGCAGCTGGAAGGGCATCTGCTGTGTAAAACATATGCTGGATAAGTTGGCGGTTCATTCCGCTGTGGCGACCCCAGATGAATAAAGGGACTAAGCCGAAAAGAAAATGAATGAATGAATTATATTCAAATAGAACAGTCATTTTAAATGTATTTAACAATTTGTGTTTTTTTTGGTCAAGTTATTTGCCTAGATGATAAGAAGAATCTTACCAGCAACAACATGTAATAATGCTGCAAGATCTACTGGTTCTTAGAGAATTTTATTTATAAAATTGTTAACATATCAATCGAATTTTGCAGTCATTTACTCAATTTATTGTTCCAAACCTGTATGACCTTCTTCCATTAAGTATAGCTTTCATTGGATTAACAAAAGATCCATATGTAGTTTGTAACAACGTGAGGATAAATACGATGACATAATTGTAATTTTAGATCATTAATTTTATTTAAGATTATTACTATAAGTTAAGATGAATCATATAATTTAAGATTATTATCATAATTGTTAATTTTCCCCTTAAACAACTCTCGATGGGCTGCACGGTGACGCAGTGGGTAGCACATTCGCCTCACAGCAAGAAGGTCGCTGGTTTGAGCCTCGGCTGGGTCAGTTGGCATTTCTGTGTGGAGTTTGCATGTTCTCCCCGTGTTCGCGTGGGTTTCCTCCGGGTGCTCCGGTTTCCCCCACAGTCCAAAGACATGTGCTATAGGTGAATTGGGTAGGCTAAATTGTCCGTAGTGTATGTGTGTGAATGAGTGTGTATGGATGTTTCCCAGTGATGGGTTGCAGCTGGAAGGGCATCCGCTGCGTAAAACTGGTTATGCTGGATATGCTGGTATGCTGGATAAGTTGGCGGTTCATTCCGCTGTGGCGACCCCGGATTAATAAAGGGACTAATCTGAAAAGAAAATGAATGAATGAATGAACAACTCTCGATCCCTTTTGTATTAGACGGAATTCCATTAGCATTCCTTCAGGATTTTGACTAGAGTGATGACAAAACGAATAGAAGAAGATAGGCCTGAATCTGTATATGACCCTCTGACACGATACGAGGGACCGGTGAAAATTAAACCTCTGACTGAAGCTCCCTTTTTAAACAGACTGCCTCAAATGCCTTTATATAGCGTGTGTGTGTTTATTTAACAAAACCCAGAAGACAATCTAGTGACATACCATAACAACATTAGCCTATCTGAAGCATACGCTTAGTATCTATCTGTACAACAACAACAACAACAACAAACTAAATATTTCATACAAAAATCCTTTCGCTTCTTAATAAATAAGCTCGCTCTCGTAGCCTATATGCTGTAAAAAGCTAGTCTTCACGATGAACACACACACACACACACACACACACACACACACACACACACACCCGTCAGCCATGAGCATCATTCTCTGTCACTA
The DNA here is from genome assembly GCA_903798115.1 of Danio jaintianensis. NCBI lineage: Eukaryota > Metazoa > Chordata > Actinopteri > Cypriniformes > Danionidae > Danio > Danio jaintianensis. The sequence continues at coordinate 8,171,745 of CAIGQV010018170.1, forward strand.
TCACTCTTCTTCACGAGGCTGCTGCCAGAAGCGATTACATATGACTGAGGCAAGGTTTGTGGCCACATTAAGTAGCCCAAACCATGGTAAAAGAGGTTTATTTCGTCGGTGTTATTTCCTTAACGAAACAGCATATTTATAAAGGAGAAAAGAGCTCCTCGGTGCTATTAATAAATACATCTGCATTCATAAATAAACATTGGTTTTGCTGCACATGCATTCGGTTATTTTAAAAGGAATGCAGCGAATATGCTTGCGAGTAACGTTAATTAATGATACGGGATAGCAGATGGCATGAGGCACATAGTGTGGTCTATGCCACCCGTCAAATTTGTCACCATTCACTTACTTCCCGACGAAGTTCTCCAAAACCGAGCTTTTCCCAGCACTCTGCCCGCCGACCACCGCGATTTGAGGCAGGTCCAGGTTGGCATTTTGTCCGATGGCTGAGAAGGCATCTTGCATTCGGTTTACCAGAGGAATCAAGTCCTCCATTCCCCGATTGCCCATCTTGAGGAGTAAATAATAGGCTCTGTTTCACGGTGAATGAAAAAAACGGATGTATTCGAGCCTATATGGAGCCTTCACTGGGTCTGGCAGGACCCTTAATATATAAAAGCTGTCCCTTGCAGCGTTTGACTCAATTTTCCAGAAATCTTCATGCGTCCTCCTCCCTGCGCTGCTCCTGTCTGTGAGGATGAGGAGGAGAGTCAGTCAGTCCTGCGGGAGAGATGCGGGGATGGCTGCTGCACTGCCTTCTCCGGCGACAGGGGGCGCACTTGCATGATGAAAAGAGCGTTCATGATCGCATCCTACCAGACGGAAATTAAAGGAACAGTTCACCCAAAATGTAATTTTTAGCCAACTACATTGGTGGCATTTTTTCTATAATTAGACTATAATTCGTATATTTTAGCTTTAATGGACGTTCAAAAAAACTAAACAAAAAGCCGAAACGTATGTGGTTTTGTTTCCCAAGAATGTAAAAAAAAACACAGTCAAAACTAAAATATGTAAATGAATGTGGGTCACTATTTCATTAAAAAAAATGACGACCATTTCTCCTATGGCCAAACTTCTTGTGCAGACTCTCAGAGCTGCAGTCTAGACGCCGGATCACAAACCTCTGGCTATACTAACATTATTCTTCCGAACCGGGAGAGGGCGCACTAGCGTTTAATGTCCATAGCCGCAAACCACAGCGCAAGAGGAAGAGCTGTGATCTACCATAAACAGTGACGGAGTGAGGCTTGTTTTTATATCAAAAGGTGAGCGATTTTATACATTCCAGAGTCGTTGTTTATAAAAAAAATAAACAGTTGTAAGACGCATGCTGTCCATGCGAGTTTACAGAGTTCACAGGGTCGTAAAGCAGGCTACTCTCTGCTGTCAGGATGATCAGTGCACTCTAATATTCAAGAGTAACACCACAGAGCTCTGGCTGTAAATGAAGACACTTGTGTTTAAATTGATCAGTTTCTGTCAGAAATATTTCCTGGCCGAGCCTAGCCACTTGAACTTGTTATTGTTTAATTATTTACACAATGGAAGGATTGATCCTGTCTAACTGCTAGATATTTTTCTAATACTATCTTTAAAAATGTATGGCCAGTATTGTTACTTGTTATAAATATAAAGGTGATACGTGCACATGCATTCTGCCAGTCAAGTAGTTGGCATATTATTATATTAAACCAGTTTTCTAGCTGAATATGTTTCAAAATGTAATTTATTCTAGGGACGTCAAACCTACATTTTGAGGAGCCAGTGTCACATGATCCTTCAGAAATCATCTTGATATGCTAAAAAAAAACGTATATTACTGTTTTTACTGTATAATTGGTTGTGCAGCCTTTTTTAAAAAAACTAAATATAAGTCTTATTTGATTAACACACATAATGGGACAAAGTAGGGCGTCACGGTGGTGCAGTGCACGATCGCCTCACAGCAAAAAGATCGCTGGTTCGAACCCCTGGGTCTGTTGGCATTTCTGTGTGAAGTTTGCGTGTTCTCCCCGTCTACGTGTGGGTTTCCTCTGGGTGCTCCGGTTTCCCCCACAGTCCAAAGACATGCGGTACAGGTGAATTGAATAAGCTAAACTTGCCGTATGTATGTGTGTGAAAGAGTGTGTATGGGTGTTTCCCAGTGTTGGGTTGCAGCTGAAGGGCATCTGCTGCGTAAAACATATGCTGGATAAGTTGGCAGTTTATTCCGCTGTGGCGACCCCAGATTAATAAAGGCACTAAGCCGAAAAGAAAATGAATGAATGGGACAAAGTGCTGCATAAGAGAACAACCAGAAATTAATTAGAAAATATATAATTATAAAATAATAATTTTTGAAAACTTGTCGATGTTGCATGGGTTGTTTTCAAGTGAATGTACTGAATTGCTTTTAAATAAAAGTCTTTTAATCAGTGGTTTCAACAATATATGCTATTGGGCACATGTAAATGTTTTGGGGAAAACTTTTAGATTTCTAAATAATATATATATATATATATATATATATATATTTTTATATGTTTATTTATATATAATTATTTATTTATAAAAATCATGAATAATTATATTATTAAAATATTTTATTTAGATTTAGTTTAAAAAAGAAACAAACCTTTAAAAATTATTTAAAAAGTATAATAAGTAAAATGAATATTAAAATTAATAATTTGGAAAAATTCAAATAAATAACTAAATAAATAAGTATAGTACTGTAATAACAAGCTGTTATAGTATATAATGTATAAAGTCATATGATCAAAATAATCTTTACTTTTTTTTCACTGTATACATTGGGTCTTGAAGCTGTAAAGAGGCATTTTACATTTTATTATGTATGAAAAGGATGATATTTGGGGGTCTATAGCATTTATAAAATTTGAAAACCAAACTAAATTATTAAACATAAATATAATGGTTTGCTAATTCTGTTTTAAACAGGCACCAAGGATCAATTAATTGTACATCTAAGCATCAAGAATGCTGAAAATCAAGCAGAAGCATCAGCTCAAACAGCAGAACAACATGCATGGATGCCTGTTAGAGTCTCAGAGACTGAGAGCACCTGCTTCTTCACTCCCGAATTCATATGATGGTCATTCTCATCAGTCTAATCAACAGAGGCATGTGCATCCTGGAAGACGGTAAAGACTTGTGGTTAATATAGTGTATATTTACCTGCAGACAATTTTATCGAACTGCATTTTTTCATATGTCCATCTGTCCAAAATGTAAACTCTGTTGGACTCGCTGAAATGCTTATTTAGATTTGTGTATTTTAGTAAACGTGCATTATGGTGTTTGAACTATGTTTGATATTGCAATGTTCCGATCTGCAGTAGTCACATTGAATGATGTGCAATGTCACAGACTAGTGAAGTAGGGTTTATAGCTGACAAAGAACCACAGTTTGAAGTTATATTATTATATAAATCCTATGGACAAATGAAAAGTCTACTGTGTCATATTATGATCTATTGTATTTGGGGTGTCTCAAAAAACAATGTTTTCGGTAATACAGTACATTTTTATGATTTGGATGACTACTGGATCTTAATCTCCACCACAAGGATGCAGGCAGAAATGTGAATATCAGCATGGAAAATGTGAAAGAATAATGGGTCTCATTCACTAATAATTGCATGCATTACTGTATTTATACGCACATTTGAACTTCTCATGAAAACGTTCCGCCTAATTCACAACAGGTACGTACGCAGATGAGTTTGTTCTTAAACTCGTTCTTCTGTTAGTGAATTTGAATTGTTCTCAGGGAGCGTCCTATTAGTCATTTGCATAATACACGCCCACATCAGCTCCATATAAGGGCCCTTGTTCAGAGAAAATTAAAAGAAAAAGTCTTTATATACAGTAAAAAATGTAAACAAACAAATTAAATTTAGTAATGTTCAACATAAAAGTCAAACTATGAATTAAGAAGAGAAAATTATGGCACTTTTGAAAGAAACGAAAAAGAACTTTAACAGTAATGAAGGTTTTGATGTTGGATGTGGAACACGCTTTCAGTTCTGAAAACGTGAGCTGTAACGTATGGTATTTTTGTTGACTTTAGAAAAGACTTTTCAAAAGAGCAAAGATTTATGATGCTAGCCTAGGCAAGGCAACCACACTGTATCAACAGTCTTGATGCTCAGGCACTTTTTCTGCACAGAGCTGACTTTTTTCCATTTTTTTTGGCACATGATCACCACGCAAAACATTTGATGCCAATAGAGCGCCATTTTAAAAAGACACCTCTCGCCTCAAAAGAACGAATTCTAATAATCATCTTTTCTTGTGATTGCCTTTTTCCAAAAACCTGCAAAACAGACCAACAGCACCAGTTGTTTCTCCCCTTCTCCCTACATTCAGAGCATGCCATAATCCTGTACTGCAACAGCCCAGGCTCATGCACTCAATGCCAGGTAAAAGATATACTGTTTTATGTATAAGATTTTATTTATTACATAACTAACCCCCTCGTCTTTTCATTTTCTTTTTGTCTCAATCCCAATATTGTTTCCAGAGAGAGGGCTCAGGCAGCCTATTCTTGGACGTCCTTCTGTAGGCACTCCAGTAAGTGACCTCTGGATGAACTTTGAGGCTGGTCATCGTTATCCCCATCCATGTGGATCACACGTCAGTAGGGTAATCACTGCTCCTCTTTAATGCAGATTTACACTGTCAGGGGCATATTAAAGGGGGCAAGGATTCGTTTTAATATTTGAATATGTTCCTTGACATTTATTGGGGTTTGTTTAAAGAGTGATGGTTTAAAATAATCCAAATAAAATAATGTAAAAGATTTTGTAAACAATTTAAGGCTTTCACACAAGATATAACCTTTTTGCAGTGTTTTAGTGTAATGCAGTTTTTACTCAAAGCCCATGTGAAATCAAAATTTACTGTGTTTATTTTGCTAGTTCTCATTGTTATTCTTTAGGTGAACAATTAATCCATGAACAAATTATTTAAGTTGAAAGAAAATGTGTGTTTTGGTAATCTTCAGTCAGACTATGATTATTTGCTTCTGCATTTGGAGTGGTAGTTCTTCTCTGTTGATGTCAGTTTGACGGCTTTAACCACAATATTCTTAACCACACCCCTCTTACCGTTGGTTTGCTATGAGGGAATGATGTGCAAAAAGAAAGTCCCGCCCCCTACTCAATATTCTGTTTCAGTTTTTCCTCGCCACTGTCACCTCTGGCTTGCTTGGATCGGGACTTGTGGAGCTGCGCTTCGGTGGATTTGCTCTACAGTATTTAAACTTTCAGCAGTGAAATTTAAACCACACTGAACTAAACTAAACTGAACTTCAACTCTGAAATCTGGACTTTACTAGAACTATGTTAAGCTGCTTTGAAACAATCTACATTGTGAAAAGCGCTATATAAATAAACATCAATTGAATTGAACCTAAAGAGTCTTAGCATCTTCTGGTTAACACAGACTAATGATAATACAGAAAAAAGTACCTGTATTATCATTATACTATTTCTATTTTGTAATACTTTACATTAAGTTTCTGTTTATTAGTTTATGGATATGTATATCTAGGTGGTTGTTCTTACAGAATAAAGCCTGACAGGTTTATCAGCAGCTGTTCTGTAAGACTGGATGGCTTTATTCTGTGAAAACAACTGTCTATGTACATTGTGCTGCTTATTACAAGGCTACTTGCCACAAAAGTAAACAATTAGACACCAAATATTGATCTGAGCTGTAATAATTTTCAAAATTTTTCATTAAACGTTAAGCTTGCAAAGTCAAAAACAGTGGCATGATGACCTAAAATCATAATAATATGGCTTTGAATACTCACTAACAGTCTAAATGATTTGTAGTACCCAGATGTACCTGTGTTATTAGTTACAGTGGTGATGCCTTGACTGACCAATCAGAATCAAGTATTCCAAAAAGCTATGTATTAATGTTGGGTGATATATTTACTAACATGAACACACAACAAACTCGATTAAATTAATCTTTGTTAACATAAGTTAATGAAAATACACTTGTTAATTGTTAGTTCATGTTAACTAACAGTGCATTAACTAATGTTAACAAGTACAACTTGATAATAGACTAGATATTGAAATTAACATGAACTATTATTAATAAATGCTGTAAAAGTATTGTTCATTCTTAGTTTGCATTAGAAAATACATTAATATGTTAAATACAGTAAATAATGGAACCTTGTGGTGAAGTGTGACCTTATATTCTTATAACACTATCTTTTTTCAATGTTATTGTGATTTGTATTATTATCAAATATCAGAATTGGTTAATTATGAGTCAGGGGCACTTAAAACGAGTAACATTTGCATTCTGCAGTAAAGGAGAATATTTTTTATGATTGTATTCTACATTTAGAGGCTTTTGTCTAATTACTTTTAGACATGTTCTTGGATGGAACAGCGTTTTATATTCTAAGGCATTTTCTGTATATTGATAGCATTGTTTCAGTTGAAGTGAAAGAGAATTTAGCATGTTTCATTTTTTTTTTCATATTTAAGGAGGCTTCAGTGCAAAATATAGACAGAAAGAAGGAGAACGTGCATAATGTAGCTGGGAAAAGTAATGGCCAGACAAGAAAAACAAACATGAATTCAGACGCGAGAAGAGCGGGTGAGTACAAATCGAACATTTGAGTATATTAAATATAAAATATGTGCTCGGATTATATGTTAAGATCCTAAAAGGGGACCTATTATGCAAAAATCACTTTTATAAGACATTTAAACACAGCTGTGTGGCACCAGTATAACCAACTAAATATAACCAATTAAATATAACCAACTTCTAATGGTAAAAATGTATTCATATTATTTTTTATAATCACACTTGATAAGAACAGTCTGCAGAAACACTTTGATTGACATTCTCCCTTTGTAAGTGTCATCAGAGGGGGAAAGTCCTGCCCATTATTGACGATCTCTCCCTCATTAGCATAGAGCGTTAGTCTTGTTTTTGAATCTGCCACTATGCTGACACATAGGCATTTGTAGCTCCGCCCTCTTCTGAAAAGACCACAATTTCAGTTGAATTTAAAGTGACAGTCACCAAAATTGCACAAGTAGGATCAAAGCCTAAAAGGGTCCGTTTCAAAAAGTTATAAAGCATTATTTGTGTGGTATTTTGAGCTGAAACTTCACATGCACACTCTAGGGACACCAGAGACTTTACAGCTTTTTAAAAAGGGTCATAATATGTCCCCTTTAATAAACAAATTGTGTGTTCCTTCTCATTCACTAAATAAATCCAAAGGTACCACTGGACAAATTCCTCATTCCTCAGTCCCAGCACAAGCAGAGCCACCTTTGAAAAAGCACAGAGGTCAGAGGTAATATATATTTTTCTGTTTTGGATGAAAGTGAGTTGTTTTGACTGTCTTGTTTAGATATGTTGTTATGTTGTTAGATATGTTTACTATATTGTTTAGACAGTTTAACTATCAAGCATCATTTATTTGATTGTGATGGCTTTAATTCTGCGGGAAATTGTTTTATTCAGTTCATTCTTTTAAAGTGATTTTTAGCAATTGTAAAAGAAAATAAAAATGTAATAAATACAATAAATAAATTGTAAAAGCTTAATATGATTTATATCTGTAATATACTTTTTTATACTATGTAAAAATAGCCATAGAAGCTGGCATGGTGATAATCACAAACAAACAGACTGTGTTGTTTTGAACAGACCAAATAAACACGAGGAAGAGTCTGCTAATGGAGACAAGATTCAGCAATCACCAAAAGAAAACTCTGCAAGCGTTTCAGACAGCGAAGGTATTTAGGCACTGTACGCCTTTCTGTTCTGTTTGTCTCCTCAGGCAAACTACAGATTCACAGAAAAAAATGTTACTCTCTTTGTTAGCTTGTCTCTTATGAAGTCTTTGGTTGTGTTGAAATGTTAATCATACTTTTACGTTCCCCTCTATATGATGCAGAGGATGATAACGGGAATGCACAGCTTGAAGAAGATGGTGAAGATCAGAGCAGAGCAGCAGAGGTGAAAAATACAGCTTTAGTAATTTATTTCCATCTTTATCAACCTTTATAACATCAGTACATCTCAATGAATGCTAAATAAATAGTAAATAGATGGGAGTGGAAAGTGGTGCAAGTGATTTACTGAGAGTGTGAATTAAAGAATGTCTTAATACTAGTTTTTAGTGCTTTTAGGCATAATTACAATTAATTATGCATGCAACTAACCCTAAACCTAACCATGTAATTGTCACTGTCACCAGCTAAAGTGCCCATCAGACTCACTACACATCACATCTGCCACTCAGCCGGACTACACACCCCATAATCCTCTGTAAATCACACCTGATGTTCATGAACTTTAATTACGCTACACCTGCAGCTCATTATCACGCACTATATATAGCCCTGTGTTTCCATCGGTTGCTGCGTCCCAATTCGCATACTATCCATCCTAAATAGTATTCGAAAATAGAATTAGTATGTCCCTGACAGTCTTCTATTTCCTGTAAAAATTGGAAGTGTAGAACTCCATACACTAACTGCTAATATTGCCCACAATACATTGCTTGTTGGATGTGAATTCGATTAGAACTACAAACTTGGGTAAAAAGTGTAAATAAACTACAAACATGGCAGACACGCGAGATCAACCGTCAAGTAGAGAGGCTTTGGTAAAGTTGTTTGAATGACTATTAATTCAAATCTAGCCAACTGGAAAATATTTCAATCACGTTTTCAGTGTTATATTTCATCTGCAGCAACAATGTGAACTTATATCAAGATATGTTTGGACATGAAAGACTTTCAAATGGCAGATGATTGACTGGGGACGTAACTAAGCAACAAAACGATCTGTTAACGAGGAAGTAGAGTGTCCCAAAGCTTGCATACTCCTCTGTTACACACTAAAAAGTACATACTTTTTGGGCGTAGTACAAGTATGCGAATTGGGACGCAGAGTTTGTTAGCCGTTAAATGTTTGTATGTGGTCGCTGTCTATTCTCTGGTGGATGTCTTTGGACTGCGTTCCTTGGTTTTTGTTCTGTTGTTTTATCCTTTGTCTTGTTTTTGTTTCATTTAAATAAGTTAGTCGCTTGTGGATCCGCCTCTCGCCTTTTCCTTGGATCATTGTTACACTAATAAGTACATATGATTATTTCATTAATTAGTATTGCTCAGTAGTTAAATGAATAGTTACACACTGAAAAAAATGCTGGGTTCCACACAATTGATTTGTGTTGAGGCAACACAAACAAATTAAGTTAACTTATTAATTTTTACAGATTTAAGTGGATTGAACATGAAACAATTAAGTTGTCCCGAAAACACCTCAAGAATTGTATTGTTTCAGCTCATTTAAAATAAGTAGTGTGACCAAACGGCAAATGTAATTTTTTGAGCGCATTTTAATGAAGACACCTTTAAATAAAATGTAACCAAATTTGCTTATACTAAACTTATGTACCCAAATAATTTCTTTATTTTAATGTTTTGTTTTATAATACTTTTTATAGTCATAATTTCTTAAAATATTTGAGTCATGAGCCAAAAAAAAAAAACAATTTTCTTTTTTAAATCGAAAACATATTTGTATTCATTTTCTGAGAATTACAGAAACAGACATTTAAGAGATGAATTAAACACTACTGTTCAAATGCTGTTTATATTATTTGGGATTGGGATGAAGTAAACATCTTTTGAGTATTTCTAACCTAAAATGTTTGATTTTGTCGAATTAAAACCAGTAAAATGGAGCAGGTCCACCAGACCCACAAACAGTGACTGAGTACATAATTATGAACGCCACACAAAGATAATTAATAAGCGTTGTGTCTTTCAGGTGCAGGGTGTTGGGACGTCACTGAAGGTAACCATCCAGCGCAGCAGTGAGAGTCGAGCATTCAGCACTTCACCTGAGGAGATGGCAGCCAGTGCAGGCCATGATGGAGAGAAAGACCGAAACAAACACATCGTCAAATTCACCTGCCACATTTGCAACATCAGCTGTTCTGACATGCAAGTAAGGTTTTACTATGTTAGTGAGGAGAGGAGTCAGTTGTTTTTGGTGCTTAGTGAAGTGTTTGACTTTGTTGTACATCCTTGGATTTGCTCTTCAGCATTTTGGCTCTCAGCAGTGACATTTACATTACACTGAACTGAACTAAACTTAACTTAATCTGTAAAAACTGGACTAAAGCCGTTTCAGTTTACTACAACTTCATCTATGTTAAGCTGCTTTGACACAATCTACACTGTAAAAGCGCTATAGAGATGAAGATGAATTGAATTGACTTCTGCAGGGCTTCCAGACTCACATGATCAGTTCAGATCATCAGCAGCGTGTGATGGAAATCCAGCGTGTGAGTAACATCTGTCTGGCCACACCGTTACCTCAGACCCAGCAGTCCCTGCAGGGCACACACAGGTAAATCATGCTCTAATCTACACACTTTAAAAATGAGATATATGAAATAGCCAATATATAAAAAGAAGAAAACTTTAAAACAGATCTTAGATTACATCGACTTGTAATCTTTGTGCTCATTTAAAGGTCCAGTGAAATTAAAATAACATTTTTTAGATGTTAGTATCAGTATGTTAGTCTTTAAGGATATCTATAAGCTAGTGTGGTACAAAACAATGTCAAAATTCGCATTTAGAGGATATACAACCGATATAAACATGTAAAGCTTGTAGTTTGTCACTTCCGCCTAAATGGATCAACATTTTTTTCACGTCACCTCATACTTGAGTTTCTCATCAAATCGTGACCAATCAAATGCTCTTTAGTATTTGACATGCACCACCCCATTCAAGACGCTTCTCATTTGCTTTTCATTTTGATGCGCTTGAGCTCAACCACTCTCACTGGCAGAGCTGTGATAAAACAAAACGCTATTGGCTGCTTTTTTTTTTTTTTTAAAGGGGAGGTTACGGTTTTCAGTTGAGATTACATCAAACATCAAATAAAAAAATTCACTTTTCAAAGCACTTTAAAAACTAAAATAAACATTTAGCATCCCTTTTAACATTATTGTATTTACTTAGCTTAAAGAATATCAAGTATGATATAGTTACTGGTATTTTTAAAATAAACCTTGAGCGTAAGGCTGTATTTTAGAAAAAATTGTTTGTTTGTTTGTTTGTTTTGTAATAGAGAGAGGAGGACGGGTCATCAGCGCTGGTGTCCAACCTGCCAGTGTCATTTTACTGGTGACCTCATCGAGCACCGACGCACAAAGAAACATAAGGTGACCATAACAAAACAAAAGAAACAGAACTATAGAAATATCCAGAAATACTTGAGGTTTTACCCATACTCAAAATTGTTTTTTTTGTTTTAACCTATCCAAAAGAGTAAAAACACTGTGAGCATACACCCAGAGAAGTGGGCAGCTACACTACCTGACAAATGTCTTGTCGCTTATTGTCGCAAGTTTTAGGAACAACAAATAATAACCTGACTTCTAGTTGATCATTTGGTATCAGAAGTGGCTAATATGAAAGGCAAAGGCCTCTAGGACAGTAAGGTCTGACTTTGTTTAGACAAACGTTTTGTAACTTAACAGAAATAATGTACAGTATAGAATATAAAGTCATGGTGCAGTGGAAAAAAAATTAATATTGTGTATGACTCCCATGAGCTTGGACGACTGCATTCATACATCTCTGCAATGACTCAAATAACTTATTAATAAAGTCATCTGGAATGGCAAAGAAAGCGTTCTTACAGGACTCCCAGAGTTCATCAAGATTCTTTGGATTCATCTTCAATGCCTCCTCCTTCATCTTACCCCAGACATGCTCAATAATGTTCATGTCTGGTGACTGGGCTGGCCAATCCTGGAGCACCTTGACCTTTTTTTGCTTTCAGGAACTTTGATGTGGAGGCTGAAGTATGAGAAGGAGTGCTATCCTGCTGAAGAATTTCAGCTCTCCTGTGGTTTGTAATGTAATGGGCAGCACAAATGTCTTGATACCTCAGGCTGTTGATGTTGCCATCCACTCTGCAGATCTCTCGCATGCCTCCATACTGAATGTAACCCCAAACCATGATTTTTCCTTCACCAAACTGGACTGATTTCTGTGAGAATCTTGGGTCTATGCAGGTTCCAATAGGTCTTCTGCAGTATCTGTGATGATTGGGATGCAGTTCAACAGATGATTCATCAGAAAATCTACCTTCTGCCACTTTTCCAAATGATCAACTAGAAGTCAAGTTATTATTTGTTGCTCTTACAACTAAGATCGATGACAAGACTTTTGTCAAGTAGTGTATTGCTTCCAGTACAATAGCTGCCTGTGAAATAGCTGCCAGTGCAACAGCAATTAGGGGTTAGGAGCCTTGCTCAAGGGCACCTCAGAAGGTATCGAATATGGAGAGAGTGAGGTTCATCTTCAATTCCTTCCTGGACTGGATATCGAACCAGCAACCTTTGAGTTACAAGTCCTACTCACTGACCACAACTACCTATATTGAGAGTATATTAAGCTTTTCCTTTTTATGCTGGTTCTCCTCACTTTCCGTTAGAGACAAAAATCGCCTTCAAGACTTGCTCCAAGATTATTGGTTTGCCTCTGTGGAGTCTAGCAGAGTTACATGAACAGCAAATGCTAAGGAAAACTCAAAGTGTGATAGGAGATGATTCCCATCCTCTGAAGCCTTTTCTTGTTCTGTTGCCCTCTGGAAGAAGGTTTAGAAGCATCAAATGCTCTTCTAACAGATATAAATTCACCTTTGTTCCTGAGGCATTAAGGCTTTACAACCTTACATTTTAGCAAGTTTAAAAATTTTAATATATGGGTCCTTCATATGTTTTTTTAGTACTATTTATGAAGTTATTATGAAGCATGCTGGATTGTGTTTTTTAATATTGTTTGTAAGTGATTTGTCTCTTTATGTGTTTGTTGAAATGCTCCTGCCCTAATTTAATTGCCCCTGGTGGGATTAATAAAGTTGTTAAACTTAAACAACTGCCCCCATTGCACCTCTATGTAGGAATGGGATTTAACTACAGTGGGTTTAACTGTAGTTTTGCCGAATGATTAAAAGTTTATCAGAATGATGGTGAAAAACTGTACATTTCTAGTCAAACCATTCTTCTGCAATCTTATACCAAAAATGGAAATAAGGGCAGTTTTAATAGCTAAAAATGTGGAAGAGCGTTGGTATTATGTGATTGTATTGCAATTTAATATGGAGCAATGAAGTGTTGAAGTTAAATCAAACGTAATTCACAGAATACTTGAAAATTAAATGATTTAATGACAATAATTTGTTATGGAGAGAGAGAGAGAGAGAGGACAAAGAAGAAAGACTGAAGAGCAGAACAGACCAGAGCAGGAAAGAGAGCAAGAGCAAAAGTTACAACCTATTTTGTATCTGTCTTGACCATGTGTGACCAAAGCACAAATACTGATACATTCAACTGTCCAATTCAATGTTTGATCAATACAAGACCACAATCAAAACAGCATAACACTTCTGCCTTTGGACCTTCTTGGTGAAAAAGACATGCTTTGCAATAAAAACAAATGCATATGATAATTTACATTCTTTCATCTAACTGTATGAAAATGCTATCTTGTCTCCACGTTAGATGGCAAAAGTGTCCTCAAGACCTTTCTGTACCCTGTGTGAGCGCCACTTTAGGACTCCTCGCAAGTTTGTGGAGCATATGAAGTCTTCTGAGCACAAACGGAGAGTTGAAGAGGTCTGTATGTCTGTTTTTTTTATATTTTAAAGGGATAGTTCACCCAACAATGACAGTTCTGCCATCATTTACTCATTTAGGTGAACAATTAAATTGTGCAAGTTAATCCACTGGAAAAAAATCGTTGTTTTGATCATCTTCAATCAAAGTCTGAACATTTGCATTTGGAGTGGCGGTCATTTTCTGTTGACGACAATATTCTTAACCATGCCCCTCTTACTGTTAATTTGCTGAGGGAATGTTGCGCAGAAAGAAAGCCCCGCCCCCTACTCAGTATTCCATTTTATTTGAAAGTACATCAACATGCTGAAATAAAAGTCTCAGCAGCTAACTTTAATGCATAAAATGTCGTCTGTAAAACTTCTACATCAACATTTGTTGTAGTTAAGACACGAGGGTGACCCAGAGGTTATGGAGGAACTCATAACAGTGGATGCTGTTGGCTGCTTTGAGGGGGAAGACGATTATGAGGAGGATGGAAATGAAGAAGAGATTGCGGTGTTTGAGAAGGTTAGTTTCAAGACTTTACAGTATGTGATCTCTTCTGGTACTCTTAAGGTTTAACTTGAATTTTGTGAACAGCATCCTGCGCACAGAGAGATGGCTCCGGAAGAGATGGCTGATTATGAAGCGTATGATCCAGACACACAATACGGTGAGTGCCAGGCTTCAACCACCACATGATCTCTAGATTGTCAAAGAACAATCTAGTTTTTTGCCTTGCTTTTAAGGGAGGCACTGTTTATGTCTGGTTATAAGATGCATGTTTGACTATCTGATCACAAGTGGACAAAGTTAAAATACGAGTGTAAATAGGGTCTCAAATTATGGGAGGGAGTCAAAAATGCTTTCAATCAGGCTGCTTTTGTAGTAGTGCTGCACGATACTGGGAAAATATGCGATATGCAGTATTGTTGTTGTGTATAGAGATAACTGTTTTATTGCTATATAACATTTCCTTATTGTTTATTAGCAATTTTGGTAACACTTTAGATTCTGTAACTTTCTCAATATTAACTAGTGTCTTTTTGCCTGCCTATTATTACAATATTGGCTGTTTATTAGTACTTATAAAGTACATATTCTGCACAATCTCCAATAACTGATAATAGCAAGAAATGTACCTTAAAATAAAAAGACCGGTGGCGCAGTGTGTAGCGCTGTCGCCTCACAGCAAGAAAGTAGCTGTTTCGAACCTCGGCTGAGTCAGTTGGCATTTCTGTGTGGAGTTTGCATGTTCTCCCCGTGTTCGTGTGGGTTTCCTCCGGGTGCTCCGGTTTCCCCCACTGTCCAAAGACATGTGGTATAGGAGAATTGGGTAAGCTAAATTGTCCATAGTGTATGAGTGTGAATGAGTGTGTATGAGTGTTTCCCAGTGATGGGTTGCAGCTGGAAGGGCATCTGCTGCGTAAAACATATGCTGGATAAGTTGGCAGTTTATTCCGCTGTGGCGACCCCTGATTAATAAAGGGACTAAGCCGAAAAGAAAATGAATGAATGCATAAAAAGACCACTATTATACTATATATATACTATAATAAAAAATTATTATTTATTTATGTAATGATCGTGCTGAAATAAACAGGTAGTAAACACCTAGCTCAGGCTTTAAAAAATGTTGAGGTACAAGCATTTAGACTTTAAACACTATGAATGACTAAAAACCTCTACAGATATTGTGATTATTAATATTTGCTCTTATCATTTCCATATATCAACACATATTTCACATAAAATGCAAAAAGTAACACAAATACATTTAACATTCATTCATTCATTCATTCATTCATTCATTCATTCATTTTCTTTTCGGCTTAGTCCCTTTATTAATCCATGGTCGCCACAGCGGAATGAACCGCCAACTTATCCAGCATGTGTTTTACGCAGCAGATGCCCTTCCAGCTGCAACCCATCACTGGGAAACACCCATACACTCTCATTCACACACATACACTACGGATAATTTAGCTTACCCAATTCACCTATGGCGCATGTCTTTGGACTTGTGGGGGAAACCGGAGCACCCGAAGGAAACCCACGCCAACACGGGGAGAACATGTAAACTCCACACAGAAATGCCAACTGACCCAGTTGAGGCTCGAACCAGCAACCTTCTTGCTGTGAGGCGATTGTGCTACCCACTGCGCCACCGTGACGCCACATTTAACATCATCACACAATTTACCTTAAAAAATTAAGGAAAGACAAGACAATTAATTTTATTTAATTTATTGCACCTCTTCGATGATAATTTTTCGATATATTGTGCAGCCCTATTTTGTAACATAGACAATGTGGTTAATGCATTTGAAGAGCCTGCTGACCAAAAAATATAAAGAGCACAATATTTTCTTACCAGTTCTGATTTTAACACATCCACAGTATAGTTTGTGGCTATCAGAGAAGAAACGAAAGCTGCCGTCATACAGATAGATGGATTTATACATGTGTCTCCCTCATCTGCTAGTGAGCCAAAATGCATCATGAACTAGATGTAAGTAAGGTGTAAGTTAACAGTTATACTTTCTGACCCTCAGGCACTAGTTTTGTGGTCCCTGTCGCTGGTTTCCTCTGCAAGCTGTGTCATAAATTCTACCACTTTGAGTCTTCTGCACGGGAAACTCACTGTAGGTCTCTTATGCACTTCCAGAACCTACAGGTGAGGAAAATGATACTCTTTTCTTCTTTTGATAGTAGTGGTATACACAGTACTATTTATTAGAGCTTTTCACACGTCCACTAGGATCTGAAAACCAAAGCTCCAACAAGAGACCCAAGCCAGTTTGGTTCCAAAACCTTGAACATGGGTCACGTTCTAGTAGTCTCAGGTCTTGGGTAATTTAAAAGAAATGTGTGTGTGTGTGTGTGTGTTTTTTTTTTTTTTTTTAAATGGACCCTATAAGATCAAAAAAATACATGATGTGATTTGGTTAGTGATCATCACTGATAAATCATTGACATTTTAGCACTTTACTTTATACTTGTGCGTTTGTAAGTTTGTTAGAATGTTAAAGTAATGTATATCCAGCTATCACATTTATATTTCCAATCCATTTGCACAAAACTGAAAACATGCATGGATAAAATGCAATTTCGCCACAATTTCATCAGTAAAACTGTGATTAAATTTAGTTTTTTTTTATTATGATATTTCTCAATAGCAAGGTAGAAATGTTGCAGGTAAACTCAAGGTATCGCTGCGGCCCGGAGACCTCCAAGTGGGAGGGATTACACCGCAAGTAGGTTGGGTGACCTCCAAGTGGGAGGGACTTAAACCACAAGCAGGTTGGGTTTAGGTCGTGTAGGTGGAGCAGATATTACTATAACACACCAGGTTACTGTGAGGTTGGTTTTAGAGTCGGGGTAGTTGTAGACGTTACTAAAACACACCAGGTTACTGTTAGGTTGGGTTTAGGGTTGCGGTTGGTGTAGACATTCATAAAGCACAATATTCGACTCCGTGTCATGTACAAGACATTGAATAAATAAAAACTCCAGGTTTGTACAGCCCACTTGGAGCTCAAGTCCCACCCACTTGGAGCTGGCTCCGAACTCCATTTATACCCTTCTCTGTAAACTTGCTGGCTATCAGCAGTGGCAGAGACTCTGATCATTCACCAGTGATAGGTTACTCAAAAAAGTAATAGATTACAAATGACTGAATTCTATTTGAAAATCTTAATTTTATTACATTAATAATTACTGCATAGAAAAAGTAGTGAGATTACTGGTTACTTTATTTTCAGGTTACTCTGTAGTGTATTTTTAGGCTTGATAGGTTTTCAAAGTCAAAATTGCAGTTCTTTTTTTTTGTAATATAATATTGACTGAAAAATATGACAAAGGTTTGAAAACAGCAACTTGACTAAATCCAAATCCAAAAGTTTAATTCATTTCTGTAACTTAACATTGTTACGATCAACCTGCCTCACAATGAAAAATGTATCTTTAAACTCTGCATTCCCAGAAATTGTGTTTCACTGAATGTCTTTCCAAAACCTCAGTATTATACATGCTGCTGTAGTTATACCAGAAGTTTCATTATTCGTAATATGTGGAATCTCAGTTTTATCACCTAAAAGACATATCCTGGATGAGAGAGGAATATTAAATCCCACGCATCCACCTGATTGTCTTAACACAGATTCCCAAAAGGGTTGAATCTTTGTACACTGCCATAAAGCATGGAAGTATGTGCCAATCTCTTGTTCACATTTCCAGCATTTATTATCATCCAAACATCCCATTCTAAAAAGTCGAACTGGAGTGTAGTAATACATATGAAATATCTTAAACTGTATAAATTTACCTCTTGCTTCTTTTATATATTTTCCATTATAGGAAAGAATTCTATTCCAGATATCTTTATCTATATCATTACTAATATCTAGCTCTCTTATTTTTGATTTTTAGAAGCACAACGCCCTGAAGGTGCAGAAGAAGGCATCTCATGATGACTGTGAGAGCGATGTGTCATCTAGCAGCCCAATGAAAGATCCTCCAGGCTCTTCCTGCACCAATGAGATGCCAGCAATTTCTGACAGCAGCCAATCAGATCTCAGCAGATCTCGTGTCAGTTCCTTTAGAGAGCACGTACGCTCGAGGAAGCTCAAACCATGTAAAAAACCTCGCAAATCAAAATCTGCACGCTCAAAACGCTCTGTAGCCCCTCAGAAGTCTGCCGTGGTCATGAAACACTTCATTTGTGCTCCACACGGTGGCTTAAGGTCAAGTCAAGAGTCACACTGCCGAGAAAGCAATAAGCCTGACTCAAGTGTTCAATCGCAACACGTAGAATGTGAGTCTAGTGAAAAAGAAAAGATTTTCTGTGACCCGGTGCATTGCTTAGAAGAGCATGAAAATGTGAGCTCAACACCCACACACTGTTTGTGGCATGTATCGGGGTTGGAAAATGTTACAAAATCAATTGAAGTTAAAGAGACAGTCAGCAGAGTGCATGCAAAACATACAGGCCATGTTCATAAGAATTCAACAAGCATTTCTGCAAACGCTGTGAAGGACACCTGAGAGAAAATAATAGTTTTACAATACAAATATTTCAAATGAAAAAAAAAAGAAGTTATTGTAAAATAAATGTTTATTTAAATTCAGAAATATTGTAAATCTTTGTCTATTAGTAAACCATTTGGCCATCAGACATTTTTATTTTATTCCAAATTAAAAAAAAATTATTCAGCTCAGTTTAAAGGGATAGTTGACCCAAAAATGTAATTTCCATCATCATTTACTTCCCGTCAAGTGGTTCCAAACCTTTATGAGTTTCATTCTTCTGTTGAACACAAAAGAAGATATTTTGAAGAATGCTGAAAACCTGTAACCATTGACTTCCATAGTAGAAGAAAAACAAATACAATGGTTGCAGGTTTCTAGCTTTAGCTTTTTCGGTTTAAAGGGATAGTTCACCCCAAAATTTTATTTCGGTCATCATTTACTTCCCGTCAAGTGGTTCCAAACCTTTATGAGTTTCGAGTTGAGTTTAAAGGGATAGTTCACTCCAAAATGTTATTTCAGTCATCATTTACTCCCCGTCAAGTGGTTCCTTTAAGAGTTTCATTCTTCTGTTGAACACAAAAGAAGATATTTTGAAGAATACTGAAAACCTGTAACCATTGACTTCCATAGTAATAATAACAAATACCATGAAAGTCATTTATTACAGGTTTCCAACATTCTTCAAAATATCTTCTTTTGTGTTCAACAGAAGAAAGACACTCATAAAGGTTTGGAACAAGTGAAGGGTCAGTAAATGATGACAGTGACAATTCATTTTTAGGTGAACTATCCCTTTAACATTGGTGGAGAAAAGGAAGCAAAGTAACGGCCACTTTATTAGGTACACCTGTTCAACTATTGCAAATATCTAATCAACCAATCGCATTGCAGCAACTCAGTGCTATCAAAACAATCTGCAGAAGTTCAAACTGAGTATCAGAATGAGGAAGAAAGCTGATTAAATTGACATTAAGTGTGACAATGTTGGTTTCAAAATGGCTGATATGAGTGTTTAAAAAAACGGCTGCTCAACATTTACTACCATCTTTAGGATTTAGAGATAATGGTCAAAACAATGGGTGAAAATACATTAGTGATGTCAGAGGAGAATGACCAGACTGGTTCAGCTGATAGAAAAACAACAGCAACTCAAATAACCACTGGTTGCAACTGAGATCTGCAGAAGAACATCTGTGAACACACAATCCATCAAACCTTGAAGAACAACGGTGACACTCCTGTTAGACAACGACAACAAACTAAGGATTCAGGGGCTCAACAAACTTAGACAAAAGAAGATTGCAAAACAATTTACCTGGTCTCGATTTCTGCTGTGAAGTTTGGACTGTAACGTTAGAAGTTGGCATAAACAAAATGAAAGCATGCATCCATCCTGCTTTATATCAGTGGATCAGGCTGCTGCTGCATGGTGTACTGGTGTATTTTCTTGGCACGTTATAGGCCCTTATAACCAAATGAGCCTCATTCAAATGCCACAGTCTACATGAGTAATGTTGCTGTCCATCTGCATCTCTTCATGACCACAGTGTACCCATCTTGTGAGGGAAAAACGCTATAAAGCAGTATGATGATGCTATGTGACAGTATGGACCAGAATCTCTAATGTTGATGATACACAGGGCAACTTTTTTAACAATGTTTCTGAGCAACTTTGGGAAATGATGCCATAAATGGGTAATCATTTGAGACACTGGGTAACTGTGACTACATCCAAGTCCAATTTTTAATGCGCTAACTTCCCTCCATCTCGTTCACTCGGATATAGGCCATTGATTATGTTACACAAGTGTCCACTACTGGCGGAACATCTGAATGGGTTTAAATGGAATGTCTTAAACTCTTGAGCACTGCACTGTTTTGATGTCACAATCCCATTGCATTCTAGGACATAAAGGTGCTGGAGTGGACATATGAAGCCGACTCGCTCCTTCTGTCAAAATCGAGGGTAACTTCCCTCACTCACTTGATAAAGTGGAACGCACTTTTAAATGGCGGCAGGGATTTCACAAGGGAAGGAAAGTTTGAATTGCGGACTGAAATGCAGCCTTATTAGCGCAATGGGTTACATATACAACATTGTTGGCCATTCTTAATAGAAAAGTAGCCAAGCACCATCGCTCTGCAACATTGCTCAAAATGTTACCCTGTTTATCATCAGCATAAGAGAAGTTTCCAGCACCTTGTTGAATCAATGCTACAAAGAAAAATTCAAGGTGGTTCTGGAAGGTACAAGGTGTAGGCCTACAGTACCAACTAAAACAGCCAGTGTGATTTAAAAAAAAAAGCCATGTCTTGTGTTGAATTATTTTGTTGGATAAATTGTTTGATTTATTTATTTTTTCTTCTTTTTCTATAATATCTAAACAGGAAAGTACTGATAGTAAGAAAAATAACGAATTGTTCCATATTTAAAGTTTTTACTAGTAATTTAGGCAACCTGAAGTGGTTTCAAACACTTAGGAGTTTCTTTTTTTTCTGTTGAACAGAAAAGAAGATATTTTGAAGAATGTTGGAAACTGACACCCATACTAGGTCTTAGTAATTGACTGACTTTTAGTAACTGACTTTTTCCTTAATATTGTAATTTCAGAAAAGCATTATTATTCACATTCTAAATAGGGAAGTCATATTAGCAGCCAATGACTATCAAAGTACAACATTGTTTACAGTCAATTAAATATGCTAATGTTATTTTGAAGTCATACTTGAGACCGGATATTCAAAGTAGCCTGGTAAACAATATAGTTACCCTGTCACTGTTCAAAAATGAAAGTATAAAACCAACTTTACCTTAATGTCATAGTAAGTCAGTGGCTACTGGGCTTACAACATTTTTCAAAGTATCTTCTTTTCTGTTCAACAAAGGTGATGATGACAGAGCTTCACTTTTGGGATAAAATTAATATATAAACTCTGGGCAACTCAATCTCACTCATCATCAGCCCTCAATTTCTGAATACTTGGTGACAACCACAGGGGCTGCACTTGTTTTTAATTTACATTTGTATTTATTTGTGTATTCAGACTCGTACTTAATGCAATCTATTAAAATGTATGCCATGATGCGTCATGTGTGACAGACTGAAAGTGGACTGAGACGTCACAGTTTGAGCTCTACATATATTCTGGCTGCATCAGTACACGTGGCATGCAGGGGCGTGTGTGTCCTACAGGGGGCGACAGGACGAGCAGCAGGGCATTATGGGGCGGAGATGGCATTCTAGTACACACAGAGACGACGGCAAAGCAAGGCTAGTACGAGACCTGTAACACACCTGCGAGCGAAAAAGGACACCTATAAACGGCCCGCGAACCACCAAAAGTGTCCTGCAGACGAGGACTTTGCTCTTGTATTTCGGTGTCATGGCTCCAAATGATTTGATGAGCAACGCGGAGGACGTGGCGGATCAGGTGAGAGAACTGAAGGCCCCGGTAGCCAACTTAACGTTACACTTAAATCACGGAGAATAACGTTACACTGCTCCGCTAAACAAACACACACGAAGTTCGGTAAAGTCTGCGTTTATACAGTGAGCCATTGATTAGCAAACTTCTAACGTTAGTCTTGTGACTCTGAACTGAAGTTACTGTTAAGGAGATCTGTGATTAATCTTTATTGTCGGCCATATGTGTTATTATTAATTCCATGTTGTAGAAAAGTGATTTAGTTAAACCTGATTGCGTACTGATTGGTAGTGTCGTTGCATGGTAAATGTATGTAAGTTATTGGCGTTATATGTAACGTTACTGTATTTGTGAGATTATAAAACGTTATAATGTCACGTTATCTTTGATCCTGATGATCTGCAGCCAAAGTAGCTCCACTATGTTAACGTTGCTGAAGTGAATGATGACTGAACAAAGATGACTGATTAGGAAAATATGTTCATATGCACACAAATGAGAGCGAGGTTTTATTTTATTGTTGTTTGCAAACAATGTGCACAGTTTGTGTGATTATTTGATGGTTTGTTTTCGTGTTGAGCAATCTCTGCTTATCTTGGGGCTTTAAAAAAAAGACAATTCTGTCATATTTTCACCCTTTACTTGTTCAAAACCGTTGAGTTTCTTTCTTTTGAAACTCAAACGTTTGGAATCACATGAGGGTGAGTAAATGGTGAGTAAATTTTCATTTTTTGAGTGAACTGCCCCTTTAATTTCATGAACAACTTATGTCATTGTTGTATGATTGTTATGAGTGTTTTGGCTTTTATCTGACTTAATTTAATACCTTGTCACTCACTGTAACTATTTATATCCCATCCAAAAACAGTTATATTCATAATTCAAATGTAACGTTAGTTTTAGCACATAGCTAATGGGTTAATATTAAACCCCCCTTGTTTTCACGCAGCGCAGCCGTTCTACATGTATTAAAACTGTGACTGAAGGCAAATATAAAGTCTGCGATATTCCTGTGCTGCTTGGAAACATGTCAAATACCCTGCAGGCGCACAGACTTCGAGTAAAGTGTTGACACACAGGCAGACACTGGCCCTGATATCTCTTCCCATTCATTTAGTTCTGCCTGGTACTTGTTGAATGCTGATTGGCTCGTTTTCCTCTTAGTGCTGATGTGGATCGTCTGTGGGCGGGGCTTAGCAGAGGCCTAGCCATTGAGAATAGAGGCTGCGTTTCATATTGTGAAACCCTGCCATGCATTGACAATATATATATATAATTTTACTAATTCTATAATATGCGAACGTTTTCTCTAACAACGTAGTTATTAAAAAGCATATTATTATCCACTTCGAGAATAAGGAGACTGAAATATTAATTTAGTCTTATCTGTATTCAAGTATGATAGCTCATGTTACAGGTTAAGCAATGAGAATATAATATCATGCAAGTGTAAATTGCTGAATCTCTTCCTCAACACCTTTTAATGATAAAAGTGGAAGTGTATAAGACCTGCAGTCGTATTAAAATGCTGGAGCTCTTGCTCATGACTCATCGTTTGCAAATCGAGGAGCTTTTGGACACCTGTGCTCTGATATTGACAGAAAATGCGGGGAAAAGGGTAATTAGAGCTCAGAGGTTGAACAATAAAGAGCTGGCATTTGAAGAGAACCGCTTCAGAGCTTTCTTAGTGTGTGAAAATGTAACTGTCAAACATATGTTTTTTGCAACGTCCTATTTGTAATGTTATCAGACAACAATTTGTATTTGGAGAGACTTTAATTATTTATAAATGTGAGTCTGTATGAAATTTGTAGGATTTTTATCAAAAGTAAGTCTTAAAATAAGATAAAAATGTAAAACAGTATTTTTTTATGTATTTTGTTGTTTTGATGTCTTTTTGTTGTTATAAACCTTTTATTATAGAAAAGTGTTGGTCATAAAATGTTTGTAAGATTTATTTAGTATATTCATAAAATGTGTTTTTTTTCAGCTATTTATTTATATTCTTGTTTTTTTTTAATGTGCAAATAAAATTAAAGCAAGTAAATGGCTTTCTAATTGCAAAAGTGTATGCAAGACTGAAATAAATGAAGAAAAAATATATATGTATAAAATTGTACGTTTATATACAGTGCTCAGCATATATGAGTACACCCCATTTTGAAAATGAATATTTTTATCCATTTCTCAGTGAATATGGATAATATATATTGGTGCATTTGAACGAAACAGATTTTTAAACAGATATATTTATTAAAATAATGTTTTAGTCACAGACCATCTTTAGAAATGGAAAGATAATACATTTAAATTCATGCAAAATATTGCAAAAAAAATTTTGTTTCTCTTGATTTGTGCTATTTTTGAAAAATGTATTTAATATTTTTCCCTAACATATAATAATAATAATAATAATAATAATAATAAAGTTTATTTGTAATGCGCATTTCTCAAACTCAAAGCGCTACAAGGCAAAAACAATAAAACAGTAAAAATCAATAAATAGGAAAATATAACATAAAAATTTGTAAGTTATTTATCATTATTGTAAGTTATTTTGTTAGATTAGCTCCAGATTTGGCTTTAGTACTGACTCAACTAATGTATATGCACAAATATAATACTGTAAAGCATCCTATAGAATGTCCTTTAAATGGGAGATTTGTTGGGCTGTACTCATATATGGTGAGCTGAGGTGTGCGTGTGTGTGTGTGTGTATGCATGTATGTATACATCTTTTAAATTTCATTTATATTGGAATGAATATTTTTTTATTCTTTGTCATTTATTCCTGTGACTATAATTCTAAACTATGTTATTACTCCAGTCTTCGACTCTTTAGAAATCATCCTAATATGCTGATCTGGTGCTTTAGAAATATTATCTTATTACAATTTCTTTAACTTCTCAAACGTTTTGAACATTTTGACCTAGAACCTGTGGTGTAATGATAGTTTATGCTCATGGTTAGCATAAAGCTCCCTCTTTCTCACCAGTAATTATCGCCATAAATTGTAGATGTGTTCAGAATGAAACATCCTATTTCTGTTGCTCAAACCTTGATTTAGGGATTAACAAACACTGGGCTGAGACTCTTAGTAATGGCCTGAAGTCTCTCCCCAGTATTTGGCCAGTCTTTCACCGTGTTTTTGCACTCCATTATGCAGAGCTCTATTTGTTGTTAGGATAATAAAAATGTTTAAAAGTTACATTTTAAGCCACTTAAAAGCTGCTTTAGCTGTTCAGTCAAGTCAAAGCAGACACAGTTTACTGTTAGGGGTGTGAAATATTTATCTTCAACGATAATATCATATTTACTGTTTTAACAGTGTGGAGCTAACATTATCAGGTGTCCGCTTTAAAGATGTGCTTGTGTTTGTTTTGTGTAGAGTCTACAATTGTTCACTGTGATGAACATGATAAAATGATTGTATTTCATGTTAAGAAACTAAAAATGAACTATATTGTTATATTATATTTTTATATTATATAACTGGAGCAGGGGCGTCACGGTGGCGCAGTGGGTAGCACGTTCGCCTCACAGCAAGAAGGTCGCTGGTTCGAGTCTCGGCTGGGTCAGTTGGCGTTTCTGTGTGGAGTTTGCATGTTCTCCCCGTGTTCGCGTGGGTTTCCTCCGGGTGCTCCGGTTTCCCCCACAAGTCCAAAAACATGTGGTATAGGTGAATTGGGTAGGCTAAATTGTCCGTAGTGAATGAGTGTGTATGGATGTTTCCCAGTGATGGGTTGCAGCTGGAAGGGCATCCGCTGCGTAAAACATATGCTGGATAAGTTGGCGGTTCATTCCGCTGTGGCGACCCCAGATTAATAAAGGGACTAAGGCGAAAAGAAAATGAATGAATGAATGAATGCCCTTCCAGCTGCAACCCATCACTGGGAAATAAATCGAGAATTGAACATTTCTATTTCTGAATTAATTTGTTTTTGATCATACAATTTGAGTCATTGCCCCTTTTATAAATCACTTGCAACGATTCTAAATCAATTTGAATGAATGATTTATTTATTAAAGGGATAGTTCACCCGAAAAAATTTTTTTACTTCAGTTTACTTGTTGCTTTAGTTAAACACAAAAGAAAATATTTTGAAGAAGGGTGAAAACCTATAACTATATGTGGAGGTCAATGTTTACAGGTTTTCAGCATTTTTCAAAATATCTGCTTTTGTGTTTAACACAAGAATGAAACTCATAAAGGTTTAAAACAAGTAAAGGGTGTGCAAGTGATGCCAGTTTACCTTTTTGTGTGAACTATCTCTTTAAGACAAGGATGTGCTGCTGTGTACTGACAATTTTTGTCTTATTAATTTATGCCTGACAGTGCAGAAACGCACAGAGCAAAGTACTGTTTTATTATCGTTGTCAACACCCCCAAATTGACTATTTTGTCAGTATTTCACATGATATTCTATCCTTTTTCAAAATTCAAGCATCAAGTGTAAGCTGTAACATTTAAATTAGTCTGAGGTGGAATGGCAAAAAAAACTACATATTTGACAACTGTTAAACAACTGACCGTAATATCCTCAAGTGTTACAAAACACACAACTTTAAAACATTGCATAAATTGTTTGATTGGTGTAATTCGTAACTGAATGTAATGAGGGACGAAAGGCTTTTTGACTTATGCATATAAATGTGTGTATAAAGTGGATACATATTTTAAAATCTTATTTGCAAATAATTTTCTTAACTAGAGTAGTTAAGATTTTAGTTCTTACTCTTGTCACCAGGAAAAAATTTGAATGTTTATCATATATTAATGTTAAAAATCTTACATAATTTGTTTGTGGTTTTTAATTTTATATTTATTAATGAAATGGGTTTATTTTTTGCCATGAAAAAATAGCCATTGTTGCTGACACTGAATTACATAAAAATGTATTATATGATAGTTCTTACTCTTAACTAGAATTAGACCTAGAATTTCCTTTACTGCTATATAGTGGTCATTTACACTAATTGCAGATCAACCCTAAACCAAATCATAATTAAGAACTCATCGGGCGTTTTATCCACACTTTTTGAATATTTTATTTTTCATTTTTATTAAAAATAAATACAATAACAAGAAAGAGAAGAGAAATTTTGGTAAAAAGTGGACACAAACTCTGGTCAATCATGTGTAATGGTTTTTTTTTTTTTTTACATCTTGACCACTGAAGTTGTCATCGCATTTGTTATTTGTTTGTAATTTTAATTGTCCAAATTTGGCATTTGTAGGTGGAATTAATGCAATTAACCTCTGTCAACAGACTGATTTTATATACAGTAGTCAACATTTGAAGTGGATCGAAATTTTTCATCAAAGTTGTCCTAAAACTATTGCAAAACATCCGTTCTTGTCTTAGGACAATTTGAAAACTTTTGATCCACTTCAAATGTTGACTACTGTATATCTGTCTGTTGGTTTAAAAAAAAAAAAAAGTCCTTCACAATTGGTTACACACTTTTATTTATGTATCTTTTTATTTATGTGTCTTTTTTTATCATCTACAGTGCCTTTGAATGTTGAAGCAGTACCTGCCTCACATAGATAAATGTTTGTAAATGTTAATTTCTGGCATATGTGGGTGAGTTAATGCAAATAACCTCTGCCAACAGATCGATATTTTATTTTAATAATTTTTTTTATGGTTTAAAACAAAAAATGCCCTTCGCAATGGGTTACACACTTTTATTGGAAACACTTTACAATAAGGTTGTATTAGTTAATGTTAGATCATGCATTTACTAACATGAACAAACAATGAACAATGCATTTATTACACTGTTCATGCTTGTTAACATTAGTTGATGTAAATAGTCGTTCGTTGTTAGTTCTTGTTAACTCATAGTGTTAGTTGTAACTAATGTTAACAAGCATGGATTTGTATTTTAATAATTCATTAGTAAATGTTGAACTATGATTAATGAATGCTGTACAAGTAGTGTTCATTATTACGTTATTAGTTCAAGTTAGTAAATGCATTAACTAATGAAACCTTATTGTAAAGTGTGACCCTTTTGTTTACATATCTTCATCTTTTTTATATCATCTACAGTTCCTTCGAGTGACAAAGCAGTACCTGCCTCACATAGCACGCCTCTGCCTGATCAGCACGTTTCTGGAGGACGGCATTCGAATGTGGTTCCAGTGGAGCGAACAGAAAGAATACATCGAGACGACGTGGAGCTGCGGCTTCTTCCTGGCCACTTTGTTTGTCTTGATAAACTTACTCGGGCAGCTGGGTAAGAAGTTTGATCTTTGGCATGGATCTTTAGTTCTGGTTGCGCAATGATATATATCAATCTCCTTTGCTAAACAGGTGGTTGTATACTGATCCTGAGCAGGAATTTTGTGCAGTACGCTTGCTTTGGATTATTTGGAATCATCGCCTTACAGGTGAGAGCATTCACTTTGTGTTCTTTGAGATGACGTGGTTGTAATTAGATGTTATGTTTGGGTTGGATTGTAATTGAGTTTTAATTACAGTCTTGATCTTTATCTCTTCCAGACTGTTGCCTACAGCATTCTTTGGGACCCAAAGTTTTTGATGAGGTAACATGTTTGTTGTATTTGAGTTGCTCGGTGGTTGCCACTTCCAATTCCTGTTACCCATCGCTCTGCACGTCTTCCTTATGTAACACACTGATTCAGATAACTAGTTCATTATAAGAGAGCTCTAGAGAGAACTGTGACTATAAATAATTTTTGTTATGCAATTTGTTGTCAGAGAAATTATTGCGATAAATTATATTATTTTCATTTTAAAGAGCACATGAAATCAAAACTAACCATATTGATTTTCTTATATTGACTAGCTCACATTTGCTAGTTTTTTGGCGAGCAATTCATCTGTGCATGTCATTAAGAAAAAACATAGTTTGCCATTGTGATGTAAAATTCAAATCTGAAAATGCACTTCCTGTTAGTTTTCAGTTAAATTCTCAGATTACATATGTCTGAGGTATTAGGCGGGGTTAATATACTTCCTCCAATTGTCAGTTTTGACAGCGCTATATGACAACAAACAGAAATGGTGAGAAGGAGGTGTCTGTTAGGTTGTAATAACTCCCCCGAAACCCATTTCCCGATCTTTCGGAATGGAATGCCTACTTTACTACATCTAGTCAGCTTGCAGTAGAAAGAAAACAAGCCACGCCCACTGTTTTCTCTTTTAATATTCCGTTTCTCTAGGAACTGCATTACAATATGGAAAAAAAAACTGTTGCAACTTCCAGTTCATGCGGACATTAAAGTCTACCTGAACTGTAAGTTGACACTTATTTTAGTATGTTTATGTACTTCTAAGTCAAATAGAATATTGAGTAGGAAGCAGGGCTTTCTTTCTGCACATCATTCCAAACTAATAGACTCACACCTGATTCACACGGGGCTTCAGCGTTAACGCTTGATGGAGGGCGTGTCTGAAGTTGGGGCTGACGCAATCATCATAGCAGTGTCAGCCAATAAAATTAGTCCACAGTCGGCTACTGTCTGCGCTGGGGTATTCCATAATTCGGTCTGATTGGCTGACGCTTCTGTTGGCGCTTGAAAAGTTGAGAAATTCCACAGACGGATCCACAATTCTGTTCAGCAACGCTTGACGTCACCCATTCAAAGTGAATGCAAAGCGTTGACGCTGACGCCCCGTGTGATTCGGGCATGAGTGCAAGGCATCATAATTTCAAAATCATGCCCCAACCGCACCATTGACTTTGTTTTGTAGGAGGGTTTTAAATTGTAAAAATAATGATAAAGCAATGTCTAAAAGTTACTATGTGACGAAACATAATGTAGACAAGCTAAAAAAAAATCCAGAATCCAGTTTTTATAACCTGTTAACCTTAAAAAATTAATGTTTCAGGACACAAAAGTAAAGCTGTACTCAGTACACATACTCTGCGCACTTTTTGTGTTTTTAAACACTTGTTTTTTGGAGTCGACAGATTATTAAAACTTGGTTCAGGATTTTTTTTTTAGTCAACTTTTACATTTTGTCACTTTTTTTTATTTTTATTTATTTTTTATTTTATTTTTTTTTAATTAGCCAGTAATGACAAGGAGAGGCACTCTACCACAATAGAAAGTCCATAAGAGTAAATGCAATATCCATATCGCAGGGAAGTGCAATAAATCAAATACATTTTATATGCCAAGCATTTGTGGGCTGCATGCATATATAGGTTGTGTATCTAAATCTGACCAATCAGATGGGTCCTTTTACTATCTTCATCCCCACCTCTCCAGTAGGTGCTGTTAAGTAAACCTAGAGCTGAAAATAAACACTAATTCTGGGAGACGAGAGAGGAAAATGACAACAGCCAACAAGAATTAGAATTTCTGTTGTGGTTTTCAGTCTTTCGTGGTGCTTTAAAGTCTAAATGTTTGCATCTAGACATAGTTATTTTGATTTATTAGCTCAAAAAAATAGCTAGTACCTGTTTATTTTAGTACGATCATAACATAAATAATTTTTTAATTAGCGATATAACTAACTTACTATTTTATCAGTATTGCAACACTCAGTATCAATATCAAATATTTTCTGAATACCGTGAAGCCATAATTTGGGGGTGCGAGTGATTGGGTGCACAGACTGGAATTAAGAACCACTGCAGTAAAATGATGCTGTGTTTTGTGCGTTCTGATCTGGTCGCTGGTCTCTGTGTTTCAGGAATTTGGCTTTGGGTGGAGGTTTGCTGCTGCTGCTCGCTGAGTCTCGCTCTGAGGGCAGGAGTATGTTTGCTGGAGTTCCCACGATGAGAGAGAGCTCCCCGAAACAGTACATGCAGCTCGGTGGCAGAGTCTTGCTGGTGCTCATGTTTATGACGCTGCTACACTTTGACACAAGCTTCCTCTCGGTACGTAATCCTCCTCACACTGGTAAATGGGTCAAAGTCATCAAAGATGGATCTAGGTTATACATTTATCCAAAAATATATTGCGCAGAAAGAAAATGAGACCTGTTTTAATATTTAATTTCTTTCTTTACTGACATATTTTAATGAAAATTTGTAAATGCATTATTGTTTTTCAAAGGTTTGTGGTTGGTAATGCTCATTAAAGAAATCTTATATTCTTATTATCAGTGTTGGGGGTAACGCATTACAAGTAACGCGAGTTACGTAATAATATTACTTTTCTAAGTAACGAGTAAAGTAACGCATTACTTAAAAATAATTAAGTAATATTTGTTACTTTTTTAAAAATGTAACTCTGGTTACATTTTAGATTAATTGATTCGCTTTTCAAAAATAATTTGCTGAATTAGAATTGGCGTAATCTCATTGAATCACACTCAATGAGAGAATGAGCTCCCTGTGTTAGGAGGTTTGCTGAAGGTGGTAGCTGACATGCAGTGGGGGGTTTGCATCTTTATTAAACTGACAGTTTGTGTTCCTTAAAGTAAGAATGATTAACAAATCCATATGAAACAGTCCCTTAAAAGTGACGTCGCATCTTCAGTTTTGTGCTCAGGCACGCTTTGCACTCACACTAATGCAGGGCCGACCAACCGAACCACGCCTGGATTCAATTCGGAGCACTCACACTTGTCAAACGAACCGGGAAATGTGCCCGGGCATGGTTCGAATAGCCTGGTGTGAGTATACCCTCAATGGACAGTGATTTTACTGAACTAATAAGACAAAAATACAAAAGTAGCAAACACATTGCTTTCAACTTTCATTAATTTGTATATACGTCATGTGTAGCATCAGGAAGTTCTCCGAAGGTAACATTATTCAATTTTAATTTTTTTTTTAAAGGCAAAGTGTAGGTTATACAGTAAATATAGAGCTCCTCTATTTAAAAAAAGAAAAATACCCTGCAAGTTCTGAAAGAGATCAAGCCTTAGTCACTTTTTATGGAAAGTAATGCATTAGGTTACTTTTGAGTTACTTTTTCATAACTGCCTAAGTTACACAAGTAGTTTTACTAGTTACTTGTAAGTAGTTTTTACAAGTACTTTTTTGGGGGAGTAACTCGATATTGTAATGCATTACTTTTAAAAGTAACTTTCCCCAACACTGCTTATTATAAATGTTGAATTTTTGTGGAAAATTTTTGTGTGTGTGTGAGTGTGTGAGTGTGTGAGTGAGTGAGTGAAAAATTACCTCTTAAA
The DNA here is from genome assembly GCA_903798115.1 of Danio jaintianensis. Classification (NCBI taxonomy): domain Eukaryota; kingdom Metazoa; phylum Chordata; class Actinopteri; order Cypriniformes; family Danionidae; genus Danio; species Danio jaintianensis. The sequence goes on from CAIGQV010018170.1 coordinate 8,204,020, forward strand.
ACTGCAGCTCAAAAACAATGTAAAGTGTCTTCCGAAATAAAATATTTGATTTATCCTTCAGGCCTTTGTAGAAGCGAGCTTCGAAATTGATTGAGAACTTTAATAAGCCCTGTTCATATGCGAGTTTGAGTGTGGAAACTCATTACTGTTTATAGTTGGCCTTTTCTGGCTTTATAGATGTGCTCATAAACCAGCATCGTATGACATGTATTGTTTTACTGTCCTGGTTTGAGCAGATATCTGCTTCAGACTCACAGTCATGCAGATGATGATGATGATGATGTTGTGATTGTGCTCAGGATGTGGCTTGGTGGAAGTGTCAGTGACATTTTTTTTTTTTTGTATGCTTTCTCAGACCATATTTAGTTTATCTGTATAAATGCTGTGTTGCAGTAGGAATGGCAGTCCTCATGCTTCGTAGCTTTCAATGTTTGCAAACCAAATGAAGGTCATACTTCAATAAATCACAATCTGTTCTGATGCTGGCAAGGACAAATGTGGAAGTAGATTTGTTAATTTATTTTAAGACTTAAATTAACCAAACTAGGTTTATGTTGTGTGTGATATTGGAATTTAATAAAAAAAAATTGAGGAAGTGTATTTGTGATGATGCCTTGGATAGTTTATATGGAAACCTGTTTTTTTTTTTTTTTTTTTTTTTTTTTTTTTTTTTTTTTTTTTTTTTGGTACTGACTAAAATATTTAAAACAGATAGTCATGGCTTTTATCTCACAATTCTGACTTTTTGCAAGGTATTTACAATTGCTTTAAAATTGCGCCATATAGAGTTGCTTTAAAATGGTAACAGTTGAGGGAATATTAATGCAAATAATGATATATATAATCATATACATTAATATATAATAAAGAATGTACATTAATAATAAGCAGGAGCGTTTGCGCTCATATTATGGCTGTTCTGGACCGCCTTTACGTGTTGCACGACTGCAGTTAGGCTATTCTCTCCCTGTTCGCAGGGCCGGTGCAGACTCACTGGCCAGACATTGGCCAGATATTATTATTATTATTATTATTATTAATAATAATAATAATAATAATAAATACATAAATAAATAAAAGCAAAAAAAATAAGTCATGATCACGAGAAAACGAGTTATGTTGAGATCACAAGATAATTAAGTCATGATCACGACAAAACAAGAGAGAAAAAATATTTTAATGCATGGCCTTAGTTTTGTGAATTGTGAGATACAAAGTTCAGTTCTCAGTAGGGCTGCACGATATTGGAAAAATCTAGCATTGCGATTATATATTTTTTTATTCTGCAATATATATTGCAATATGAACACAATTTCACTAGATTAGTTATAGCTATTTGCAAACATTAATTGTGATGATTCTGTAGGGGAGTGCATAAAATATAATAAACAATCTACAAGCATAGATAAAATCAATAGAGAAATATGTACAAATTAAACAGCATTTTATTTTTTTCCATGGAGTTGAACTGAATTCAGGCGTACAGTATTTAAATAATCAAATGTAAAAATAATACTGCATAGTCTTCGTTTTATAAACAAATTAATCTTTTTTTTTTAAGTTGTCAAAGTTACAAATGGTACAGTTTCTTAAGCCTGAATGCTTTTAAAATCCTCACGCAGTCACAGACCTCAAGAAACACTTGCTAAATGATCAATTATAATCCAGATTCAACAATGTGTATATTTGCGATGTGACTATTGTGAATGATCACATTACGATATCGATGCTGAAACGATATATTGTGCCTAGTTCTCAGTCAATTTTCAAAGAATTATTCTCGATGTTGAAATCTGTTCTACTGCTTTATATTTATATGGAATATTTTAT
>CAIGQV010018170.1:8206249-8235156 GCA_903798115.1 Danio jaintianensis
ATCAGAACCATCCCAGAAATCAGAATAATCCGTTTTACCACTAGATGTCACACTTGGACTGGTTTTCAGGTTCAAGCGTTTCTAAACCCGGTTTTCTGTAATGGACCCTTTTCACACGACTGTTATGGCGCGTTTAACGGTCACAGCATCTTAAACCCTTGAACGTTTTTAATATCTTGATTTTTAGAAAAAAATATGAACATTTTATATGCATTTATATATGTATTATATCATCTTTGCATCAAATGACAGAAATCGAATTACCGCTTATGTGTGGTGTTTCTAATGCAGCGTCTATGGGGCAGGACAGTAAAGTTGGCGTGTTCTTTCTTCACAATTTTTTTTCTGTTTCTGAAAGTCTTGATAAGTAAATAGGACTGTAAAAAAATAATTTGTTGTACTCTCCCATTCACTGTGCTCAAAGTTTACCCAACTAATGATGACTTCCGCTACTGAGAAACCCGGAAATGTGAAAAGGGTCCATGCAGTTGTCTCAATGACTTCCATTTTCTAAAACGTCTTTTGTTCCCCCTCAGATCTTACAGAACCTGGTGGGCACTGCTCTCATCGTCCTGGTAGCGATCGGTTTCAAGACCAAACTGGCTGCCCTCACTCTAGTCATCTGGCTGCTGGCTATAAACGTCTACTTCAACGCCTTCTGGACCATTCCAGCCTACAAGCCCATGCACGACTTCCTCAAATACGACTTCTTCCAGACCACGTCAGTGATCGGAGGTCTTTTGCTGATCGTAGCGCTCGGTCCGGGTGGAGTGTCAATGGATGAGAAGAAGAAAGACTGGTGAGACGGGACTCAACTCAAAATGGCTCACTCAGTAGTTTGTTTTTTTTGTCTCTGTGCAGTTATCACTCGAAGCAGGTACACTACTTGGGGAGGAAAGAGCCAATTGAGACGTGGCCTCACAAAATCAAAATTTAAAAAAACACGCCAGGACCAACAGATTGACCCGCTCCGCTGTCCACATCTCATGCACTGTCTTTGTTTTCATCTTTGCATTCTTACTGAATTTATTTTCTACCAGCACTTTTAGACATGTATTAGTTTAGCATATTTATTTTCTAAATGGTCGGGTCCGATTCTGTTATTTGAGAACATCTGTGTTATAAAAGCTGGGACCATGTTGAATGAATATCTTTTTTCTTTTTTTTGGCCATTTTTCTTTGCCTTTTTAATTTCGGTGCCAATTGCAAGTCAATGTACCAAAAACATCATCCCATTGGAAATAAGTACACTGCTAAAAAATAGTTGTTGTTTTTTTTGTTTGTTGTCCAAATATCTAAAGGTTCTTAAATCAAGCAGCATTTTGTAGACAAGTAAAATATATGGTTTTGTTTTCAGAAATAAATCAAAATTAAGTGAAATTTTGCTTAAAACAAGCAATATAATCTGCCAGTGGTAAGAAAAATGATCTTATTTCAAACCGAAAACTAGTTTTTTATAACCCGTTTGCAGATTATTTAGCCTGTTTTAAGGAAAAACTTTATTGTTTCTAGTCCAAATATCTAAAAACAAAATAATAATAATAAATAAAAAAGCATTTTTAAGTACAAATATTTAGTTTTTTGAGAAATGTCAAAATTAGTTTTTCCCTTTAAAAACAAGCTAAATATTTGCCAATGGGGTAAAAATCTTTTTTTTTTAAATAATATATATATATATATATATATATATATATATATATTTTTTTTTTTTTTTTTTTTCTTGATTAGAGTTTCTTGTTTTTAGTCCAAATGTCTTAAAATTGTTAAATCAAGAAGCAAGATGTTTTGTTTTCAGAAATAATAAGTCAAAATTAAGTGAGTTTTTCCCTAAAACAAGCAAAATATTTGCCAATGGGGTAAAAATAATAATAGCTTCAAACCAAAAACAATATTATTTTACTTAACCCTTCGGCTTGTTTTAAAGAAAAACTAAGTAAATTATATTGTTTTTGAGAAGAGATTTTTATTTTATTTTTTGCTTCTGTTGATTAGAGTTTTTGTTTTTAGTCCAAATATGAAAAAAATTCTTAAATCAAGGATCATTTTGTAGACATTTGTAGAGCAATTGTTTTCAGAAATAATAAGTAAAAATTAAGTGAGTGGTTTTTTTTTTTGTCCTTAAAACAAGTTAAATAATTTCCAATGGGGCTAAAAGTAAAAATATTTTAAAACCGAATTCTTTATTTTTACTTAGTTTCTTATTTTTACTTAGTTTCTTAATGCAAGCTAAAAGGCTAAATAATCTATTGTTTTTGTTTTGAAAAAAAAAAATGTTATTTTGGCAAATATTTGGCTTGTTTTAAGGAAAAACTCACTTAATTGTGACTTATTGTTTTTGAAGACAACCCAATATTTTCTACACATGCAGAAAATGCTTCCTGATTTAAGAATTTACAAGATATTTGGACTAGAAATGAGACAAAAACTAACAATCTTTTTTTTTTTTCCTTTTTTTTTCTTTTTTTGCAGTGTATAAAATAAATTTAAGGAGTTTGAATCTGAAGTAAATGGGAAATGGATGTCATTGAGTTTATTTTTGGGTCAGTTGTGTGACGTCGTCGTGTGTATCGTCGCTGGGTTTGGACTGTGTTAATAACCCAGTGTGCAGGAATGTTCATGTTAATCTTCCCCAAACAAGTCCACAAAAAAGATTCTTATTAGTCTTTTCTGTCATTTCAAAGTAGTTCAGTGTCAAGATGAAAAACATTTGAGGAGCATTGCAATCCATTCTCCACATCCACCGGCTTCTCATGTTGGTGTTTGAAGCTGTTCGTTTTTCTTCTTCGTGTTTTTGCTTTCTGTTGTCAGGTCACTTTAAAGTTTACAACAGGTGAGTTCTAGTGTTTCTCCAAACAAACAGTGAGCGAGATGAGAATATTGAAACCCTGTGGTTTGTCAGACTCAGTGTTTATCCTCTTTGTATGAAAAAAAAAAAAAGAAATATTGATTTTCTAAGTGTTTTAAATATTTGTTTTTGACATATAAAGGGAAAAGAAAAAATTATATCTTGTGTTTTTTTATTTTTATTTTATTAGTTCACTTTTTTTTTCTTTTTTTTTTTAAACCAACAATAAATCTGTAGTGAAAACAAGCTAAACTTTTTTTTTTTTTCCTTACATTGTTGTGCTCTAAGCTTAAAATATATATGCTTGAGCTGTGATGATCATCATGTCCTTCACAACAAGCAGAAATTAATAACTCGATCGGCACACACTCGTCTGTTGTTTGTTCAAACTACTTGTATAAAATGAGCTGACAACACTATTGTTGAGGGTTTTTTGGGACAACTTGGTTGTCTTGTTCAATCCACTTAAATTTGTAAAAACTAATAAGTCAACTTAATTCCTTCATGTTGTCCCAACACAAATAGATTGTGTGGAACCCAGCATTTTTACAGTGCTGAAAATGCGAATAGCAGGCCTGCCTTAACAGTTTATTTTATTATTATTATTATTTTTTACATACTTTTATTTTTTTACACTTGAAAATTGGGCTTCTATGGCCCTCCAGGGGGCAGCGAGGGTGTGCTGAAGGTCTTATATATGTTTAAAGAAAATGTAAAAGCATCAAAGTTTTATTATTAATAAATAGTTTGCCTATTTAAATTAATCTGGTTTTCATTTTCAAAGTATTAAGATTAAGAAACAAAAAAAGCATTGCGTTTTGAAGCAAATAATGCAAGTTACATTCAAATAAATAATTTTAATAAACATAAAAAAATAATAATGTAACTTTTTAAACTATTTGACGAATTATATATTTAGACCTATTTTTCAATGTCACTTTTTTTCGAAGAATAACGTCGGTCTTCATACAGAAGACTTCTTGTGTACATGTCTTTCACGTTGTAGGAATTGTCCAAGTGAGATTTATATACGCAGAGATTAAATGCAAGCAAAATGTGCTTTTAATTTTTAAAAGACTGCAAATAAAATTGAAATATGGGTAAAATAATGTTCCATCGTTATTCAGTAGCCTATATACTTATTCTGATCTTTAGGCTAAACCGTAGAGGGCTAAACACGCTGAAGAATAATGATTATAATAAATGTCATGAAATATGAAATTATTAAGTTCGTTAACAGACCCTGCTGACATAAAAAAAAGAAATATACATAAACATAAAACCCTGCTCGTAATGTATGCGTTAATGCTAGTTTCTGGTTTACTGATAGAGACACAATAATGCTCCTTTAAGTTTTAAATAGTGAACCACCTTGACCTAAAATCAGGTATTTGCTGCAATGTTTCGACACAATATAGGCTAATTTTGTAGCCTGGTATTAGCAAATCTGTCGTCAAGACCAATTAAAATGTGCATTTTTTTTAATCGCAAATTTTAGATTAGACTAGTAATGTACTTTATTAATATTAATGACTCAATAATTCTGTTTACCGTATGAATCAAGCCATCCTGGACTGCAATACCTGGCCTGTAAACAGTAGAGGGCGCTAGAGCAGTTTCTAATGCCTTTTATACGAGTTCTCGTGATGACAAGTAACGTCTCACCATTTCCTTAGGGATTTTTTTTCTTCATCATCTACTTGGCGTAATTACTGATTCACCCACTCAAGTCTTCAAAGCTGTTGCTTTCAAAGGTAAATGTGAATGTTGTTGTTGTTAAGGAGCTCGCAAAATAGCCTACGTTAATGCTGAAGGCAAACTTTGATTATCCCAGTCATAAATTGTGTTTTAGGTAAGGCGAGATCTTCAGTGCGAGAGTAACCTTACTGTTTCTGAAATTGAAACAAACAGCCATTAAGGATATTTGCGTTTTAACCCTTTCATGCATGGTGTCCACATTTGTGGACAGTTAATTTAACTTAATTTAAGGTTCATTAATCATGGTAATTGTCTCCAAACCACTTGAAGGCAGTGTCAGTAGACTGTCAGCAGTATTGTCACAGTGGCTACTCTCCTGCATTCCAGTTATTCTTTGCTTGATGACATCATTAATCCAAGATGGCTGACAGTGATGTGAAAAACTTTTATTCAAGGAGGTCAATTGAGGTAAAAAAAAAAAATATATATATATATATATCAGTGTGTACAGTAAAGTATGGTGAATATGTTAGTAATTTATCAAATAATATTTAGGGTAAAATGTAAAAACCAACTGTCCACGTATGTGGACGTCATGCAACAGAGGAGTCAGATTGCATAAAAGTCCTTTTTTCTGTAACCTGCTAGTATATCTATTATATTTATTCAAAGATGTTATAAATTGTCTTATATTGTAATAAAACAGACATTTAAGAAATATATCAACATAAATAGTCATTTAAAATTACATATTGCATAATTAAATGGCAATTTTACACATTCATAAGGAAACAAATTAGCATTTTGCCTTCTAAACAGGGAAAGAATAGGTCAAGAAGTCAGTACAGAATAATTGAAAATATTCCAGAGGACAGTGAAGCAGAGAGTGAAGATGTATAACTACTGTTATTATTGTTCCTACAATATGTGTTTTATTGTTATTATATTGTACTATTATTGCTTTTAATAAATGAGCTGATATAAATAGAATAACAGGCAATTAAAAAAAACAACACAATATTCCATATTGTCAGCTATGTCTTTATGTCCCGTTTTACACCTTTGTTGCATGGTGTCCACGTATGTGGACGGTTAAATAATTTTTAAACAAAACAAAATTTTGTACAAATGAAAATGGATTTCAATTTTAGTGTCATATTAAAGTTATAAAAATAATAATTAAAATATCCAGATAATGTTTTTCATAATTCATGCATGAAAGGGTTAAGTTTTTATTCAGTGATTTTTGTAGTAGGCTACATAACAGTAAATATGAAGACTATTAAACATGATCTGCTCTCTCACTAGCCACAGTAGGTATTGTTTTTCTCAAACTTGCTAGCCACTTGGCACTTCCACAAGTAACGTTACAGTTTTGTTGTCCAGAAATTTCATTTTATATAGCCTAATTAAAGTATACTTTAATTTACGTGAGCTATACATACGTTTTAAATATAAATGACCATTATAAACAATTCATGACTCAATGTTTTTAGATTTTATAACGTTTTGAGTAAAACTCCCATTTTATGAAAACATGCTATTTATTTTATTACATATTGTTTATAAGATTAACTGAGAAGGTAAAAATAAAATAGAAAAATCCAGAAACGCAAGTACCTTGCTCTCCTATCCCTATATTTCACGTGCTTTCTCATCCAAAATCCAATCCAAATCGATATCACCTAAGTGGCTAGTGGGAATCCTGGGAATGCTGCTGAAATTCACCCATATTTGTTGGGTTACCAGGTGTTAATGTCAAATCCTGATTATCACATCATTGCAGTAAGTCTTAAAGGGTCATAAATAGGTTTTGAAAAAGTGAAGGGTGAGTAAATGACAGAATAAAATTTTTTGAGTGAACTATCCTTTTAAGTTAGACTTATTTTAAATGTCAATTTTTGTATATATATTTTTCCAGAAGAGAGACTAACTAAACAGTCATCTACTATCACACTATTAATTGCTATTTAAAACCTAATTATAGGTTTTGTTAATTATGTAAATCATATTTCAATTTAAGATGACAAAAATGAAATGCTGGAACCCAAACTAAGCTTAAATTATTCCTTTCAAAAAGTGTCTTGAAACCAACATTTAAGAAAAAAACACATCTATGTGTAAGCATTGTGACATCTGGCCCCGGTCCACAATAATCATCATTGGGTGCCACTGCAATAAGGTGGAACTGAAATAGATTCAGTTACAACTCATGAGCCATTTTCGAGATAAATCATTAAGAAATTTAGTACATGGCTGATTGTATTTTCACAGGCTGTGACCTTGTTTCAGGTTTAATATTGAGAGCAGGCCCTCTGGCAACACAACTGGCAGCTACTATTTTCCCCTCATCTTTTTGTTTTCTTCCTCCTTGAACCCAACTCACGTCCCCAGCCTTTAGCTAAGCGATGACTGCTCTGTAAAGGAAACATTATTTATAAACAAAAACCGCCTTCCTCCTTGGCCACAGTAGCTTGAGATGCTTTGGGTGCTGCAGAGTTCAGTTGCAGGTCCGTGCAGATACCTCAGGTTTTCCATATATACCATTTTCACAAGCCTCTCCTTGACACTCAACGCTGGATTGTACTGTTGTTTAACCTTTTTATTCATTATGGGCCATTATATTTCTCAGCCTCAGACATCATGCCCAACAAAAAAGAGTTTCAAAACTGTATGGATTTCCATGTTCTTTAAACAATATTATATTCTTCAACAGTTTGCCTCAAAGCCAAGCTGCTGTGATGTCAAGGCCCTTCATGGAAGAAAAAAGCTCTTGTGTTTACAACTGAGACAATGAGCGCTTGTTAGAATCAACTAAACAAATAAATAAACATGAAGTTAATGGCATAGACACTTGATGAATGATCATGACATTCTTCAATTATTTAATCATGTCTTGAATTAGTTATTCATAGCATGTGTATTAGGGGGATGTCGACTTTACATTTTAAAGGGTTGTTTCACCCAAATATTCTGTAATTAATTGCTCACCCTCATGTTGATACAGTCACCTGAGACCTTTGTTTATTTTTGGAAAATAAATAAAGATATTTTAGATCAGGGGTGCCCAAACTTTGTCCTAGAGTGTCGGTGTCCTGCATAGTTTAGCTTCAACTTCCTTTAACAGATCTGCCTGGAAGTTTCTAGTACCTAGAAAAGCTTGGCTGCGTCCGAAATCACCTACTACTCAGTAGGTAGTGCATTTGAATTTGAATTTACTACTCGGCCGTTAGAAAAGTATGTTCTATACAGAATGAATGTGAGTAGTATGAATGGAACTTGGACGTTCTACATCTGCCATTTTGTCAAGATTACGTGACCAGCGTCAGTTGCGTCGCTTCACTCCCATTCATGAAATATCTCGTGGTGCATCATGGGATAGCGTAGCGTGCACCGGATGCGCACAGAATCTCGCCGGAAGTAGTAGGTCATCCGGGTACTTCTCACATACTGTTTTTCGAATTCTATGAATTTGGACATACTACTTGGCTTGCATACTGTTTTTAGCGTATTACATAGTATGGAAGTATGCGATTTCGGACGCAGCCCTTGATTAGCTGATTCAGGTGTGTCTAATTGGGGTTGGAAATAAACTCTGTGGGACGCCGGCCCTCCAGGAGCGAGTTTGGGAACCCCTGTTTTAGATGAAATCTGAGAGCTCCTTCGTCCTCCATAGACAACAATGGTCTTGAGACGTTCAAAGTCCAGGAAAGGAACCAAAAACATTGTCAACACATTCCATGTGACTTCTGTGCTTTAATTGTAATCATGCAAAGCTTCAAGAACACTTTTGTGCGCCCAAAAATCTGTAAAAACAACTTTGTTTGCCTATGTCAGGTTATGGGCAATACAAGTCTTGCATTTCAGGCTGTTGACTCTAATGACAATACAGTGTATTGCCCATAGTAAATGTGCAACCTAACTTGTCACGAAGAGAAGACAAAGGCAAACATAAATGTGTTCTTGGAGCTTCATATGATTACAGCTGATCCACTGAAGGGTGTTTTTGGTTCTTGGAGCTTCATGTGATTACAGCTGATCAACTGAAGGGTGTATTTGGTTCCTTTTAATGTCTCGGGACAGTTGGTGACTATAGATTGTATTTTATCTAAAATATTTTAATTTGTATTTTGAAGATCACAACATTTTGAAAGGTCTCAGAGGATTGTAATGACACGAGGGTTAGTAATTAATAACAGAATTTTCATGTTTGGGTGAACACTGCAAAACATGACCCTGACCAAACAAACTGTGATCAGCTGTACCTTTTGCCAATGAAAGCTGCAGCAGTAGTCCAGATCTTCAAAGTTTGGCAATGAGAGACTAGTCATGTTGAAATGAAAAATGTATCTCTCACAGCCTGGTTTTCATCAGTTGATTCAATACGGCGTCTGAAGGCTCTGCCTGACACACCAAACTAATGGTTAGCTATACATGAATATTTTAATTACAGCTCTCTGAAATAGCCACATATGAATGGTCATTTCGAACTGAAGTGCTTAAAAATGGGCCGCTTTTGCCCAATCCTAATTTTCACCCTAAACCCTTGCTTTCTCATTCACTTATGTGACATACAGTAATGCCACTTTGACTGGTGATCAGGTTAGATTTTGCTTAAGGTTCACCTCAGGTACAGTCTCTGAAGAAATGTGCATCAACAGGATACAGCAGCCACTACAAGCACCCACTTGAACGCTAAAATGATAAATGGGACACCATACAGCAAGTGGGTATCCATTCCTCCTCTCAGACTCTATAGATTTTAGTTTCAATACACTTCAAGTTTCTAATGAGTCTAAAGATCTTGATTACCTTGTTTATTTTTGTAGGAAAAATCTACAAGGCAATGGCTCTCCAGTAACACATTTGGACATCCCTGCCTTATGGTCTTGTGGACTTAATGGATCCATGGCGGCCATTTTACATTTGCAAGACAGCAAATGTGCTGACGTATGCCATTTTATGGAAGGCTTTTCGCAATTCTGAGAGTACAGTTAAGTAACTCCCACAAACCTCTTGATCTGTTACATGTTTAAATTGTGACACAGATGCCACAAAAGTCAATTACAAAGTACAGTTTTAGGTCCTTTTGGTGTGATATGAGTGATGCCACAGTCCGCTTTTGTCACTGCTAGTTTGTTGACGTCACTCGGGTGTGTTGCAGCCTTAACCTGACTAACGTCTATAGCTGTAGTTGATAGGAGTATGAAAGTTGTATTGAGGAGTCCAGCAAACCGATGCCCCTGCAGGAAATGTGGGAACGGTTAAAGATCAATGTAGCACTTTAAGGGAGTCAACCTCAGGCCACACTTTGAGTCCATCTCTGTGGGGTCGACTTTTTGAAGGAAGAGGGTGATGAGGTCAGCCTTCAAGTCCCATCAAAAAGAGTTTCTTCACTCCTTACGTCTGTTCTCTTCCCTGGAAAGTGGCAGGAACACACAGACAATGATTTGTCACCAGAAATGGCCCTGATAATTTCCAATTTCATGGGAGCCGGAGAAGAGGCCAGGATGGTCAGCCACAGCTGGAAGTATGTGTGTCCACTGAGGGCCAGGCCATTGTTAGAGCCCCAGCCCGCAGGCCACTGTGTGTGCGGGACGCTTTTACTCGAATCGCCCCTACTGCCAAATGTCACCATTAACCATGCGCTGCAAAATCGGAGGCATTCATGAGCGACGCTCCTCATAAGCCATAAAAGGGGTCATCGGTGAGGGTGACTCAAGTTCAGCAAGTCAGATTCAATGGTGTCATGCTTGTTCTGCTCTTTGATGTGACGTGTGTGGAAATGTGGCTTCTTTCTCACACTTGTTAGCGCTGTCAATCATCTGATAGGATCTCTGGTTAAACAGTTATCTGTTCTCAATGCTAGCACTGTGAAATCAATGATATTGTTGTCTGATTGTCAGATAATTGAATCAAGAGTTGATTTCTGAATGTGATCCAGCCATGTCTGTTTTTTCTTTTCTCTCGTAGACATTTTTATCTCCTCTTTCACCGAAACACAAAAGGGCTCCTGTTCTGGATGATGATTGGTCAGCACAGGTACATTGCAGTGTAGAAACTATCGACCAGCTATTTATCTTAGCACTAGGTAGGTTGACACGTCACGGAGTACAGTGGAAGCATGACACAAAGTTGACATTTAATTATTGGAAAATTTAAGTTACTGTATATTACAAAACCAGTCATAAGTGTCAACACGGTGGCTCAGTGGTTAGCACTGTTGCCTCACAGTTAGAAGGTCGCTGGTTCGAGTCCCAGCTGGGTCAGTTGGCATTTCTGTGTGGAATTTGCATTTTCTTCCTGTGTTCGCCTGGGTTTCCTCCGGGTGTTCTGGTTTCCCCCACAGTCCGAAGACATGCGGTTTAGGTGAATTGAATAAACTAAAATGGCTGTAGTGTATGTGTGTGCATGTGAGAGTGTATGGGTGTTTCCCATTTCTGGGTTGCAGCAGGAAGGGCATCCGCTGTGTAATACATATGCTGGATAAGTTGGCGGTTCATTCCACTGTGGTGACCCCTGATAAATAAAGGGACTAAGCCGAAGGAAAATGAATGAATGAATGAAAAGTTTTCCATTCATGTATGATAGCACAATATTTTGCAATATTTTTACATTTTCAGAATTCAGAAAAATCCAAATATTGCAAAAATCACATTTAAATTTGTACAAATTAAGTTCTTAGCAATGCAAATGACTAAGTTTTGATATATTTACAGTAGGTACAGTACAAAATATTTTCATGGATCATGATCTTTACTTGATACTGTAATGATTTTGGCCATAAAAAATATGATTTTGACCTATTCACTCTATTTTTGGCTATTGCCAAAAATATACTGGTGTAAGAACTGTTTTGTGGTCCAGGGTCACATATTGTGACCTTTAAGGCCAAATTTGTGTTTGCGATCTCAAACATGAGATATGATCATTTAAAATCTTCAGTCAATTCTTCCCATGAAATTGACTCAAAATTCTCATGAATCACCTATGCAAAAACTTTACTCAAACCTTAATAACAATTCTGAAATCTAAAAGCATTTCTAAATATTTATGCATGTATTTGTATAGGGGACACTTGATGATTTTAAACATTCTAACAACATCCCTTCTAAACCTATTCACTTCTTAAAAATGACCAAATTAATGCACAATGACATTTTCAGTTACAGTACACTATATTCATTTTGAAGAGAAAAATACAAATGGAGCAATTCTATAATACAAATCTTTTTTGTTGATTTAATATACAAAATAATTAATTGTGTTATTTCAGCATATCAGTAACAAGTTGAAAGGGTTGAAAACAAGCAGCCTTGTCACAATCTCAGCAGAAATACCAGCAGGATCTTAGCGTTTATGGAGGAAAATATAGTTAAAACATCTGTAAAAAGTAAAAAATTAAGTGGACCTAATAATTTTGTGGGTATTGGGAATTTAGCTCAACCAAAGGAATGTGTTTTGGAAGTAATGGTGTTTAAAAGACGTTTAACAGATGTCCAAAAATTGACGTAAGGCAAAATTTTGTCTGTTAGTAAAATCTAATAGACATCTAACAATAATGCAAAAATACACTAACCATCAAATAGACAAGAATGAATAACGTGAAGTCTGTCTAATCGGTCTATTTAATGACTGCAGTAGTCAACATTTGAAGTGGATCAAAAATAGTTTATGAAAATTGTCTAAAACAGTTGAACAACACCCATTCTTGTCTTAGGACAATTTTGAAAAACTTTTTTTGATCCACTTCAAATGTTAACCACTCTAGTCAAATGTTGAAATATTGTTAGTTGTCTATTAGATTTTCACTGTCAAATTTAGCCTTGTTTTAGCCAAGACGTCTATGTTTGGATGTCTATTAGATGTCAAAAATGCTGGGTAAAGACATGAAAGGAGAGGAGCTATTGGGTATGAAAGATTCCGTTTTTGAAATCATATGCTTTTAATGACATTTGAGTGAAGTTTGAGTCTTTACAATGTAATACCACTTGTATCAACCCATTTCACTAAGTCAGACCTACTTACTACAACTTTCCACATAGATCCACCTGTTGCTCGGATCTTCACCGAGCTCTCAGTTGATCAGTTGCTCTTCAATACCTGAGGGATCTGTCAGCATCAGCCCCTCCAGCTCTCAACACACTTCCTACAGCCCTTTATCCCCGACATAAAATCTAACATTTGCTCTTATTGTGGATGTTGGATAAACACAAGAGCTTCTTTGATCATGGCAAGAGTGACCTGTTGATGTTGTGAAGGAAGGAGAGGAAAGAGAAGGAGGGGTAGATTATGCCTCACAGTGCTCCAGGAAGTGTGACCGATCTGCCGGTGATTTCTATTGTCTTCTGTTGTGTGATTGACACGACGGCAAGAGCCCGAGGGATGGTCATCGGCTCCGTCCTCAGATTTCTCTGGAGGTCACTGGTTAAATCAAGGCATATTTTGGTTGGCGCAGATCAGAAAGCGAGCGTTTCATGATAACCAGTATTGACGAAGTACATTTGAAGGTGCATGAATTCCAACACTCAAGCAGGTTGCTCAATTTATTCCGTTCCTTTTTTTTTTCCTGCTTTTCGGTTTCCCATCCTCTCCTGCCTATGCGGCTAACTTTTTTCTCCATTCCGTCCCCTCTTTCCCCTGCCACCAGTTTCTTTTCTCTGGGCTCTTAGGGACTCAATTGAAGGGCAATGAGGCAGCTAATGCGCAGAAAGATAGAAATTTACTTGCTTTAAGTTCATGCTGCAGACCTTTCTGAAAGAGAGCATTCAGCTGCCCGCCGCTCCACAATAAGAAGCGATTGAATAAAGCCTGCAAGCAGGTTCTTAGTGGCTACATGATGGTTCAGTTCACGGCCCATTTGCCTCCAATGCTCTCTGCTTTCTCCCCCGCATATTTTTTATCTTTTCCTCTCTCGCAGAATGACATCTTTCGGCCGGAGCCCCCTGCTGAGGAGGTTTAAATGAAATGCATTGATACGGGCACAAGAAGCAATTTGTCTTTTGAACTGTTCCAAGGATTTAAAGAGAGTCAGGGTAGAGAAAATGCGAGAGAACGATTGAGAAGGTTGCCAGAGATAACTGTTACGCTGCCTTGTGCAACATCCAGATTTTTTTTTTTTATGTTCGTTTGTTTTTAGAACGACTGTCGGAGAAGCATTTTATGTTGGTGTTTATTTATTTATTTATTTTTGATAATAAGTGGCAGGTGCATGTACTTGTGAAGAACATCTCTCTTCACATTCAAATAGATTTCTCTCTTGTATATCAAGCTGTATAAAAGCTCCAGGGACGAGTATCTCCATGCAGAAAATTACTTTTCTTTCTTTTTAATGCTCACTCTCACTCTCTAAATACAGTTGGGAATACCACTGATCGTTCAATGAAATCGCAACAAAGGCTTTAATTAAAGATAGAAATGCACTTTTCTTCCCGTCGCTGTTACATGTTCTCATCAGATCAAGTATATGTGACCTCACAAACTAAGCGCCATTTAACCTTTATAGACCGTCTCTGTCTACATGTCATGCGCTCTTTCGCTCTCATTTACCCTTTCTCACCCTGAGTCTCCCGCTCCCTCTTTTCTCTCTCAAGTCTCCAGCTGTGAATGTTTGTTCAGGTGGAGTGAAACCATCAAGATGAGAAAATATCATTGAGCTGCTCTTTCTATTCTATTCTCGTTGGATTCATGCCCCCCCTCTCCATTCCATTTCTGTGACTCTATTTCTTTCTTTTCTGATCTGCTTCTCCTTCGCTATTACAGCCTGATGCTGCAGTCTGGAGACTAAGTCTGACATCACAGAGAAAATATGAGATTACAAATCTAATTTAAACCTTGAAATAAAGAGAAATGTTTTTTTGAAATCTTCTACATTACACAGGTTGTGCCGAAATCAGGTTGATTTTGTGTATACTTGGTTATACTTGTGTATACTACATAGTTTCTCAATCCTGGTCCTCGCACCCACCTGCACTGCATATTTTGCATGTCTCTCTTATTTAACATAGTTAATTTAGATGACCAGCTCGTTAGAAGCCTTCGGGAGTGAGGTCTGTAAAGGCTAGCACTTGAGGCTTCCAGTCTGAAATGAGAGGAGGACAAAAAACATCTAACAGAAGTAACTGTGGGCGTCTGAGGAGGAAGCTGTCTGAAAGGGATGCCCGGGTGCTAACCCGGATTGTATCCAAAAAACATAAAACCACAGCTGCCGAACTCACTGCAGAATTAAATGTGCACCTGAACTGTCTTGATTCCATAAAAACTGTTTGTAGGGAGCTCCACAGGGTTAATATATATGGCCAGGCTGCTATAGCCAAAAATTTGGTCACTCGTGCAATGCTAAAGTCGGTTTCAATGATGCCAGCAGCAAAAATCTTGGGCAGTGGACAATGTGAAACATGTATTGTTCTCTGATGAGTCCACCTCCACTGTTTTTCCCACATCCGACAGAGTTACAGTGTGGGGAAGCCCCAAAGAAGCGTAGAACCCAGACTGTTGCATGCCTAGAGTGAAGCATGGGGGTGGATCAGTGATGGGCTGCAATATCATGGTATTCCTTTGGCCCAATACTTGTGCTATATGGGTGCGTCACTTTCAAGGACTACCAAACCATTCTGGAGGACCCATTGGTTCAAAAATTTTATCCTGAAGGTGCCGTGTATCAGGATGATAATGCACCAATACACACATGGACATGAAAGTGAAGTTGAACATCTCACATGGCCTGCACAGTCACCAGACCTTAATTTTATTGAGACACTTTGGGGTGGAGGAGCAAGTTGTACGTTTTAGTACAAATTGCACATCCCCAATGACAGTTGAGTTTAGGGGTGTGGTTTGGTTCCACACTTCCCTTTTAAAAATCTTAGATTTTATTACGATTGAACTTGTATAAATTTGTATAAATTAGCCACTAAACTGACAAAATGTAAAATAGTTGCATTTCCTCGTGAGATCAGACTGGATATTTAACTGATAAGCTACAGGGCCTGGCTGAACTATCGCTGCCCTCGATTAACTGTAGTTAGTATGTAGTATGATTTTATGCTACATCCTTAATCCTACCCAAAACCTAAACTCAATTACTACCTTACTATATATAGGTGAACAATCCCTTTAAATTCTCATGAATTCCCATAATGGTAGTGATAGTTCACTCAAATTGAAGATCATTTTAATAGTTTTTTTCTTGTTACATTAAAGTCTAAATACTCTCAAATGTATCATAATTCCTAAAGCTAACATTACAAACCACTTTATTTAATTTAAACTTTAAAGGTTGTCCTTTGGTTACATTATACAAATGCTATTCAACAAGCACTTCACCATAAGTAGGAAAAACTCATAAATTCATGCATAAATATGACTATAGTGCAGAAAAATATATTTAAAAAAAAAAAGCACCCAGATTATAAACGCAAATAAATAAATAAAATATTTGAACCTTTTGAAATGAAACCCAGAAAGAGACGTTTTTATATACTTTGAAAAGCTGCTTTATTTTCCCTCTTCAGTCAGATTTTTGTTCTCATTCTTTTCTTTTAACCTCAACGCAGATCACAAGCGTAATATGTGAATAAATCCAATGCAAATAGCTATTAGAACTAGCATTTGACAACAAGCGCATTTAAATAGCTAAACGTCTCACGCAAAAGGCCATGAATTTCTCGTGCTGCAAAGAAAGGACACATGGCTATAATATTTTCTCCACGGCTGCATCTGCGGCGGCATTGTGTGCGCGCTGTGAAAGAGAGAGATCCCAGCAATCCATATTGATAGACTGCGAGACAGATTGCATGTAGAGAGACTGGGCCTGGCTCATTCACAGTACCACTTCATTTATTTGAAGTTTTAATCTAATTATTAACTATTTTGGGGGATAATAAGCTTTGCGGCTGTAATAGGCGAATTGTATGGCTGAGCTCTTGTGCCGTTGAGAGCGCCGGTACAGAGGCCAATCCTTGGGGGGGTGAGGCCGCTGACAAAAGCACTTGTCCAAAAATATTTTGTCAAGTCTTTTACGCGCCATTCTAACAGGGCTTACATTGGAGGCCTGAAAGAGGATGAGAAAGGCGCCTTTAAGGCTTGATTGGCAACTGCAAACACACTAAATGCTAATGAACCCCAGATGGATTGAAGATTAGCACCATAGTGTTTTCTGCTCTCTTTCTCCCCGTTCACAAAAGTTTCTCTCTGTCTCTGCAAATCCCCCCTCTCGCCGTCCCCCCCCCCACCACCGGCGGATCACCTCTGCAGTCTGCCACCCCTGTTCCCACTCCTAAGCCCTTTTATTGCTCATTTCATACTATTAATAACCCGGAGGCGGAGAGGCGGACAGTAATTAATTCATGGGATCCAACCCCTTGATCTGGCCAAAGGAGGGGCCTTTGTGGTGGGACAGAGATGGGGGCCGGAGTGTGTGCAGGTGGGGGAACGATCTTGCATCCGTATCCCGACAGAAGGGTACTCCGGGTGTTGCTTCCGTCCTCGTTATCGTGCTTTAAATCTAGTTTTTTGTGTTTTTTTTTCACGCACACACGTTTCGTCAGAGACCAATGCCACGCACACCCCGTGTTAATCTCCATCCACGCAGTCTTCTTCTCCCTCCTTTTCGGACCCTGCTGCTGTATAGAGCTGGTGGGACAGAAGCTGCAGTGGCACATGACAAAAGCAAGGCATGAAATTCAATTAGGAAAGGGGTCTGCTCGAGATTTCACAGCCTTCACTGAAGAGAATAGCTTTTGATATATTGGTACTCCTATTTACAGCCCATCTAGGCATTGCTCTCATTAGCAAGCACCCAACCTCCGGCCCTCCCTTTCCCTTTTTCTCTCTCTCTCTCTCTCTCTCTCTCTCTCTCTCTCTGAGATCTGGCTTAGTTACGATATATGAATCCAGTTTTGTTTTGTTGGAACATTTTTGCTATTAGTATTTTCTCTAATATACACTTTAAAATCAAGCACACTTTAAAACATTTGTTACTATGTGAAAGTAACTCCTTCGTGGTGCCTTTACTTATCAGCAGAGCCAGACAGAATCTGTGGACAATAATTGCTATTTCTGCGCAGAATTTAATCAAAAATCTGCGGATTGATGTGGAATGATTTGGGGAGTATGGTAACTAAAAAATTAAAACATGAAATAAACATATATTTTTTTACTTTGTTTATTTAAGGTTTACAATCAAATCCAATTATATCCACTTGTTTGGTAAACAAAGCAAGACTCTCATATAATAGATCTACTAAAAGACAGAAAATTTAACTTTAGACACTGTATTAAATCATATAAACTTTTACTTATTAGTAATTTAATATAAAAACTAAATAAATATATATTTGCACACATTTACATGAGTAAATAAAGGGTTTTAAAGATGGGCTAAAGTGTCTGTGGAAATCTGCAGATTCCAGAAGAAATGCTAAGTTATTTAAACCCAAATTGGGTAAAATATGGACTAATCCAAACATTAGATTAAATTTAATCCTATTAATTTAATTTAAAAAATGAACCCAGCAATTGGGTTAGTCCCTTTTACACCCAGAATTGGGTTGGCATTTTTTAGAGTGTGTCTTTTTTTAATGATAATGACAATAGTTAGTCTTTTAATGTCAAACATTTTACTAGCCTTGGTCTCTCTTTCATTTTTTTTTATTTGATTGGAGTACATAATATGTATATCCGGGTGAATGTTGAGACTTCTGATTCACTAGCCAATACATTGTAAAAAATCATATGACAAGAAAGTCATGACAACAAATGTTTTTATGTTACTTAAACTTGTTTTAATAAGTTAATCAGGTTTTGTTTTAGTTATATAAGGTTTAACTTAATATTTTTAGTCAGTTTAACTAATGTAGGCTGAGATGACTAGAAAATTTTATTTGATTCAACTAAATTTAAGGCAGTAAGTTTTTTTTTTTACAGTGTAGGGAACTAACAAAAGAATTATTAAAATATGGCGAACATTAAAACTGTTTCATAATATGTAAAAATAAATAGAAAAAACATCACTTTGAATTGTAACTAATGCAGTATAACTTTTTTTAATGATACCTTATTGCAATAAAAACAAAAACAATCACTTTTAAAACACAGTGGAGTTCAATGCTGAATGCACTAGTCAAGAGAATCTGCCTTTGCCTTGATTTGCTTAATGTCTCTGCTTTTTTTGTAGCTAAACCATAAAACAAACAAATAAAAGGTTACATTAAATTTGAAATGACAATCTCTAAACCATTTCCATCATTCTCCCTCTCGTCTCAGATAGGATGGTGGGCCAAATCAAAGGTTACCATGGGGCAACTTTGGCCCGCGGGCCCTAGTTTGGGCATCTCTGATCTTGGCTCTTTAAGAGCGTTCTGTTTATGCAAGGTTGTGATCGTTCTTTGCAATTCCACTTGCGTTTTCCAAAAATGCATGTAACATGATCATGCTAGAACTGGTTCTACGTGCTACTTAGGAGTCTCTGTCCATTTCCAAAGTGCTGAACTATAACCTTATATAGAACACTAGTATATAGCCAGAAAAGAGTCTGGTGTGCCACATTTATTGTCATTTTGTATATGCATGTATGTATAAATAAATAATTAGCATGGAAATCGGTTCAAATTTCATAACATAAGGATAACACAATGTAATATCTTACTTTTATTATAGTTTTACAAGCAAAATTTTGTAAAAACAAGCAGATTTCTTTTCTTGAAATTGGCATGTTATAAGTTTGCACCAGGTTGTGTTAGACTTTCTTATTGTTTGTTACAACATTGTTTACTGTATTATTATTACTTCACGTCACATTATTTATTTAACCTGTTTAGTTATACATTAAAATGATAATATAAAGCATTTAACAACTTTTGTTTGCTGGTTGCATTTTCATTTTTAAGGCATAATCTTACATAAGTTATATTATACCGTATATTTTCTAGGGTTTAATTTTGCTTGAGCAAATAGCAGCATCGCCTAAATAAAACAACATCATAATATTACCTGCAGAGTTCACTCACGCATACAGTAGACCTATATTTCTTTTATAACACTGCTATCTCAATCATCTGTTAAAAAAAAATGCTTTTTTTTTTTTAAACTGCTGATGCATAGAATGTTTGCCATGTTTTACACCTGTAAAAGTGTGCTTCATAGAGATTTGAAAGTAAAAGCAAACCATTCAAAGTGGGTTCTGTGTCAAGGCTTTAATTACTACTCTAAAAAAATAGACCTTGATAGAGGGTAGATGGTCTGCTAGCTTTAACCTTGCGCACGAACAGATCCATTTCCTCACTAGTTCAGTTTTTCCACATAAAAAGTCCACTATGTAAATAGCGAATCTGCCATGACATGATCACAAATCACTCTTCATGAGAATGGAAGATGAGACTCTGATTGGTTTAATGCACATTATGCCCAAAACACACCTATAAATAATTAATAGAATACCATGCGTCGGTGCGGGCAGACAATTTTTTTCTCATCCCTAAAATAGCATAAGTATATTTGGAAGCAGCGTAAATGCATTTGCGCCATTTTCAAATTAAGGTGGACACGTTGAGTCCTTTTTTTTTTTTTTTTTCAAAATATTCTTATGTTAAATCAAGATCCAAATCCCAGCTAATTGGAGGCCAACCACACCTTGACATAGTAATGTGGTTTTCCCCACCCACCGAATTGATTGACAGGCGCATATTACCATATATCAGTATTAACGCATATAATCATGTCCACAAGACAGGGTTTGCAAAGAAACTGGGATTAAAAGATCTGTTCTAACTCTCTGTGATCTGCTGCACCTCAAGAATGAGGTTTACAAGTTTAAAACATTTTTAAAACAGTGCATGTTTGTAACAAAGAAAAGACAGTAAAGTTGCTATGTAACTCATAACCACTGGAATCACCACAGCTGCATAGTGTACACTACTGTAATTGGGGACGCTTCAATCACACAACAGGAGTCCTGGTTTGTGGACTTTTATTATGTATAGTTGCATAATGGGTATCTATACAGCAGTGTATAATAACTTGTATCCAGTCACAATTGCTGTAAGTAGACGTGCAAAAACAGTGCAAAGTTAAACGTGTGTGTGTGTGTGTGCACAGCAAAGTTTGTAATGACATTTGTGTTTGGCTCATTTATCATTGCAGAAAGGCTGAATAAACTCCACAACAAAATACATCAAATAACCATTGGGAAACTTCCTCCCAGCAGACACACAACGTCATAAGACGTTAATATTAGGTTAGATTTAGGTCTCCAGCATCTAAGGACAATTTTATTTTGACGTCCAAATAACGACGTGAAATGACGTTGATATTTTGTTGATTTTAGGTTGTGTTGGAAAGCGACCAAAATCCAACGTTGAGCCAACATGTTAAACCAACGTCACATGTCAAATACTGACATTTATTCATCAGTTATGGCAACCAAAATCCAACGTCTGATAGATGTCATATTGGTAACGTCCACACAACGTCAAGCTGTAACTTCATTAGATGTTAATATTTTGTTGTATTTAGGTTGCGTTGGAAAGTAACCAAAATGCAACATCCGTCCAGCGTTGGACATTGACGTCATCCTGACGTTGGGTTCTGACGTCAACCCGATTTTCATTTCCAAACAAAATGCAACATCCCATGACGTTGGGGTATAACGTCAATCTGACGTCATGTTGACGTCCTGTGCCTGCTGTGCTGGTTCAGTCTTACTGTGGTATTTTTGACTCAGGAACTGGATCTCTGCTTCATCCGATTATTTGATGTAGCAGAAGCAGAAATGTTGGAATGGTGGGCGGGAGAACCAGCTCATTTGGATTTAAAGGCACAGGCTACAAAAACAGCTACAATTTCCAACCCCAAAATTGACATTTTCAGCAGGGTAAAATAAATGATCTGATTCGTATTTTGAGCTGAAACTGTCTCACATTCTGGAGACACCAATTTTACATCTTGTAAAAGGGGTAAAATAGGAGTCCTTTAATGTTGCAGAGATGCCATCATTGTGCATCTCGGCTTGTTAGTCTTGACAAACGATGGTTTCTTAAGAAGCCCTGTGAAGTTATGATGCCCCCACCCTGCTCCTTTTGTTGTCCGAGGCCCATTGGGTAACTGATGACTGGGAAGTAATTAGTCCAGGCTTGAATGTTGGCAGGTACGGGCAGCTGTCCTTTGTGTGGACGTCAGTGTGTGCTGTGTGTGGATGGTAAAAGGCGAGAGTTTGTATACATGCTTGTGTGGGAGGGTCCCGTGGAGGGCGGAGGGCAGACTGAGCCCATCTGTTTGACTGAACCCCCCACAGCTGCGCCCGAGCGGGACACTCCAGAAGGGTTTCATGGGAGCCACTGACCATGTAGTGACATGTAATTGTTACAAATAGAAATCGAATGGACCAATCCCTATTCGTCATATTGTGTAAAGAGACTAATATTATGGCTTAAGCATGTTTTATTTGCATTACTTGTTTGAACTTTGACATATGCCTGGAAGTGAATGATCGGAAAGAAAAGGTCTGATTTTGATCACTGCATATACACATGGATATGTTTTTTCTCAACAAAGGGTCAATGGTGTCAAGTCAAGTTTATTTATATAGCGCTTTTCACAATGTAGATTGTGTCAAAGCAGCTTAACATAGTTCTAGTAAAGTCCAGATTTCAGAGTTGAAGTTCAGTTTAGTTCAGTGTGGTCTAAATTTCACTGCTGAAAGTTCAAACACTGCAGAGCAAATCCACCGAAGCACAGCTCCACAAGTCCCGATCTGAGCGAGCCAGTGGCGACAGTGGCGAGGAAAAAAAAACTTCACCAATTGACGAAGTGAAGGGAAAAAAAAACCTCGAGAGAAACTAGGCTCTGTTAGGCACGACCATTTTTCAACCTGCCAAACTTCCTGTTCAGAGCTGCAGTCTAGGCGCTGGAGGCTGAAGAAGCTGGACGTCCATCGTTGAGAAGCTGCAGGTGTGAGTAGGGCACCGGCGGGCGGTCAGGTTGGCCCGCAGGATCAATGTGGGGACTCGTTTATCACAGTGGTCATTCAGGAATCAGTCTCATTTCTCCATGACGACCACAGCATCAGCTCGGGATATGACCTGGTCCAGGATTATGGATACCTTGGGATCATCTCTTCACAGGTCTTGGATCGCATCAATGGCGCTGCATAGTCTCTAGGGACCTCGGAATGAGTATCCCCAGGTGGAAATAGAGAATAAAGAAAATAATTAGCGTAGCTGCTGTTCATAGTGTATTTAAACAATATGCAAAAATGGAGTGTTATAGATGAAAATAGCAGTTAAATAAACAAACATAGAAACAAACATGTAAAGCATATGAGAGTTTCAAACACAATGTCTGGTGTATTGAGGAGTGTGTCCTACAGGTGATGTCGAGCCAGCTCAGCTGCGTGGAGCACATTCATGCATCATACCGTTATGCGATGCATTGAGTGTATGCTTTACTAAAAAGATAGGTCTTTAATCTAGTTTTGAACTGAGAGAGTGTGTCTGAGCCTCGGACATTATCAGGAAGGTTATTCCAGAGTTTAGGAGCCATAAATGAGAAGGCTCGACCACCTTTACTCGACTTTGCTATTCTAGGTACTACCAGAAGCCCTGAGTTTTGAGATCTTAAAGAGCGGGTTGGATTGTAGCGAGACAGAAGGTTGGTTAGATAAACAGGAGCTAGATTATTTAAAGCTTTATAGGTAAGAAGCAATATTTTTTCTGGAGTGAGGTCCAAAATGATGAAATGTCTTGCAGAAATGCTGAACACATTAGATAATTTCTTAGAAATGCTACTTTGGTTATTTAACAGTTAAGTAAATAGTAATTCATTATTGTTTAAAATCACACATTTATTTATTTGTTTGTTATTACTATTATTGTTGTTATTATTATTATTATTATTATTATTATTATTAAATGCCTATTATTTACTTATTCATTTCAACCTTTGAGACCTTTATTTGCAGGACAAATATAATTTGTATTTGTTTGTGTGTGTATTTTATTTATTTATTTCAACCTTTGATACCTTTGATTGCAGGACGTGTTGTGTAGTTAAGTTAATAATAATAATAATAATAATAACAATAATATATTTATAAATATTAAATAAAAAATACTATTTTTTTGAGACTTAAAGTTTTATTTGTTTATTTATTATTATTATTATTATTATTATTATTATAAAAATAATGAATACCAATTAATAAATTTATTTACTTATTTATTTCAACTTTTAGGACCTTTATTTGTTTGTTTTTGTATTTATTTGTTTATTTCAGACCTTTGATTGCAGGACATACATAGTTAAGTTGTTAATAATAATAATAATAATAATAATAATCTTTAAAAATACTTTTTATTAATTTATTTATTAATTTTAACCTTTGAGACCTTTGCTTTGCAGTGCTGATATACATAGGTTTGTTTGTTTTCATTTCAACTTTTGGTTTGGTCTTTGCTTGAGGGACAGTTAAACCAGCTTGTCAGTTTATGTTGAAGAAACGACATTTCACTTAAGACAATGAATCCATTACTGAAGTGATTCAAGTCAATACGAACTGCATATTACAGTATTTTTTGAATACATGAATAGTCCCATACAAAACATCATAGTCATCATCATTATCTCCCTGACCCATAAATGTTTCATACAATAAGAAATGCATTTCTGATGGACAGCCAGAGTCAAACTTAATTAAACCCGCACATAAAGGGCTTATCATGTGCTTTGCAACATGACAAGTGATTGAAGCATGCCAAATATCTCATTTTAGATCCTCTTACTGAGGATCTTACTCTATCCCAGTAGAGCAGTTTGACCCACAGTAAATGGGTTTGTTCAGGTAATCGAGCCTTTAGAGATCAACTCATTTCAAAAGCCTCTTTTACCTGATGACTTAAAGGCAGTGTGTTCTGCATCCCTCATTAACTCCATGTAACCACTGTCATGTTACAATAAATATTTCATTCAATCTCTGCATTACTTATATTAGATAAAGTCTTATAACTACAGATATCCCAAATATCCCACACATTTTATTTCTTAAAAACACTTTATACACGAATTATAAATATTTTTTGTTGCTTGTTCAAACTACTTATAAAATGAGCTGAAACAACACAATTCTTGAGATTTCGTTGGGACAATTGTTTTATGTTCAATCCACTTAAATTTGTAAAAACAAATAAGTTAACTTAATTCCTTCATGTTGTCCCAACACAAACTGATATGGAACCCAGCTTTTTTTTACAGCATAGCAAACATTGGTGATGTTAAAAGACAATAAATTCTATCCATTAGACAGATGATATCAAATTAATAACCTCTGAAGCCAATAAATATTCCTGTGTGTGTGTGTACTTGTTTTTATAGCCTGGTGGGGACTTGACTGAATGCACACAGACTCATGGGGACTCGTGTCACCGTGGGGATCAAAATTGAGGTCCCCATGGGTAAACATGCTTATAAATCACACAGAATGAAGCATTTTGAAAATGTAAATGTGTATATTGTTTCCTGTGAGGGTTGAGTTTAGGGGAATATAATATAAATTTGCATAATAGAACCATCATTACATCTATGAGAGTTCCCAATGGGATATAGAAACGTGCGTGCGTGTGTGTGTGTGTGTGTGTGTGTGTGTGTGAAGGGGGGAGCTGTTCAGTGGAGGACCACTCTGAGATAAAAGGCTACGTCTAACTGCCAATTAAGCATTTGCCCGTTAATAGCAATTAAACCCAATTAGATGATGTTTTGTTCATTATCGTTTAGAATGAGATCATTTAGATTTGGACACTAGATTATCCATAATCGATATAAATCAAACACTTAGCTCAAAGCTGTCAGGTTACGCCTGCCCCTTTTTATATGCCACGGTGCATGTATTACTGCAGATATCAAGAACAATTAGTAGTATTGTATATCTATAATTTTATTCAATCAATTGCTCATAAGCTCGATGAATATGAACAACATTTTGCATTCCAAACCAAATAATATAAAAAAAATGTATGTATACATAGAAAGCATAATACGCACAACTAAAGTCATTTAATTATAATAATAATATGCATTCACTCATTTTCCTTAGGCTAAGTCCCTTTATTCATCAGGTGTTGCCACAGCGGAATGAACTGCCAACTTATCCAGCATATGTTTTACACAGCGGATGCCCTTCCGGCTGCAACCCAGTACTGGGAAATATCCATACACGCTCATTCACACACATACACTACGGCCAATTTAGTTTATTCAGTTCACCTATAGCGCATGCCTTTGGACTTGTGGGGGAAACCGGAGCACCCGGAGGAAACCCACGCCAACATGGGGAGAACATGCAAACTCCACACAGAAATGGTAACTGACCCAGCTGGGACTCGAACCAGCGACCTTCTTGCTGTGAGGTGACAGTGCTAACCACTGAGCCACCGTGTCGCCCCATAATAATGAATTTTATTTAAAGGTGCCTGTCTTGATACTCAAGGTCATTATATCATAGCAAAACAATCAAATAGATGAAAACAAACAAAAAAAGAATAGAAAACACATTCAAATACAATACAATTTAAAATCGTTTTTAAAATTTAAAGCGGGTTTACACAGTAAATAAAAATTTTTTTTACACAAAACATTTTTTTTTAAATAGTAAACAGTAAATCAAAATGTAAAGATTTTGTATAAAACAATTAGTTACTTTACAAAAAATGGAATTATGTAAAGTAATCAATTGGTTTATCCGTTTGTTAAGTCGTGACGTCTGGAATACTGTTTCTGGGTTCAAGCAGCTACTCATTTGAATTGAGAAAATATTTGTTCATGACC
Organism: Danio jaintianensis; assembly: GCA_903798115.1. Taxonomy (NCBI): domain Eukaryota; kingdom Metazoa; phylum Chordata; class Actinopteri; order Cypriniformes; family Danionidae; genus Danio; species Danio jaintianensis. The sequence continues at coordinate 8,232,606 of CAIGQV010018170.1, forward strand.
ACTTTTTGTAGTCATATGACACATTAAAGTGAATTGTATATAAATTCATGGTGAACACAACAGTCTCTAGACTTGCTGCATCACAGATACCAAAATTTTTACAGTTTATAAAAAATTAATCACTTTCTGGCATGTAGGCATGTATATATATATATTGCGATAGTGATTTACGAAACTATTACATCGCTTTGTAAATGTTTATTATTACCATTTGTTGAGTCTCCCCATACAGTTTGATATAGTACTTAGACCCAGAAGCCGCTTCATGTGACGTCACACGTAACAAGTGGATATTAAATCTTCACACTTTGATTTATTGTTTACTATTTAAAAAAATGTATTAAATATGTAAAATGTTAAAAAAATCGAATTTTTGACAAATATTCTGTTGTCATTTAGCATAACAAAAATATTTATGCAAAAAAAAAAAGTATAAACATTCTGACCTGCTATTTAAATGTACAACACAAGTGATCATGCTATATTGCAAATAATAAAAAACAAAATGTGTAAAGCTGAAAGATAGTTGCAAAGTGTAAAGATTTAAAGTAAACAGCAATTAGTTATATTACTTAAAAAAGAAAGTAAACCCATTGTAACTTGGAACTGTTAAGTTGACTTAACCCTTTAACTGCCCCACCAAGAAAAACTATTTTGGATTGCATTTTCTAACTCCTAATGTCGCTAGTTAACACACTCAATGCATTTTTTTTCAACACATCCCATAATTTCTAAAACATCAACCTCTACCAAATGGTTGATATGTCAGTTTATTGGTAAAAGTACCGGAATGAATATATATGCTATGAAAAATATGAAGTGTAAGACCAATTTATTTAAAAACATAATCAAAATAAAAAAAAATTGAATACTAAATCATCTTTATTTTTTGAAGTATGCCATAAAATATTTCAGATTCTCATTTAACATGTTTTCTTGTTTTGTTTTTGTTTTGTTTTGTTTTACAATATAACCAAAACCAAGTGTAGTAGTGCAACAGGATTATGTTTGTTAGATGTTTTTGTTAACCAACAATGCTGTGTAGTGTGGACAATTATTTAAAATAGTCATCCTTTAAATGACTTTAACAGTTATTATTTAAAACAGTCAAAATATGCTCAACCGTTTGGTAGAGCAGGCAGTTAAAGGGTATATATAATTATGCACATACACTGTAAAAAAGATTTGGGTTCCTCACAATCGGTTTGTGTTGGGACAACATGAAGGAATTAAGTTAACTTGCAAGTTTTTACAAATTTAAGTTGACTGAACATGAAACAATTAAGTTGTCCCAAAAAAAACCTGAAGAATTTTGCTGTTTCAGCTTATTTTATATAAGTAGTTTGAACAAATGGCAAACGACATGTTTTGAGTGTAGCTCATTTACAGGTACTTAATAATGTTAAGGCAAAAGGTTTACTTTTTAAAATAAAATCAACTAACTGCTTTTTACAGTGTGACAGCGAAATAAGCTCTTTTTTCTGCAATAAAGACTACAGTTGAAGCCAGAATTATTAGCCCTTCTGAATTATTAGCCCCCCTGTATATTTTTTTCAACACATTTCTAAACATAATAGTTCTAGTAACTCATTTCTAATAACTGATTTCTTTTATCTTTGCCATGTTGACAGTACATAATATTTTACTAGATATTTTTTAACATAGTGGTATTCAGCTTAAAGTGCAATTTAAAGGCTTAACTAGGTTAATTAGGCAAGTTAGGGTAATTAGGCAAGTCATTGTAAAACAGTGGTTTGTTCTGTAGACAATCGAAAAAAAATGGCTTAAGGGGGCTAATAATATTGACCCTAAAAGGGTTTTTAAAAAATTAAAAACTGCTTTTATTCTAGTTGAAATAAAACAAATAAGACTTTCTCCAGAAGAAAAAATATTATAGGAAATACTGTTGAAAATTCCTTGCTCTGTTAAACATCATTTGGTAAATATTTGAAAAGTCAGAGGAGGGCTAAAAATCTGACTTCAACTGTATATTGGCACTTACATGATAAAAGTGTCATCATGGCTTGTTCACTGCTGTTTTTGGGCGCTCTGTGGTTAACACAGTAAATAAATAGGGCCCTTTCCCTTACCCAGATGAGCTGAACCTAATTACTGGTTTAAGTTTCCCTCTCAAGTTCCTCTGGCCCTCCTTTTCTGACAGGGTCTCTGTGTCAGAAGCAGCCCAGATGACTGAGCATGTGACGGACGAGGTGCTATTAGAGGAGATGCAACAGATAATCAGCTCAGATTAGGAGCACCTTTTTTTTCAGAAACACACACCTGTGGAGCACATACACCTCCCTCCCTCTCGCCTCTTCCTCTCTCTCTGGCAGTGTCCAGAATCTTTCACTTACATTACGTTACATCTTGATTTTGAAGGGGTAAATTTTTATGTAGCCAGATCAGTCTCAAAAATATTACAAAATAAAACTCATACATCCACAGCACAATTCACATTTACAAAAACAATTTTCGCCAAATGAAGTAGATTTGTTTATTTATGAATCGTGATTTGAATTTACGAATTGGATTTGTGTATTTTTGAATCGTG
>CAIGQV010018170.1:8235166-8280942 GCA_903798115.1 Danio jaintianensis
GTTTACGAATTGGATTTGTGTATTTATGAATCGTGTTTGGAAATTACGAATTGGATTTGTGTATTTTTGAATCGTGATTTGAATTTACGAATTGGATTTGTGTATTTTTGAATCATGTTTTGAGTTTACGAATTGGCTTTGTGTATTTTTTAATCGATTCAAAAAAACACAAATTCAATTCGTAAACTCAAAACACGATTAAAAAATACACAAACCCAATTCGTAAACTCAAAACACGATTCAAAAATACACAAATCCAATTCGTAAACTCAAAACACGATTCAAAAATAAACAAAAAAGTAATTTTTTGAGTTTACAAATTGGGTTTGTGTATTTTTGAATCGTGTTTTGAGTTTACGAATTGAATTTGTGTATGTTTGAATCAAAACACGATTCGTAAATACACAAATTCAATTCGTAAACTCAAAACACGATTCAAAAATACACAAACCCAATTCGTAAACTCAAAACACGATTAAAAAATACACAAATCCAATTCGTAAACTCAAAAAATTACTTTTTTGTTTATTTTTGAATCGTGTTTTGAGTTAAAAAAAAAAGTAATTTTTTGAGTTTACAAATTGGGTTTGTGTATTTTTGAGTCATGTTTTGAGTTTACAAATTGGTTTTGTGTATTTTTGAATCGTGTTTTGAGTTTACGAATTTCATTTGTGTATTTTTGAATCATGATTTGAGTCTACGAATTGGATTTGTGTATTTTTGAACCGTGTGGATTATGTTGTGGTTGTATAATTTATATTGTGTAAATGTATTATTTTTGAGACTGATCTGCTTCCATACATTTTAGCCTATTAAAATGAATAGCCTAATATACAGGAATTGAATCAAGCTATCAAATCTCATTTTCTTCATGTATAATTTAAATACACATTCTGATTAAAGTTAATATAGTTATTTAGTGAGGAGCAGCTAATGAATTACATTTTTTTATTTTTTATTACATTAAATAAGAATGGTAAAAGCATAATCAATTGGAATTCAATGGAAGTAAAAACATTACAGATCACACAATCCATCTCCTGTGAGATTTCATTGTAAAGTTGGCTTGAGTCATTTCTTAATTTTACCAAAGTAGTATGCCAATTTACACTTTCAGATCAGAAAGATGCAGCCACTGAAATGGGCCACATGTTGATATGGTGCTTTATGCGCTAGATACAACCTGTTAACATCCTGAATGTTTTATTTTAGCGGCACTGAATAACATATTGCCAATAATGACACCCAAAGGGCAAGCAGAACTATAACCCCTCTCCCCTTCTCCAGCCCTTTGCCCCTTTTTCCTTCATGTTTGGACATCCACAAAGCCCCTGTGTGGCCTGATGCTTCTCGGTATTGAAGGACCGGTCCTGGGGTGAGGTCAAAGGTCACCTTGAGAGCTCTGCACCTCAAGGTTTAGCCCTCCTGTCCTGCAGCTTTCGCTTTATGGCCCTGAGGTTATTAAGGCTGTTCTAAAAGGCCATAAGGCTGCACTGTGCATGAGAGGAGACATGTAATGAAGTGGATAATGGATGTGAAGTGTGCTGGACAAAGCTGCACATTATGACCCTGAGAGCTGATCCTCGCCGCCGCGCTGCATGAATGAAGAGCATGTTTAGTGCACTTAGCTCAGTAAGTGCAGGTAAAAAATGTTAGATCAGAAGTACAAATACGAAATATTGCTCGGCAGTGGACGGAAAGAGATTTATTGGTTTTGAAGCACTTCCAACTTTTAAAATACTTACGGCATTAATGTTGGCATGAAACAGACGCTAAGATTGTCTATTTTTCCATATCGTGATGTACATACAATTGAAACGGTCCTCAAATGAGAAAAAAAATGTAGGGCGGTGCATGATTTCATCCTTTGGGATCTGATTGGATCGTTGGAAGATGGGTGTTGCTAACAAAATATAGAAAGATGAATGGATGAAAGCAGGACAGAAACAAGACGCACACTGATAGCCCCGCCCTAAAGGCATTCCATGTGACCAGAAGTAAAAAGTTGTTTCAAGTGGGCAGAGAAGGTTATGGTGTTTGATTAAAGATTATGAGGGCAAATTATTTTTTACTAACTAATAAAGTGCACAGATGCATTGTTTTATAACAAGCCCTACTATATACATAGAAAATAAGAGTAAATTTTGATTTCATGCTGACTTTAAATGATTTTAAGCGCTGTCGCCTCACAGCAAGAAGGTTGTTGTTTCTGACCCCAGCTGGGTCAGTTGGCATTTCTGTGTGGAGTTTGCATGTTCTCCCCGTGTTGGCGTGGGTTTCTTCTGGGTGCTCCGGTTTCCCCCACAAGTCCAAAGACGTGCTGTGGGTGAATTGGGTAAGATAAATTGTCCGTAGTGTATGTGTGTGAATGAGTGTGTATGAATGTTTCCCAGTGATGGGTTGCAGCTGGAAGGGCATCCGCTGCGTAAAACATATGCTGGATAAGTTGGCGGTTCATCCCGCTGTGGCGACCCAAGATTAATAAAGGGACTAAGCCGAAAAGAAAATGAATGAATGAATGAAATTGTCCGTAGTGTATGTGTGTATGTCCTGGTCCTCCAGATTGGGGTTGAGCGTTGGGCTAACAACTCACCTCATAAAAACTAGATGTTACGAAACACCAATATGGTGCGGCTAAATATCAACTTCGATATAAATGGCCCTGGGACTAAGTAAGGAGATATTGTGAGCTTTTCTGTGCTATTTACATCATCTGGGTTTTAAATTGTCATGGTGTAGACCTAATTGCAGTCCTAATTGATGACATGTAAATATTAACGAGACTGTGTGTCCTTATCTTATAATGAGATGCTTCACCTAGTTTTTCATGACATCATGAATTGTAAGAGTGATATGTTCATGGGTTAAAAAGTGAGTGTTTGTTTTGGTTTGTAGGAGTTTCTCTGTGGCTTAAATTGTCTATAACCTGATATCTGTGTCTTTAAAAAGGTTATTAAATACATAATTAAATTGTATTTAAATTACTTTTCTAATTACTTTTTCTGAAAAGAATCGTCCTAACTTTTCCCCCCCTAGCAGCGCCCCTGTGTGAATGAGTGTATGGGTGTTTCCCAGTACTGGGTTGTGGCTGGAAGGGCATCCGCTGCGTAAAACATATGCCGGAATAGTTGGCGGTTCATTCTGCAGTGGCGACCTCTGATAAATAAGAGACTAAGCCGAAGGAAAATGAATGAATGAATGAATGAATGAATACAATATAGTACATTTTTGTTTCACTTCTAATTTAAAATAGTACATACAGTGTCCCAAGATGTGTGCGAATAAATATCAACATTCAGGTTTGCCGCTCTTTTTCTATTCATAAACAAACACATAACGGCTCTTCACTGATTGTTCTTGTTTTGATAGCTGCATGACAATCGCATTAACGAGAGCGTATGCTTTTCATCAGTCAGTACATTAACATCTTAATATGGCCGCCTTTATTTTGGGAATTAGCTGTGGAGCATAATACGGACGCTCTTCGTTTTTGTCCACCTTGAAACAAATGCAAAGATTCTACCTCTTTATTATTTCTACCTCTATTTGTCTACAAAATAATCGTCCCAGTGTCTCTCTGATAAAGGAAAGTAAAATGTGCCTGTGTGGTTTTGCATATTGCATGTGGTGTAATCAAAACAAGACAAGAGGTACAATGTGCCATCGGTGAAGCAGAATTTAGATAAGCACAAAGGCATTAACGCATCAAGGTAACAGAATTGTTTGGCGCTCAAACAAAAAAAACATTAATTACGATTTTTTTTTTTTTTTCCTCCACCACTCCTCCTTGCACAGCCCGTTCAATGAATTGGCCTTAGAAACGTCTCTCCTTTCAGGCCCGTATGTGTGCCTAACAAATGAAGCGACGGCAATTTGAAAGAATTGTCATTTTAATGAGAGCGATTAATTATGGTGGCAAAAGGGAGCGTTCGCTTTACAAACATCAAGTCTGTGGGAAAGGGTGAGTAGGCTTCTCTCTCTTTCTGCTAGACTCTATACAATATCTAATACATTTATATGCTTTATTCAACGGCACAATACGCCTTATACAGTCCAACACCATACCACGTCTGGTGGAGGACTTTGAATGGCGGAGTTGGTGACCTTGGGTAGACTGATAGGAAAAAAATACTTTATATATGGCTTATTCATTAGAATGCACAGGTCTGACAGCATTATGTGGTAATGCGGCAGGAAGAAATGGAAAATGATTTACATTCAAATAAAAATAGAGCAAAAGGCAAAAATGAAAGCAATGGGTGCGGAAAGCAACGTGTCATAAGGTGAAGAGCCTTCATAGGCTGCTTTATGAACACCTGAAGTAATATATAACGTATATAGTGGTCATATCTTTTATATTGAGTTGATAAGATAGTTCACTCTAAAGTAAAATGTAATAAATCAGCATTTACTCACTGTCACTTTCTTTCTTCTTAAGTATGTCTTTTTATGTTCTGCAGCTTCTTCTGGAGAATGTGAAAGTTATATCTTGAAGGACTAATTTTTTTGAAAAAAAAGAACACTTAGGATACTTTAAACAATAGAACTTATTGTGGAAATATTTAACTGAGTCTAATTTTTTGGAAGGGCTGCACGGTGGTGCAGTGAGTAGCACGTTTGCCTCACAGCAAGAAGGTCGCTGGTTCGAGCCTCGCCTGGGTCAGTTGGCGTTTCTGTGTGGAGTTTGCATGTTCTCCCCGTGTTGGCGTGGGTTTCCTTCAGGTGCTCCGGTTTCCCCCACAAGTCCAAAGACATGCTGTATAGGTGAATTGGGTAAGCTAAATTGTCCGTAGTGTATGTGTGTGAATGAGTGTGTATGGATGTTTCCCATATGCTGGATAAGTTGGCAGTTCATTCCGCTGTGGCGACCCCAGATTAATAAAGGGACTAAGCCGAAAAGAAAATGAATGAATGAATGAATAATGTTTTGGAATTGTAATTAAATGAGAATGTATTATAAGTTAATTTCTTGTTAAATATTGCAATATTTATTAAATTATTAATATTATATATATATATATATATATATAAAATCTTAAATTATGAGATAAGAAGAATAATTTAACAAGTTCACATTAATTAAATAAGATTTTTTTTATCCACTTAAAGGGGTAGTTCTGCCAAAAGTGGAAATTCTGTCATTATTTGCTCACCCTTCACTTGTCATAAACCTTTTTAGTTTCATTCTTCTGTTGAACACAAAAAATGTTATTTTGAAAAATGTAGGCACACGGTCCATTTACTTCCGTAGTATTTTATTTTATTTTTGATTTGGAAGTCAGTAGTTAACAGTTTCTAACATTCTTCAAATTATCTTTTGTGTTCAACAGAAAAACTAAACTTATAAAGGTTTGGAACCACTTGATGGTGAATACGAATTGAGTACATTTTAATTTTTGGGTGAACTGTCACTTTAAGTAGGACTTAAGCACATCTTTGTCCATGTCTGAAATATGGTTACAGTTTACTGCAGAATGTACTGAGAATTGTTTTTGGTACAATATACTTTAAAGTTATTTCTGTTGAAACTTGATATTACAGTTTTTTTGGCAATTAAATATTTGTAATGGTGTGGCTCAGCACTGTCGCCTCACAGCAAGAAGGTTGCTGGTTCGAGTCCTGAGTGGGCTGGGCCAGTTGGCATTTCTGTGTGGAGTTTGCATGTTTCCTCCGGGTGCTCCGGTTTCCCCCACAGTTCATAGACATGTGGTATAGGTGAATTGAATAAACTAAATTGGCTGTAGTGAATGAGTGCGATATGTCACCACAATATGAATTTATGTGGTGACAGAGTTTTTATTTTTGCATGAAATAAATAGCTAACTTTAAAGTGTTCACACTGTCCAAAATCAAATCTGATTGAGTTTCTACAGAAGACTTGCATTCAACTACTTGATTCACATTTTGTCTAGTTTTTAATTATTACAAATACAGTTTTAGCTGAATGGAGAGACAGAAATCTTTGATTTAAAATATGTAATATTTCATACATCTCCCCATATTCAAATATATTAGTGTTCTGAAGCTGACCTTAATTCTTATGACTTTGCATTGACAAGAGATTGAGTAAATTATGATCGTATTTTCACATTGGGGTGAACTAACACATTTAAGAATGTAAGCTGTTGGACTTAATAAAAACATCTGACTTGATCAGTTTCTTATCCAGTGCTTCTCTTTAGCACGGCCCCAATCTTCCTTATTAGCAGATCCTGTAACTCTCAGGAGGAGGGCCAATTAGGAGGCTGAATCTCAGACGCGTGCACTTCTGTGAATAAACATGATCGCAATCGAGTGTATATCTGCACTCCAGCGGATGCATGCCTGCCCCTCTTTAATTATCGCCAGAAAGTCATCTCAATTAGGAATATTGAATATTGAATATTGCATCATATCAACTTAAATCAAGATGCATCGCTATTTTTTTACCAGACATATCTGTTTTATCTACTATCTGGTGATGCATAACTTCTAACGAAGACTGTGTGTGTGCGATGAGACGTGGTTGTTTGGCGCTGTGTGTGTGTGTGACTCAGAGAAGCGTGACAGACTCCCCCTGTGCAACACAACACACTGATTGGCAAATTGCCAAGCGTATCCGCTGCAGCCTGAGTTGCGAGTGGCAGGTAGAAATTGAAAAATGTGAAGCGCACTTTTCCGCTGATTGCTCGAAAGATTACCGGTGCTCTCTTTTCTCTGCATCAGGTTATTTTCTGCTCCTTCCTTTTCATATAAATGTGGTAAATACATAACTAGCGGTGACAAGTAGTCTATTGAGTGCGAAGGTGGGAAACTCTGACTGGAGAGGCTCAGGGGGAGAGGGTGTCATATTTGTCACCTTGTTTTCATGTGTATGATGGCCTGGAAGAATAGAGCCGTGGCGCCTGTTGTCATCTGCTGTGTCACTCTCTGAATCCGGCCGTCCACGTCTGCGTGACAGACAATCCATCCTTCCATTGATCGTGTCAGTCAAGTGTTGGTTTATTTGCAGCGTTTAAGCACATGACGGGATTGAAAATCACCCCGGCGGTGCCGGGAGGTCTTCATCCGACTTCTTCGCCATTGTGCCGTGGATGACTGTCAGCTGCTAAGCCTGGTGGACATTGGCAGGCTCTAATTTACCAAGATAGGCCTGCAAGAGTGGCGGCTTTCTCCACAGCAGGTCTACCTTTTTCTCAGTCTATTAAAATTCTCCTCCTAATAAAAGCAAATTTGATAAACGCCTTTTCTACCTGTTCCATTACGGAGCCCCCGCTGCGCAGTCACACAAGAGGCTGAAAAGAGCCCTTTCCCAGTGAGTCGAGCCACCAAGAGAGCAATTAAATGAGGTACACTTACCTTACTCGCCCCTCTCTCTTTATAACTGCCTCTAAACGTTCATTTCCAAGCCCATGCTGCTCTTTCTTAGCTACAGGGAGGGACAGAAAATGTCGGACTGCATGTGCAACTTTATACTGTCCGGTTTATGTTCATTGAAAGCCTTATGTAATCACACATGGCACAAATGCTGCCGCGATGTAATGATGGTATTTATGAGCTGAATGGTACCAGAAAGGTGTAATTACCAATAGGAAGCTAGCTATTGTGTTTTAACCATAACTTTGGGTTTTTTGAGTTCAGTGGTGGAAACCAATTGGTGTTGATATTAATTGTTTACTGCACTATTCAAATGCTTACTCATTTTGAGTACTGCGAGTTCACTTTAGTTTTCCGTTTTCTCTTGGATTTTGTTTTTGATTTAGTTTGAATATTTTAGAGTTTGTCAAAGTTGATGCATTACTTGGTTATTCAGTTGACACGAAATGATGAAATTGCATGTGAATGATCATCCTTGTTGTGGCATAGATTGATGATGAGCTATATCGTCATGATAAGTCAGAGGTGAACTGAATTTTGTCGATCTCCTTACAAGGCTGCATAGTAAAACTACATCAAAGCCCCATTCAGATTACACGATTTTTACAGTCATTGTGTCATATTTATTTTGACTAGATAAAATCTTGACTTGTCGTGGGTAACAAATATGCCAGACTACATGTTGCTTCACAATCAATCATCGTGTGACATCTACGACACGTATTCTGTCATCAAAAAGCTGCGTATGTTACAACTTTGTCTGTAACTGTCTATCAAGTGTTTCCCATAGGCGTCAGTTTCCTCATATAAAGTATGTGCATGTGTGTGTTTTCTAAAAGAAAGATTCATTCTGTGGCAGCAAGAGCTTATGGGGCGGTGTAGTTACAGACCAGTCAAAGTGCCTAGAAGACGCCTGTCCACCATTGAAAGCACAAGTAATGGCCACACAAGCATCAGAACAGCAGTTTGGAGCAATGGAAATGACCAGGATGCACTGTGGGATCACAACAAGCAGGTGGAGAGAGTATGATGCTATGGGTTCTGATGAAACCCTGGGTCTGGCTATTCATGTGGACATCAATTTGACTCATGCTACCTACTTAGACATTGTTGCAGACAGGTACACATCTTCCCGACAATGCTGTCTTTGGTGGATGTGGTCTCTTTCAGCAGGATAATACACCCTTCCACACTGCGCACATAGTTCTATTCTATTCCCTGACCTCCAAATTGACAGATTTCAATCCAAATGAGCATTCATGCCAAAAAATCTGGCTCCACAGATTTGAGCTCCAACCAGCTCTAACACACTAGCCTAGAATCAAAAGACCTTGATTAGATCCAGGTGTGTTTAATTTGGATATGAGTTCACCTCTGCAGGACTGTGGCCCTCCAGGAACAACTTTAGGGATCCCTGATATTTGGGATGTGCTGGACCAACAAAGTATATCCACAGTGGCTCTAAAGGACCTTTTCAGTACCTTTTTTTTTAAACAGACAAATACACTAAATAATATGTAAACATTTTTCATTTTAAACACAAATAAGTTTGTCTTAAATGAGCCCAAATATTACGAAAGTAATCGAATGCTTTAATTATAGATTTGTGTATAGCTCTCCACGCAATTAGGCTTATTAAGTAATGACAAAAAAAAAAAAAACACAAAAATGCTTAATCACGGCCCGGCCCGGCCCGAAGATAGTGGCATGAAATATTGGCCGGGTCGGGTTGGGTCAAGTCTGGGCTCGGGCAGAGAATCTAAACTCTACTTAAAAATACATCACAAGTGCGAGACGCTGCAAAAGATGCTGAATCATTTCATTTAGAAGACCACATTTTCATTTAATGGCAACTTAATTAATCTTAGCAGAGCACATATCATGTCATAACAACACATTCCATAGGAACCTTTCCTGGGTGGCTACAAATATGTGGTTGGCAAAGGTGTTGAGATGATTGATGTTGCCCTCATTGCTTTGATTTATCTCTCGACCATCAAGACCTTACTAATTGATTGACTGATTGACGAGCCTGCTGATTAATTCTGATGTGCAGGCTCAGCCCCTGATTTATGGGTTTATGACTCCAGTCACACATTGTTGTCTTGGATTTTTAAACATACACCCCAAGGTGAACCCTTAGGCATCTCTTTTTCCATGCCTGTCATTTATCTCTCCGATCTAATGATGGTCTTAGTTCTCGTTTGTGGTCCCTAGGGCCTTGAGAGTGGAGCAGTTTGCAGACCCTTTATTTGGAACGATCTGCTGGAGAACTTGTTTGTGTCCTTCCTGGTTTCAGTTGTTCGTATGACACAATGGAGGATATCATTTTTGGGGAGGTGTGGAGCAGTGAATTGCTCCCAACTCCACTGAGTCATCGTACACAGACCTTTTACACTCAACACAATACACCCAGTATCACACACAAGCACACGCACACATACACACACACAGCACTTACACCAAGACCCCACCTCCTTTAAAACCAAACACTGCACTTAGCAGTATTTTAGCTTCAAACGCATTGCCCACACACGCACACCTTGACCCTGTCTGGAGCGCCAACTGTTGGCAACCTTCACAGTGGACAGTCTGTGTGTTTCCTAAATGGTTACTTCACTGTAAAAAGCGATTAGTTGGCTTTACTGAAAAAAGAGAGTAAACCTGTTGCCTTATAATTACTTATAATAACAAACTATGTGCATAATTATAGAAGTTAAGTCAATGGGTCTACTGTTTTAAAGTAAAATTAACTTGTTGCTTTTAAAGGTGCAGTAGGTGATTGTCTTCAGAAACATTTTTTGTTGTGCTGGTTGAAAGTCTTTTCACATTCCAATAGTAATGATTAAAGTAAATTATCTAAATGTATTTATATGTATTTTTATATTCTGGGTAAGGCATAAGACTAAAAAATTTTCATCCATTTAAAATTTGTCGGGCCGACTATTCCCATAATTCTGATAAGTAGCCGAAACTGTCTGTCAACAAATGTTGATTTGTACATCTGTGCACCCGTTCCGCTGTTTGCGTGTGCACGTGTGCCGCGTTCACGTGCACACGAGAGAGAGAGAGACAGCAGTAAAAACAAATGCTGAATCAATATTGGAGTTACTTTTGCACGCTGAAGGAAGGATGACACCATGGCTGAAGTATTTTTTTAGACAGGTAATGTTATGTTTTAAAACTCGTTTAGTCACGCAAAGCTTATGCAGATTTTGCTGTTTTACGAATGGGTTATATGCACAGAAGTGTTGTTCAGCCACTGAAATCTTCCGGCGAAAGATTGATGTGACTATTTTCAGTTTCATAAGGTACCTTTTACAGCATCGATAATGTTGATTTTTATTTAGTTTAATAGCAAAACATAAGTAAATAGCACTATTCCGCCTAGCCTGCTTTACTGAGGTGAGGTTGGTTTTATATTCACATTGGTTCATTTTTGAACAATGACAACCTGTGACACGCTACCTATATTGTTTACCATGCTACTTTGAATATTCGGTCTGATATAGCATGTAAGTATGGCTTAGTAATAAGTGTAATTCCTGCACCCCGCCGGCCAAGCACTAAGCATACAGTAGTCACTTTAGGACAAAGTGCTTGAGAGAGTGAGACCAGCGATCTTTGCATGCATTAAATATCGCATATTGTAAAACAAATTTCCGTGAGAAAAGCAGACGCGAATAGCACTCGCAAGAGAAATTTGAGATCTCAAAAAGCGTACACAGCGGCCTCTGGCAGATTCACGAAAACAAAACGTAGTTCCTGGGTAGTATTTGGCGCTCTCCAGAAATGTATATAGGGGTACGTAATCAGAATGAGTTTACTCACTTTTTAAAAGTAAAGTAACTTATCGCTTTTTACAGTGTTGTAAAATCCACATTTGGATGAATGAAAAAAAAAAAGAACTCAAAGGGATAGTGCACCCAAAAATGAAAATTCTGCCATCATTTACTCATCCTCTACTTGTTCTGCCATAATTTACTCATCCTCTACTTGTTCCAAACCTGTTTGAGTGTCTTTCTTCTGTTGTACACAAACTATTGACTTTCAACTTATAATTTCTTCCTACTATGAATGCCAATGGCTGCTGGTTTCCAACATTCTTCAGAATATCTTGCTTTGTGATCAAATAAATGAATTCCACTTGAGTATATGGTGAGGGTAATTTCATTTTTTGGGTGAACTATCTCTTTAAAGCTGCAGTCTGTATAAGTGTTGCCTCTTTATCCCCATCTCTGTTTGAAACCTGTAATTATTTTCTTTATGTGGGTTGTGCATCAACGTGGCTCCTCAGCACGAATAAATCTAATGTTTTGCTGTGTGTGTGTAGGCTGTCAATCACTGAGGGGAAAAAACTATTATAATAAATTACGTACCAATGGCGATTAAATCTAATGATCGTCAATTATATCACACCAAACTGTGCAGATTGTTATAGTTTTTTCTTAAATTGTCTTAAATGTATATTTTTATCTCCATTTTGGCCTTCTGTCCACACTGAGATGGTGCTATTAAAGTCAGCATGAACCGAAGGCTGCGATTGATTTTTTCCGTATTGTGACGCAGTTCCTAGAGAAACGGAATATTAAATGAGAAAACAGTGGGCGTGGCTTGTTTTTCTACTGCCAGCTGAATGGATGTAGTTAAGTTGGTATTTCATTCAGAAAGATCGGGAAATGGGTTTTAGAAGAGTTATTACAACCTAACAGACACCTCCTTCTCACCATTTCTGTTTGTTGTCAAAACTGACAGTTGAAGGGGCGTGTTTAAGTATGTTAGCCACGCCCAATACCTCAAAATCTGAGAATTTAACAGAAAAAAAACAGGAAATGCATTTTCATATTTTAATTTTAGATTACAAGAGCAAACATTAGTTTTTTTTCTTAATGACATGCACATTTTGCTCACCACAAAACTGGCAATGTGACCTAACAAAATCATATGGTTAGTTTTAAATTCATTTGTACTTTAAGCAATCAAAACATATCCTTTTAAAAAAAAAAACTGCTCTGCAAAGTGGATACATTCTTGTCGCAGTGTGGATTGAAAACTTTCGGCTTTCGAATATGAAGATGCATTTTTAGTCATGTGACCAATTCGATTGAATGCTCTCCATTTTGACAGATTTAAGATTAATGTCAGTTTGTATGTGCTCCGGATTGCTGTTCTTCAAAGGACACCGAATATTTACTCTTCAGAGCTGTTGTTTTGGCATGTCTCCAAGTTTGTTCTCTAATTATACTCCTCTGTTTCTCGAAGCAACAACTCCTCCTTACAGTCAGTCCTGATAAAAACTTGGTGCTTTTGCTAGACATACTGCCCTTACATTTTAAAGAGCCAGAAAGTAAATAAATGCCTTAAAACATACGCAGTAGAAGGATGAATGTGTTTTTTTTTGTCGTTTCAGTGTGGATGAACAACTTTTGAGAAGCGATTGAAAATGAAAGTGTGGATACAGAGCATTTTTAAATGAAAGCGCTGTTTTCAATTTATCTTGTTTAGCGACTCTGTGAATTTAGAACGTGTTAGCTTACATGTAGATTTTAATATCTGTACTCTCTAATTGTCGCAACATTCGAATTCCATATTAGAAATTCTATTGGTTTTTACTACAGGTGAATCTTCAGTCAATAATGATCTGCATTTTGACCTTTCTGGATTACAATCCATCATTTATGCCGGCTGCTGTTATAAAAGGCTTTCAAGTTGGCATAAAGTTAAGTTTATCTTTTCCCCCTATCATGATGTGCATTCAGTTGAAAGGTTTCTGAAATTAGAAAAAAAAATGTAGAGCAGTGCTTAATTTCGTTCATTGGGAACCGATTGGATTGTTGGAAGATGGACATTGAAATGGAGGATTTGAATGCCAGTTTGTATCAGTTGTGGAGGATTACTGTCTACCAGAATCATTGTGATCACCCTCTGGTGCAGAATGTTTACAGATTGCCGATGATGACGAGAACAAGAAGCTACATTTTACAGAAAGAATCATATCGTATTAGTTTAAACCACCCCTCTAAGGCAGGGCAGAAACGAAACATGCACTCATAGCCCCGCCTTAAAAGACTGATAGCCCCGCCCAAAAGGCCTTCCATGTGACCAGAAGTGAACAAAAGTCATTTTGGAAGAGGGAGGTGACATGTAAATTTACTTTTACTTAAGTATTTTTTCTTTCACTTGAGCAGAATATTTGATTACTCTTTCGACCTCTGTCCAGTATCATTCCAATTATGAAACATCATTACAAGCTTACCATTGTGAATCAGGCTAAGGTAAAGACTTAGTTTTGAACAATGGCTGGTTATTCACCTGCTCCAAAATTCAGATTTCAGATCAATTTGTAACCAAAAAAAGTTATTGCAGCTTTTAAAGTGCCATTATGTCTTACACTCTTATTCGCATCTTCAGCCTCTTTTTGGACTCCTCACCACCAGCTTCGTTTTTCGCACTTAAATGTTCATTTGATTTACTTTCTCTTTGTGTTGTCCCCCTCTTTAACACGGCCCCCTCCCTTTCCTGCAGGAGAGGTTTAATTGCAGGGTTATGGGAGCGCAGTGCCCCTGGATGCCGCGCGGCCGAACGGGACCCTACCCTGTCATTTACTCGCGTCAAGCTCGGCTCAGCCATGGGGAAGCTGGAGATTTTCACGGCGGGTCCCGAGAGTAGAGTGGACTTGTCTGCCCCTCAGCGGGGCCATAATGACAGATGCCTTTTAACGGCTGCATGGGTAGAAAGGGAGGGGGGGCAAACTGCGGGGGCGCCTGTCAATGTGAAGGGGGATCATTTTTGTCATCAAGATGTGACGTTTCTAATCTTTTTCCCCCGATTTTCTCATTTTGATGGCTTTATAAGTTTCTGGGTGCAATAGGAGAGAGTTCATTTGTATCTCATTGCGTATCTCACTTCTCTATGTAATGGATGAAAATGAACATAGTTCATTCTCATGCACCGAGGCCAATTACTTATCACTGTCAGTGAAGCCAAGTCAAATAATGTTTCTTAAGTACAGCAGTTAGAACAGCTATAATAATATCTGTTATTATTATTATAAATTTTTTTATTTAATCATTTTTTTATTTAAAACTGTATTTGATATAATTATTTGATTAATTATTAAGTTTTTATATACAATTTTATTAATAATAACAATAAAATAATAGTAATAATAACAATAACATTCATAATAAATGCATTGTTATTATTATTGTTGTTGATATTAGATTTAATAAATATTTTATTTAAAACTGTATTTTATATAATTACTTGATTATTAGGAATTGAATCAATAGAATTGCTAATAACAATAACATTAATAATAAATGTATTATTATTATTATTATTATTATTATTAATATTAACATTAGGTTGAGTTTCTGCATGTAAAAATTATACTTATTAAAAATGATGATATATTATAATTATTATTATACTTATTACTTAATTATACTTATTAAAAATGATATATATATATATTAGGAATAATATAATAAATATATAATAAATAATTATTAAGCAACATCAACAAATAAAATATAATTTTCTATTATTAATCATTTTTCTTTTTGTTGTTTAAATAAGTTGTTCTATACAACTCTAAGAATAGTATGTATTGTTGTTGTCTTGATGTGTGTTTAAAAAAACTATAGTATATATGTGTTAGCTGTATAACTGTATAAAACCAAAGTACACACTTACTAATGATTTCAAATGCTATTAAGCAATTATGATTCTTTCAAGTTTGTATGTGGTCCAGATGATGTGTGTGCAGAAGGTGAAGAGCTGTGCTTTGTTATCCTCAGGCAGTGTGTTTGAGCAGTGCAGAGCAGAAGGGGACAGATGGGCCCAGTGAAAGTCTCCATTGAGAGAGCCTGTCCTCGGGCTCCGGCCCAGCTGTCAGAGAGCACAGAAAGGTGAGATTCACCTATTTGAAAGGCAGACAAGTGACATATGTGTCAGAATTACTAATCTTACACAGAGGTGGCTCAGTGTTTGGTAGCTGGGAGACCTGCCCCTGTGTAAATGATAGGCAGATTAAAGAAATGAATGGCCATTTGAAAGGCAGGGGATTATTGGATGGTCATCTCTTGAAAATTAAGGTGGATTCCTAATGGCCCGTGTGAAGGGTTTAGCTAAAAAGGGGGATATATGACAGGAGCATAATTAGGTCTGTCAATAGTTTGAATCTATATTTGTATAATTGGATTAAAACATGTTTTGTCCAAAACTGCATGTATTATGTGTACCTATAATTCACTGCAGATTCCAGCTGAAATTTATAACATTTGAGAGTAAAACTCTACAACTTTAATTGCTATTCGTAGAAGTTATGATTATGGGCGGATTATCAATTACTCATTCTAATTTACACATTTGCACAATACTGTTATGATCTTAGAACAGTTTTACTATGACTTGTAAAATCATACATTCGGACGTTTGCATCACTTAATAAGCTCCATGGGTATTCCAGTCCACAATTATAATGTGGGTCATGCAACTTGGAGCATCACAACTTTTTGACAACAGTTACTTTAATACTAGGCTTGCTGCAGTAGTCAGTGTTACACATTGTTTGGTCATACATTCATTCATTCATTTTCTTTTCGGCTTAGTCCCTTTATTAATCTGGGTTCGCCACAGTGGAAGAAATCGCCAACGTATCCAGCATGTTTTATGCAGCGGATGCTCTTCCAGCTGCAACCCATCACTGGGAAACACCCATTCACTCTCATTCACACACATACACTACGGACAATTTAGCTTATCCAATTCACCTATAGCGCATGTCTTTGGACTGTGGGAGAAACCGGAGCACCCAGAGGAAACCCACACCAACACGGGGAGAACATGCAAACTCCACACAGAAATGCCAACTGACCCAGCCGAGGCTCGAACCAGCGACTGTGAGTTGACAGCGCTACCCACTGCGCCACCGTGCCGCCCATTTGGCCATACACAGATTACATTTCTTGCCCACCAAGGGCCTATTTTGGTCCCACTTTATATTAGGTGGCCTTAACTACTACTTGCATCAAAACATAAAAACTATGTATTTACTGTGTATTGCATTTATTGTATATGAGTCGGGTTAGGGACAGGTTTGGTGGTATGTGTAGATTTAATGGTGGGTTAAGGTGTAAGGGATGGCCAACAATGTAATTACAGATGTACAATGTAAAAATGTATTTACACAATAAGTACCTTGTAACAAATGATTAATTTCAGTGTAAGTACATGGTAGTTAAGGCCGCCTTATTGGTCTATATGTTATATCTTTTTATATGTATTAAATTCAAATAAATAAATAAATACAGTTTAGTTGAACAATGAATGGATATCATTCTAAACTAAGCGTCTGCTCTGTTCCATTTTAGCATGAGCGTAGGAGTCGGATTTCATTGATAATGTTAGTAAGGAGACGCGACAGGCCAAATTGAGCAACTGATCATGGGAATCACTGACAAATATTTGACATTAATTATTAGTAATTATTAATTACTCACCATCATACCATTCCACTCCCCAGAGGCCTCTTTTCATCTTTGGAAAATACAAATGAAGATATTTTAGATAAAATCTCTGACCATCCATAGACAGCAATGGTCCCGAGACATTCAAATCCGGAAAAGGAACCAAAAACATTGTCAAAATATTTCATGTAACTTCAGTCGTTCAACTAATCATATGAAGAAACATTTTGTGTGCGCATTTACTACGGACAGTATACTGTATTGCCTTTAGAGTCAGCAGCGTGACAGGCAAGCATCATATTGCCTATAGCAAATGCACACCCTGATATGATACAGAAGACATTAGAGAACAGAAGTATTCTTAGAGCTTCACATGATTACAGTTGAACCACTGAAATCACATGGAATGTTTTGACTATGTTTTGGTTCCTTTTCTGGACATTGAACTTTTCTGGACCATTCCTGTCCATGGAGGATGAGGGAGCTCTCAGATTTCATTTAAAATATCTTAATTTGTGTTCTGAAGATGAATGACATCAAGGTTAGTAATTAATAACAGAATTTTCACTTTTGGCTCTCTTTTACTTTAACTAATGTTTTAGATTTAATTGATATAGGTTGGAATGTCTTTTAAAGTTAATTTGATTCAACTTACACATTTAAAGCAGCAACAGACTTTTTAGATTCACACACAAACCAAGTTTTGTTGCAAGGAGATATTCTTTTGATGCCCTAAACTGTAAAGGTCAACATCATGACTATGACCAGAAAAAACTTGAGCAAGACAGCAAAATCCCTTTATTATGCCAGAATGAGAGTTTTATTCTTATAGCCCTATTGGCTTAGAGTTAGCAACTTTTCATTTTCTGTCTGTCTTAGCACACGATGTAACTACAGAAGGGTCATGGTTTAAATTATTAGGAATAATTATTGAAGGAAATAATTTTTATAAGGAAAACTATTGAAACTTTTTTGGGGATTTTTTTTTTGCTAATGGTCTAATCCAATTCAATTATTTATGCTAAACTAGGCTAAAAGTGCTCTGCCTGACTCGGAAATCGGCTGAATGGATTAAAAAATGGTAAAACTCAACTTTTTAACTCTAGTGGACTTGTAAAATAGGCCTATTTCTTTAAAAAAAGTGGAGTGTTCCACAGAAATATCCGATATAATGTATATGAAGTGATAACAAAGCATAAGACAATAAAGATAAGGGAGAACTCCACAATAGCAAAATTTTTGTTAAAAAGTTCACCATTTTTATTTTCTGTCAGTCTTTGTTCATAAAGTAACTACAGAAGAGTCAAGCTTTAATTCAGAAAATTATTGAAACAATTTTTGGGTGAGATGCTAATGGTCTAATCCGATTCAATTATTTATGCTAAGCTAAGTTAAAAGTGCTCCCCCCAGACCCGGAGATCGGCTGAATGGATTCAAAAATGGTAAAACTCAAATAAATATCTGGTATAAAGTATAAGACAATAAAGATGTGCAAGAACTCCACTACAGCTAAACTTTAGTTGAAAAGTTCCCCATTTAAAAAAAATAAAAAAGCTCAATTTAGCATGCACGAGTAAACATAAATGACTAACTGTAAAATCCAAAACGTGTGTGTGGAGTGTCCAAAAAAAGTGAAGTGTTCCTTTAATGTTACATACAGAAATATCCAATATAATGTACACTCACCGGCCACTTTATTAAGTACACCTGTCCAACTGCTCGTTAACGCAAATTTCTAATCAGTCAATCACATGGCAGCAACTCAATGCATGTAGACATGGTCAAGACGATCTGCTGCAGTTCAAACCGAGCATCAGAATGGGGAAGAAAGGTGATTTAAGTGACTTTGAACGTGGCATGGTTGTTTGTGCCAGACGGGCTGGTCTGAGTATTTCAGAAACTTTTGATCTACTGGGATTTTCATGCACAACCATCTCTAGGGTTTACAGAGAATGGTCCGAAAAAGAGAAAATATCCAGTGAGCGGCAGTTCTGTGGGCGCAAATGCCTTGTTGATGCCAGTTGTCAGAGGAGAATGGCCAGACTGGTTCGAGCTGATAGAAAGGCAACAGTAACTCAAATAACCACTCGTTACAACCGAGGTATGCAGAAGAGCATCTCTGAACGCACAACACGTCGAACCTTGAGGCGGATGGGCTACAGCAGCAGAAGACCACACCGGGTGCCACTCCTGTCAGCTAAGAACAGGAAACTGAGGCTACAATTCACACAGGCTCACCAATAATTGGACAATAGAAGATTGGATAAACTTTGTCTCGATTTCTGCTGTGACATTCGGATGGTAGGGTCAGAATTTGGCGTCAATAACATAAAAGCATGGATCCATCCTGCCTTGTATCAACAGTTTAGGCAGGTGGTGGTGGTGTAATGGTGTGGGGGATATTTTCTTGGCACACTTTGGGCCCATCAGTACCAATTGAGCATCGTGTCAACGCCACAGCCTACCTGAGTATTGTTGCTGACCATGTCCATCCCTTCATGACCACAGTGTACCCGTCTTCTGATAGTAGGATAACGCTCCATGTCATAAAGCGTGATTCATCTCAGACCGGTTTCTTGAACATGACAATGAGTTCACTGTACTCAAATGGCCTCCACAGTCACCAAATCTCAATCCAATAGAGCACCTTTGGGATGTGGTGGAATGGGAGATTCGCATCATGGATGTGCAGCCGACAAATCTGCAGCAACTGCGTGATGCTATCATGTCAATATGAACCAAAATCTCTGAGGAATATTTCCAGTACCTTGTTGAATCTATGCCATGAAGGATTAAGGCAGTTCTGAAGGCAAAAGAGGGTCCAACCCAGTACTAGTAAGGTGTACCTAATAAAGTGGCCGGTGAGTTTATATTAAGTGATAACAAAGCATAAGACAATAAAGATGAGGAAGAACTCCACTACAGCTAAACTTTAGTTGAAAAGTTCCCCATTTAAATTTTTTTTTTAAAAAGCTCAATTTAGCATGCATGAGTAAACATAAATGACTAACTGTAAAATCCAAAACGTGTGTGTTTTCTTTCTTTTCTTCAAACTAACTTCCTGTCTCTTCAGTCTTTTACTTGATGACACAAAATAACAGGTTGGACTTTGGCAGGAGTCACGCGGATTGCTTTCCTTCTGTTCATTTAGTGAAATCACTCTCGGATGAATACAGAGATGCAAACACTCCCTACACCTTCAGAAGCAGCAGGGACCTGGTTTCGGGGCCCTTGTCAGGTAACGCGCAGGTTCTCTCTGTGTTTATCACATCCACTGTCTTCTTTGTCCCTCACACTTCATCCCTGTCTTTTGATTTCTGCTCGGCTGCTCTCCAAAGGCTTTGACTGACGGTGTCACATTAAGCATGGGGAGACATGGACGCTCGGGGAGGGGAGGAAGAGGGGTGGGCGCTCTTTGGCGCAGTAGGTAGAAACTACCGTAATTATAGAGCACAGACACACTGAGGAGGAGAAAAAGAGGCCGAACACGCAGCTCACATTAAAAAAGAAAAGCGCAAAAATAAAAGCAAGTGTGTTTTCATGCTGAAAGAAAAGAGAAAGGGAAAATAAGTGGAGAGAGAGGAAAGTAGTGGTTTGTAATGGGAGGAAAGAGCTTAAACCGAACGAGAATTGTCTGTTTTTGGTGGATGCGTGCAACTCTTTGTAAGGGGCTGTGTTGTCTGGGATGCGTGTGTGTGTGTGTGTGTGTTGATGCATTTCAGATCAAATTTGAATATCGCACTTTATGCGAGTGAATATTTCAGTCGTATTTCTGGTCCCCCAGTAAAAACTGCATCACTGGCATAAGGTGTTCATTAATATTGATGCATTTATAAAATTGCTTCATCCTGCACTTGTGCTTGCGATTCACAGTTCTTCAGCAGGTGTTCGCTCGCTTTTGAAAGATTTAGAAATTTTGGAAGTCCAAAAACTACTGTAGACCAAAGATCAAATGGACAGACTATCAGTCATTGTTTACAGAAATTGGGTTTTAGGTCCTGTTTTGTGTGATAGAGAGAGTGTGTGTGTGTGTGTGTGTGTGTGTGTGTGTGTGTGTGTGTGTGTGTGTGTGTGTGTGTGTGTGTGTGTGTGTGTGTGTGTGTGTGTGTACGTGTGTACGTGTGTACGTGTGTACGTGTGTACGTGTGTGTACGTGTTTTTGTGACATGTCAGGACACAAATCTGTATAATGACATAGGTATGACACAGGTATTACAAAAAGGAGGTGAAATATGAGGACATTGCTGACGTCCTTATTTCTCAAAAAGCTTAAAAAATCAGACAGAATGAGTTTAATCAGAGAGTAAAGCTGTCCACTGTTTCCTGTGATGGTTGGGTTTAGGGGTAGGGTGGGGTTAGGGCAATACAAAATACTGTTTGTGCTGTATAAAATCAATGGAAACCTATGTAATGTACCCACTTTTCACAAAAACAAACATGTGTGTGTTGTAAGTGTGTTTATATTGTAATTGTGTGTGTGTGTATTTCAAGTATGTGTATATGGTAATTTTGTGTCCATGCCTGTGTGTGTGCGCGTGTGTGTGCGCGCGCGTGCGTGTGTGTGTGTGTGTGTTGTACGTGTGTGTTTGTATACTGTAAGCATGTGGTGTACATAGTATGTGGTGTGTGTTTGTATTATTTAAGTGTGTGTGTGTGTGTGTGTGTGTGTGTGTTGGAAGTGTGTGTTTGCATACTGTAAGTGTGTGTGTGTGTGTGTGTGCGTGTGTGTGTTTTTTCTTCACACAAAGCATATCATTTTAAACAGAATAAGATACTAATGTAGTCAAAATAAGCAGAGATACGTGCGTCTGTGTGTAAATGTATATTACCTCTCACACTGAATGACTAAACCGAGATGAGCAGTCATAAAGTCACTCTATTATATCTTTACATTGGACGTCCGCCTCTCACTCTATACCAATCAAACCAAAGGCTGCATAAATGTCCAAATGCGCTAAAATCAACACGATATTGATTTATAAAATTGAGCATATTGCCGCAACAAAGGGAAGATTTCCTTGAAATGGACATAAAAACACTCAGGATGGCGGCGGTTGTCTTTACCAGCCTTAAAAGCCTCTCTTTCCACAAGAAGTTGAAGTGAATGTGAAGGACGTTCGCTGTATTTACACGTTTATCATCACGCCTCCGCTGCTTTTATAGCATCTGTTTTGTTTCAGATGGAAAGCACTAGTTGTTCCGACCTCATAATATAATTTTACTCCTTTTCTGGATGTTGTGCTTTCGTTAAAGCCTCTAAATCCAGCAGCTTCTCAGGTCAGAAAGATGAAAACGGTGACATTTCATCGAGGGCTGCGCTTTTTGTCACGACATTCACGATCTCTGGGCGGTATTTTATCTTTCCATTTCGCGCGGGTCCGGGTCATGTTTAAAATATCGTCAATTACCACTTCAGGTCCACCTCACATAAAAATTAAGTGCTTTGAAACCCGCTACTTTCTCCCTCGCACAATTATTGAAATTTGGCTTTCAGCCTTAAATAATAACCGTCTCACTTTAGTCGGATTCGCAGTCTCGCTTCTCTGGAGGGCAGGCAGGTGCGACGGTGGGCAGGAAGACGAGTCGTGTTGCATATATATCTTTATGTATAAAGATGTGAGGTCAAGTCTGGTCGATAGGCAATCTCTCAGCTCTAGCGGAAGTGATGGGACTATTTGAGGCTGGAATGGCTCTGTTGTAGTGGAAGGAAAGGCTAATCTGTTGCAGATGGGGTTTGGAGCCAGCAGGTGTGCTGGTCAGCTGGTCGTGAGACCTGTGTGGACAGCAGGGTCGAGACGGGGTCTATTGTGACACCCTCTCGCATCCTGTTTAAAACTGGGAACTGTATGACAGGGACTATTTTGGAATTGGGTTGTAATATGACTGACATTTTCTGCTCTGATAGACGGGTCTTGTATGATGCTTTATTATTGTTTGTTCAAACGTTTAAGATTAAAGTCAATATTTTCTATCCCACTTGTTAAATGTAGCTTCACTGTAAAAAAAACCCCCCACAAAAGTAAGAAAGAAAACTTTAGAATTTGTTGTTTAATTCAATGCGTTACTTGCTATTTGTATGAGAAAATTGTTTCTGCTTCATTCATTTATTATTGTGCAGTATTATAAAGTGTTAAAGGGATAGTTCGCACCAAAATGAAATCATTTACTCATCCTTCACTTGTTCAAAACCACTTTCTTCACTAAAGAAATTATTTTGAGTTCTGTATAGTAGGACAAAATTAAAATGACTATGGAAGTCAATGGGTGCCATTGACCAGCATTCTTCAAAATATCTTATTTTGTGTTCAACTGAAGAACGAAACTCATAAGTGTTAAAAACAAAAATTAAAACGAAATTATTTTGAAGAATGCTGGTTGATGGCACGTATTGACTTCCATAGTCATTTAAATTTTGTCCTATTGTATGGAAGTCAATGGGCGCCATCGATCAGCATTCTTCAAAATAGCTTTTTTTGGGTTCAATTGAAGAACGAAAGTCATAAAGGTTTAAAACCACCTGAGGCAGAATAAATGATGAGGTAATTTTCATCTTGGGGTGAACTATCCCTTTAATCTTTGTATGTACCTTGCTTTTTAAAAAGTTTATGATATTATTATAAATATCCTCTTATTCTCAATAAGACCTTTTTTTTACATGAAACATACATTAAAAAATAGTGATATTTAGAACAATTATTATAATGTATCATGCATTCCTCTTATGGACAAATGTCTTTATTGTCTCGTTTTGATCAGTTCAGTTCTTACTATAAAAAAAAATTATTCATTTCTTAAAATTAACTTATTAGCTATAGAAAATTAATAATTCTTATTAACATTTCATTTAGTTATTTAGCAGAAGCTATTGTCCAAAGCGACTTACAATTGAGGAGGCATTCAGCAATTCAACAGGAAGAGGCAATACACACAAGAAGTGCTAATTATACAAAGGAACTGTTTGTGCTCAGAGAATTAAGTGAACACATTCACATTCTGAGTGATTCTGAGAGAAGAGTGTTTTCTACAGCTGGTTTGTCAAGCCCACTCACCTGTGTGAGGCACAGTCAGAATTGTATTTCGCTTGTAACTAATAATAATAATGGTAGTTGTTTTCATTTTTACACAAGTGCTTTTATAAACATAGAAAGCATATTAAATGTCAGCAAAGTGTCTACTTTGGAACCAGTGAAAATTAAATGTCAGATTTATTTAATAATGCCGTGTCACCACTCAGTGTAACAGATATATTAATTTTAAAATATACTTATTTTGACCTGTACTTATTATTTTAAGTGTATAAATGAATAAGTGGTCATTCATTCATTCATTTTCCTTCGGCTTAGTCCCTTTATTCATTATTAGTCCTTTATTCGCCACAGCGGAATGAACCGCCAACTTATCCAGCATATGTTTTACACAGCGGATGCCCGGATGCTGCAACCCAGTCCTGGGAAACACCCATACACTCTCACATGCACACACATACATTCATTCATTCATTCATTCATTCATTTTCTTTTCGGCTTAGTCCCTTTATTAATCTGGGGTTGCCACAGCGCAGTGAACTGCCAACTTATCCAGCATATGTTTTACGCAGCAGATGCCTTTCCAGCTGCAACCCATCACTGGAAAACACCCAAACACACTCCCATTCACACACATACACTACGGCCAATTTAGTTTATTCAATTCACCTATAGCGCATGTCTTTGGACTGTGGGGGAAACCGGAGCACCCAGAGGAAACCCACGCAAACATGGGGAGAACATGCAAACTCCACACAAATGACAACTGACCCAGCCGGGACTTGAACCAGCGACCTTCTTGCTGTGAGGCGACAGTGCTAACCACTGAGCCACCGTGTTGCCCCGAATAAGTGGTCATATTAAATAGTATTAAAATTTCGATGATTAAAAAGTTCTTGCTGGCAAATGGCTAAAATCTAAAGTGGCCAAAACTAAAGATTTAAAATGTTTTGTGGCTGAACTGTGATCCTTAAATGGAGTCTTTCAATTTGTCATCCAATTATTCTTGCTCTGACAAGATTTTTTGTCTTATAAATGATTGTTGCAATGGATATCTTCTGTAAATCTGAAAAAAAGTCAAATAGGACAAAATGTAATATAAGAAATAATGCATTAATGCATTTCCATATACTTTTTTATTGTTTAATTCATCCCTGCTAGATAAAAGCATTATTTTATTTCAATAAAACATACTCACCCTAAACTTAGTCTACATATTGATCACAGTGTTATAATATATATTTTTATTTTTTAAAGTTTTTCCTTAAGGTGGCTAGTTATTTGATAAAGTCAGATCAGTATTTTAATGCTAAACGAAGCCATAATCCCCTGAGGTCCCCCATCTGGCTAATTAAGCTATAATTAGCTGTCTTTTTCAATCACTTTTAAAGCATATCCCTTAATTTAACCAATCTCTCAGTTACATTAGCAGTATGTTGTCATAAAAATCAGTTAAGCCCTCTCAATTACTCTGCTAATTAAAGAAAATGATTTTAAGATGAAGTCTCTTTATTCATTTGCATATTGAACAGGCAAAAAAAAAAAAAGTGGAAGTGATTATTTGCGTTAAAAAATGTCCAGTGGTTTTGCAAATCTTTACTTGTGTTAAAAGTGAGTAAATGTATCACTCATTCGGATAAAATGATGGAGTCTGGCAGAAAGTTCTTGCTCCTGTGAGTTTGCGTAAGAGCTTCATTTGACTTCCGCTCACAGGTTTCATGTTCCTGAAATGCCAGGGGCCTGTAAGAGGTACCTGTCAGTGGTGGGAGGTCAAATTAATGATGCTTGACTTGCGTCCATTATATCCCATTAATAACAGTACACGACCCTCTCGGCCTCCTGCGGGAGCCCTTAGACTCATTAAGACATTAGCTATTGTTTCAGGGGAAGTACGTTTAAGGTGATATACCTACCTCATCTAATTGATGAAGAAAATCTCATCAGTTTGAAATGTCTTATACGTCTACCACACTCTTAAAAAATTATAGATTCTAAAAGGTTTCATTTATTTATTTATTTATTTATATTTTGTTTATTCATTTATTTTAATTAATTACATTTATTTATTTATTTATTTATTTTTAAATGTATTTAAGGCATGTCATAGAAGAACCATTTTTGGTTCCCCAAGGAATCAGTGATCAGTTCTTAAAAAGACAATCTTTTTCATAAAGAACCTTTTTCATATACGGAATCTTTTTTCAATTGTACCTAAATTTGTGTTGAAACATCCCAGGGTATTTTAGAGAATATAAGATTGTATCCTTAAAAATCACCTTTGCTTAGATTGTATTTGTTGTATTTTTAACTTATGTTCCTTGTTTACTTTTCATCAGTGTCCCTAGCTGGGACTCCATCACCAAGTGTTAATTTACATTTTGAAATATCACATGAGAAATGAGTGACAGAAATGCCAAATTTCAAATAAAACCTCACAGCAAGAAAAGGTCGCTGGTTTGAGTCCTGGCTGGACCAGTTGGCATTTCTGTGTGGAGTTTGCATGTTCTCCCTGTGTGGGTTTCCTCGGGGTGCTTTGGTTTCCCCCACAGTCCAAAGACATGCGCTATAGGTAAATTGGATGATCTAATGTGTGTGTGAATGTGAGTGTGTATGGGTGTTTCCCAGTACTGCGTTGAGGCTGGAAGGGCATCCGCTGTGTAAAACATATGCTGGAATAGTTGGTGGTTCATTCCGCTGTGGCAACCCCTGATAAATAAGGGACTAAGCCGAAGGAAAATGAATGAATGAATAATGCGCAAAAAAGTTTTTACGTTTGCTTGAGGTGGTTTTGGGTTAATTAGAATAATGGGAGATGAAAACCCATTTGCCGAATAAACTCTGACGTAACATTACACCCAAGTAACCAATCAGCTGTCTCCGTTGTTCTTGCGTTGTTTACTGTTGGTTGCTAGGTTACCAATACTACAGTCAGCCGCTCTAACAACTTGATGGAAACGCACTGAATTCACATTTCAGGGGGTTTTTCTCACACTTTGAAAATTATTGGAAGAGAATAGCTTGGTTTCCATCCTAACGTGAAGCAAATCTTTTCAGTCTCTCTCTCGTTCTCCATCCTCTGGATCTGGTCATTTAATCTCTGACACTCAGGTATCCAGGTCCTGGTCTGGTGACCTGCCTGCTGTGGGACAATACGTGCAGGCGCTCCATTACTAAATGAGGCCAGTAAAATGTTTGGCTGGTGTAACCTAAGACCCGAAGCTGTGTTGTTCGTCCTGTTAAAGAGCAGGAGATGAATGTGACACAGAGTTCGGGCATTAGTCACACTCTCTGCTCTTGTGGAACCAAAGCTGCAGTTACAAAACAGGACAAATACTACAACAACACTAATTATAGATATCAGTCTTTTTTAGAAGGTAGCCCAGGAAGGGTTTCCAGAGAGATTACAGCAGTCTTTACCGTTCAGATAACTTTTAAAGATACAGTTAAAGTCAGAATTATTAGCCCTCGTGAGTTATTAGCCCCCCTGTATATTTTTTCCCCAATTTCTAAACTTAATAGTTTTAATAGCTAATTTCTAATAACTGATTTCTTTTATCTTTGCCATGATGACAGTACATAATATTTTACTAGACAAATATTTTAACTTGATACAAACTTTTTTATAGTTAGAATATTTTCTTCTTATTATTTTTTTCAACTTAATTAATAGTAGTATTTGTATTAAGAAAAAATATATATATTTTTCTTCTTAACTCTGTGCCAGATAACTTTTGTAATTTAAAGCAGAATGTTTATTTAAGGTGACACGGTGGCTCAGTGGTTAGCACTGTCGCCTCACACCGCAAGAAGGTCGCTGGTTCAAGTCCCAGCTAAGTCAGTTGGCATTTCTGTGTGGCGTTTGCATGTTCTCCCCGTGTTCGCGTGGGTTTCCTCCGGGTGCTCCAGTTTCAGTGTTAAGTATGTGTGTGAATGAGAGTATATGGATGTTTCCCAGTACTGGGTTGCAGCTGGAAGGGCATCCGCTGTGTAAAACATATGCTGGATAAGTTGGCGGTTCATTCCGCTGTGGCGACCCCTGATGAATAAAGGGACTAAGCCGAAGGAAGAATGAGTGGATGAATGAATGTTTATTTAAGCCTTTTTTATGTAATGATGATGTTACACACTGCCTGAAAATAGTCCCCAGCTTGGTAACTAGGTAACAGAGCTGCGTAATAGCAGAGTTACTTGATTATTGCGCCAGAATTAGAGTATAGTTCCTATCAACCATTTCGTCACTCTTAGTGCACAATGTAACTACAGAAGAGTCCAACTTTAAATAGGAAAATTATCAAAACTCTTTTTTTGACATTTTTGAGTGAGATGCTAATGGTCTAATCCGATTCAATCATCTATGCTAAGCTAAGCTAAAAGGAAGATCGGCCGAATGTATTCAAAAATGGTAAATCTCAACTGATACCCCTAGGGGACTAATAAGTGAGCCTATTTCCAAAATAAAAAGTGAAGCGTTCCTTTAATAGCAGCCGTAAACGAGGCCTTTGAGTTATTTAGCAGTCTATCATTGTCACACTTGATCTCGCTCGATCTATTCAAAGCCGTGGCCTCGGTCGGACGGCACGGTAATGATATTCTTATCAATCATGTGAGAGATGTTCCAGCTTTAGTCCTCACTCGGCCTCCTGCTGAGACTTAATCTCAGCCTAGACAACACAGTTCCAGAGTCCTCTTATGAACAGCAGAGTGTAAGTCTAGTGTCAAGTATCGACTAGACTGTGAATAGAGGTGTGTGAGTGTGTGAGGGGTGGCTAACCTCTCACCAGCTGCTGGGCTGTTCAATCTTTGGTTTTGGTCTCCGTAACACCCCGGGGTAGCAATAATGCAACAGCAGCTTATCCCAATCAATAGCTTCATCTCACTTTTGGGGGGCTTTGGTGCCGAGTCCCCAGAGTGCACTCGTCTGTTTGCAAGCACAATTATGAGCATGTTTGATCTGTTTTTGATGTTTCTCTTTCCCCCTTTGGGGTGTGCTGGGAAAACATTTGCGAAAACTGTGCGCTCATATGGTTTAAGTATTGAACTGTTGGACTTCTGTGGAGAACATTGCAAAATCAAATTTTAGATAAACCAGGGGGAAGGGAGTTTATTTAAATTATCTTAGATTTTTGGTTTGCTTTCTGTTGATGTTAATGACAAAATGATTGTTAAAATATTAGTAATTGTTCGTTAACATACACAAAACTAATTGTAAAGTAATACGGTACATTGAATACAAGTGAAGGGAGTTTATTTGAATTATTTTAGATTTTTGGTTTGCTTTCTGTTGATGTTGATGACAAAAAATGATTGTTCAAATATTAGTAATTGTTCATTAACATGCACAAACGTATTGTAAAGTGGTACAGTACATTGAATACAAGTGAAGGGAGTTTATTTGAGTTATCCTAGATTTTTGGTTGCTTGGTTTGATGTTGATGTTAATGACAAAATGATTGTAAAACATTATTAATTGTTTATTAACATACACAAACCTATTGTAAAGTGATACAGTACATTGCATACAAGTGACACAACTTTCTTTTGAGTTTTTGCTGATACAATGATTTTGTGGTTCGGTCCCATTCACCCTCCCAGATTGCACTGTGGCATGAATAATTCATTTGGTTGCATTGTTTGACCATTTGCCAGTTTTATTTACATTTTTGTTGTTGTTTTTGTCATGTTTAGTAGCTGTTAGTGTTTTATAAATCACATGTAATCATCACAAATGTCTCATACATATTTATATGTATTAGATTTGGCTAGTTTCTATGTGTAGTTTGAAGTTGTTTAAAAATATTTCAGTTTTTTCTATTGATACAAGATAATACAAGCGTATTAACATATTAATAACAACAAACTAACATTTAATCACATTCATGTAAATACAGTATGGTTTTATCAAAAAATTTATTTTTAAGTTATATAAGTTTATAACATCTACCACATTGTAAAAAAAAAAAAAAAAGTTGACTCAACTTAAAATTTTGAGGTAACAAACTTCAGGACATTTTTGAATTGACTCAATTTTCAACCCAGTTACTGCACTTGACTCGATTTAAGTTGAGTAAACTCAAAAATCTCCTGAAGTTTGTTGCCTTCAAATTTTAAGTTGAGGCAACTTTTTCTTTTACAGTGCAGGTCAAAACTGACTTATAATGCAAAAATAGTTCATTTTTATGTATTTTATATGTATCTGACGGCTGAAACAGTCAACAGTTTGCTCAGTTATACACGTGTTTGACTAATCATTGACTTCTATATGTTCTTTCCTGTTGTTTTTTCCTACCATTGAAGTCAATGGTTACAGGTTTCCAACATTCTTCAAAATATGTTCTTTTGTGTCCAATAGAAATAAAAAAGTATAGAGTGAGTAAATGATGACAGAACTTGACAGAATGACAGAAACATTTTTGGGTAAACTATCCCATTAAAATCTATTTGAATCAAGAAAAACAATTATACATGGTCGAAATGCAAAAATAGTTCATTTTATGTATTTGCTGGATGAAACAGTGAACAGTTGGCTCTTATATACATGTATTTCTTAGGCACTATGTTATTATATTGTTAGTAAATTTCTCAAACAATAAAAAACAGTAATTTGACATTGTCGAAAATTAGATTTGAAAATTAGAAAATTGGATTAGCACATAATATTAACTATTAAAGCCATGTAAATACAGTCTCTTTTTTTTACAGAACAATTTAAGCCTACTTAAGATACATTCCTAGAAATATTCTCAGACTGTATATAGGTAGTTGGTACAGTGATGTCAGATTTGAAGTCAAAGTTTTAAATGTATAGTTCACCCAATAAGAAAATGTACACACTATTTAATGAGTCGTTCCAAAAAAAAATTCTGTTGAGCACAAAAAGAAGATATTTTGAAGAATGTCAAAACCATTGACTTCCATAGTAAGAAAAATAACTATTATGGAAGTCAATAGTTACAACTTTCTTCAGAATATCTTCTTTTGTGTTCAACAGAAGAATGTCAAATAGGTTTGAAACAAGTAAAGAATGAGTAAATGAGGACACTATTTGTAGAGTGAAGTATCCCTTTAAAGGAATAGTTTACCCAAAACTAAAAAAAACATACTCACGCTTTACTTGTTCCAAACCAGTCTGATTTTCTTTTTTCTGTTAAACACGAAATATAATATTTTAAAGAAAGCTGCAAAGCTGTAACCATTGATTTCCGCGATATTTATTAGTCTTACTATAGAAGTCAATGGTTACCGGTTTTCAGCTTTCTTCGAAGCATCTTCTTTTGTGCTCAACAGAAGAAAGAAACCCCTAAACGTTCGCAACCACTTGAGAATGAGTAAAACAGTGAGTAAATTCTCATTTTTCGTGTGAACTATCCCTTTAAGTCCCCAAAAGGATCTCCTATTTTGCAGTGTATTAAACATTCAGTCCATTTCACAGCGATCCGTTCTCAAGGTGGGAATATTAAGCGCTGAGGGTGTAAGAGCGCACACTGTTATTCGCGTAATTGTTTATCTAAGCGTGTGAATGCTCCAGTGTGACATATTTGTGTGCGGGACGGGGTGTTGACTCAATCAGCACAGCCTCCGCTCCGCTTCTGATTATGTTGGGTTTTGTAAAGAGGCCTCACCAAGTGGAAAATCATGGACGCTCAAGAGCTCTCCACACAAAAAGCAGACAAAACACAACCCTAAGAGTGCCTTAAAGCGCCGTGCGGGTCACATGTGACATCGGCCCACTAACAGGGCTTCCGCGTAACCTCTTTTCCCTGCTCGCAGTGGGATAAAACAATCATAACCAATAAGGAGATGCAAGTGTGTCTTTAATGGCTAGAGGCTCTTAAGGATTCAGGCATTTCCAGATGGGACTCACCAGAGTCGAATGTGTCGCTTTGGGTGTGCGTGTGTGCAAATATTGTAGATTTTAACCAGACAATGGTAAGCCAATTATGGCAAACAAACTCCCGAAGCTGAGATGTAACGGAGGAACGCATAATGACTCCGCTAAAAAGCCATTTCCCTTGAAAATGGACCGACTCTTGTGAAACCGCTGCAGTTCAAGGATGAAAAGCTCTCCATTAATAGAGACAGATGGGAGAGCTAAGGACGCCGTAACCGTTGGAGAAGGAACGGTTGAGTGTTCAAAATAAGAGAAACAGATCTAAAGCATTTAGGAAGGTAGATGGCAAATAAATTGCCGAATATCAGAACAAACCTTTTTTTTTTTTTCTGAAAGATCATGAGCAGTTTGCTGGGATAGGATTTATTTTGCAGATGGCCTTTAATATTTGTAAAAGCTGCACTGAAAATGATTTTATAAATAAATGTATTATTTAAAAAAGCATTTTGTGATATCCTAAAATCCAGAGGTGAGTAGAGTATCCAAAATCTATACTCATGTAAAAGTACAAGTAATTGAGGAAAATTTTACTCAAGTAAAAGTAACAATTTTAAACGTTACTTGAGTAAAAGTAAAAAGTATGAGATGAAAAAATTACTCTAGTTACAATTTTAGAAATAAAATAAAATACAACACTGTGTTCATGTACACTCGCTGGCCACTTTATTAAGTACACCTGTCCAACTGCTTGTTAACGCAAATTTCTAATCAGCCAATCACATGGAAGCAACTCAATGCATTTAGGCATGTAGACGTGGTCAAGACGATCTGCTGCAGTTCAAACCGAGCATCAGAATGGAGAAGAAAGGTGATTTAAGTGACTTTGAACTTGGCATGGTTGTTGGTGCCAGACGGGCTGGTCTGAGTATTTCAGAAACTTTTGATCTACTGGGATTTTCATGCACAACCATCTCTAGGGTTTACTGAGAATGTCAGAAAAAGAGAAAATATCCAGTAAGCGGCAGTTCTGTGGGCGCAAATGCCTTGTTGATGCCAGAGGTCAGAGGAGAATGGCCAGACTGGTTCGAGCTGATAGAAAGGCAACAGTAACTCAAATAACCACTCGTTACAACTGAGGTATGCTGAGCATCTCTGAACGCACAACACGTCCAACCTTGAGGCGGATGGCTACAGCAGCAGAAGACCACACCGGGTGCCACTCCTGTCAGCTAAGAACAGGAAACTAAGGACAATGAAATTGGACAATAGATGATTGAAAAAACGTTGCCTGGTCCGATGAGTCTCGATTTCTGCTGCAACATTCGGATGGTAGGGTCAGAATTTGGTGTCAACATCATGAAAGCATGGATCCAGCCTGCCTTGTATCAACGGTTCAGGCTAGTGGTGGTGGTGTAATGGTGTGGGGGATATTTTCTTGGCACACTTTGGGCCCATTAGTACCAATTGAGCATTGTGTCAACACCACAGCCTACCTGAGTATTATTGCTGACCATGTCCGTCCCTTCATTACCACAGTGTACCCATCTTCTGATGGTCCAACCCGGTACTAGTAAGGTGTATCTAATAAAGTGGCCGGTGAGTGTATGTATGTTGTATACTTTTCTGAGGTGTCCATGTTTGTGTCTAAATGAAAGACATCGGAGCATGCTGTTCAATTTATTTGGTTTTGTGGAAAATGGTTATGAAAATGTTTCGAATATACCTTTATTCATGAAAGTGTTTGGTTCTAGTGTTCACAAGATGTCTGTCTGCTTACACGAGAGAACATGAGGGAAAACACTTGGACATGTAAAATTTGGAATTACAATAAGTTGAAAGTGCCAATAGTTATCAAATCACTATTAATAGGGTTCAAATTAGCATAAATGTGACACTTACTACTCAGGTTGCAGCTGAAATTCACAGACATGTGCGCTAAACGAAAGTCATATGAATCATATTTATTATCATTTGACAGTAACGGAGAAACGCCGCCAAATGTAGCGAAGTAAGAGTAAAGTTTTTCCTTGAGTAAGAGTAAAAGTACACATCTTTAAATGTACTCAAACAGTTCAAGTTACCTTACAATTAAATTAATTAAATTAAAAAAACAGTTAATTAAATGAAGTAAATGTAATTCGTTACTACCCACCACTGCTAAAATCTGGCAGGTAGAAACATAGCTAGTGACAAAGTAGGCATTGATCAGCCTTTCGTCACGCTGTTATATCATAATGAAATTGTTTTATTGTATTTCATAAAAGCTATTTTAGAAAGAGAGGAAGAGTACGTTTTGAGATCTGATTCTTACAGGATATTATATATAGTATGTTAGTTCAAATAACTCTTCAATGTCAAAATTATAGCTTTCTCAATAAATGAAATCTTTACTAAATTTACTTTATATTGTATTAACTGGTAAAATGTTAAAATCCCAAACCAGTGAATTACATAAATTATGAGGACTGAAATGTAGTATATTGTTTATATAACTTACATAAGGTTAAAATGCATACACAACTGTAAAGAAATAATATCCATAAAATAATAATTTTTCATATTTTGGGATTTGATTTGCATTATGGGACCTTTATCTTTCCTCTAATAACCTATGATGTTGGAAAAAGTGACTTTATTTTCATTTTTCATAGTTGTGATATATATAAGTGATATATTGCCTGGGCTGGTGTAAATTGTAGTTCAAAAGCATGGTAATAAAATGCCAGAACTTTTTCAGACTTATTTTGCAGACTTATTTCTCTATATAATATTTCTTATATATAGTTTCAAACTACTAAAATGTCAATAAAAGTCACTTTGTTAAACTGCACAGTTGAATTTTCAACATCAAAAGTCGACAGAGCCAAGTTAAAGGTCCCATAATGCAATTCACAGCCATAAATGGAAAGAAAAAACTGTGAATCACAAAATACGAAACCAGCTTTTAGCTTAGTTTAGCATAGATCATTGAATCGTATTAGACCATTAGCATCTCACTGAATTTTTTTTTTAAAAAAGAGTTAATTTTCCTATTTAAAGCTTGACTCTTCTGTAGTTATATCGTGCACTAGGAGCCACGGAATGGTTGATAAGAACTATACTCTAATTCTGGCGTAATAATTAAGTAACTTTGCTATTACGCAACGCTGTTACCTCGTTACCTAGCTGGGGACTATTTTCAGGCAGTGTCTATCAACAGATATTTTTTTATAAAAGCCAAAATGTACATACATGGAAGAAAGAAATGCGAAGTGTAGTTTATTTATCAACTAATTTCAAAAGGATCACGTGCTTATGATTGAGCATGGTTGGTCCTGCATTAGCTAACGCATGATTTACCAATCGGATGATTCCTAACTCACTGTAAATAACCAGAGTTTCTTACCTCAGTTATCTTCGTCTATAAGAATCCCCCCTTTCACCCCTACTCCTCCTCCCTTTTCCTTTATAGGGCGGCACGGCAGCCCAGTGGTTAGCACTGTTTCCTCACAGCAAGAATGTCACTGGTTCAAGTCTCTAACAGGCCAGACGAAGTTTCTGTGCAGAGTTTACAAGTACTCCCCGTGCTTGCGTGGGTTTTCCCCGGGTTCTCCGGTTTCCTTCCACAGGCCAAAAACATGGGACATAGGTCCAAACCAAATTAGAATCAACCAAACCAAATTGACACCATGGATGAGCTCTTAATCAGCAATATATCTCTCCATAGCAATCCCTAATTTGTCTTTAGCCATAAATAAGCAGGGGAGTTCTCGAGACCTACCTGAGCTCTCTCCCGGGACAGCATTTAATTATTTAAACCATCAATGTCAGATTATATTATAATTTTTTTAATTGATGTCTTTTCACATTTCGAAATGTGTAATTTCGAAACGTGTAATACAAAACTTTTTTGTATGATATAGGGGTACTTGCTGTTAACCAACTTTTATTTACCATAGTATTTTTACACTTTTTTAGCATAATAGTTACGTTCAATTATTAAATTATATATATTTTGTCTTTTCACTTCGAAGTCTGTCATTTTGAAATGTCCTTTTCAATTAATAACAGTTTTTTGTAAAAAAAATCTTGCTGTTAACCAACTTTTTTACTATAGTATTTCTTTACACTTTTTTAGCATAATAGTTATATTCACAATTTTGCTTTAAAAGTGCTTTATGGGGTTTTTTTTCTCACAGTGGATTAGTGCTTATACCATATTTGTGCATTTTGCAACAGAGGGAGGAGGAGAATAGAGCGATGAAGAAAGGCGATCCGTAGAGAGAGTGCGAGCGGGGGGAGGGATTCGGGCACACCGAGGTCTCCTGTGCCCCAGCCCCAAAAAGGAAACATGGGGGAAACATATGTAATTTTCACCACAGGGTCCTGGGTAATTGAGTCATTTAAAATACAGATACATAGATGAATAAAAGCTAAGGGGGAAGGTAATAAGACAGAAGAGTACCCTCCGGAGATCCAATTGACGATTTCTTACAAGAACGGAAACTGTTTTCTTTCTTTTCTTCCAGTGAGCTTTTATGTATTGTCATTTCAGCCAGATACCTACCTCAAGTAATTTTGTTTTCATTTGGCTCCTTTTGTAATGCTTTCCTTTAGCAAGAATGAAGGCAATTTGTCTCCGATGGCCTCTTGCCTTTTGAAGACAGATTTCACTTAGTGAATGCAAGTGAGACGCGGCTTTTTGTTCTGAAAGGAAATATCGCTTTTGGGACGTTTTGCTCTTTAGGAAGATTTGATAATTTACCAAATGACTCTGTAGCCCGGCGTCACCATTGTTGGGTTTATCTTGGAATTGTACTTCAAATGTCGTGCAGCTATTTCGCTCGCTTCTGAATTTGAAGGTTTACAAAACTCGCTTCTTAGTCTAGTGTAAAGCGCTACATGTTATCTGAGGATCCTGTAGTTAAAAGGGTCGCTTTTCATTTCAGAGAGGTCACCGGCTATGTTTCCATCCACCTATTTGTAGTTCACGTTAAAAAAAAATGCTCAATGGAAATGCCAAGATGCGCATGCATTTTGAAAATACGCATACAAAACTTATGCACACAACTGAGTTAGATAAATGGTAACATTTTAGTTCATAAGACTGTCATTAAACCTTTTTAATCATGACATGTGAATGAGAGGGCGGTGCGGTGGCGCAGTGGGTAGCGCTGTCGCCTCACAGCAAGAAGGTCGCTGGTTCAAGCCTCTGCTGGGTCAGTTGGCATTTCTGTGTGGAGTTTGCATGTTCACCCCGTGTTGGCATGGGTTTCCTCCGGGTGCTCCAGTTTCCCAAACAAGTCCAAAGACATACGCTATAGGTGAATTGGGTATGCTAAATTGTGCGTAGTGTATGTGTGTGAATGAGAGTGTATGGGTGTTTGCCAGTGATGGGTTGCAGCTGGAAGGGCATCTGCTGCGTAAAACATATGCTGGATAAGTTGGCGGTTCATAAGGTGGCGACCCCTGATTAATAAGGGGACTAAGCCGAAAAGAAAATGAATGTGAATGAAATTTTATGCATGCTTATGATAACTGTCATTTAGTGTCATTCAGTCAGTTATGACATTTTAAACACAAAGATGACATTGTTTGTTATGAGAACTTGACATAAACAAAAACCTGTTTTGGTCTTGACATTGCCAAGACACCAAAACTTGTCATAAATCTGTCATAAACGTGATTGTTTTAGAGTTTTCTCAAAGAGAAAAAATGTGTTTAGGCCTTTACAGATTTGGTTGTTAATGTTACAAATAGGTGACTTTGACCCACAGCTAATATTTCAACCTATGTCCTCTGATTTGTTACTTAGATTTGAATAACCTAACACTAATGTAACCTATAACATCCAATCACAAGGCTAATCATCTCTTTTATTTGTTTTAAATCTCTTATCGCTCTTGCTATTTCTTTCATTCATTTAAATCTTAGTTATTTGACAATCGGGAGTAAAATGAATCCCAGAAAAAAAGTTGTGATGACAAATCATGCAATCAAATTTTCATGTTAGGATTTAATCAACTCTAATGTCACGTCTACAACTGATGCGATCATGCACATGTAAAAAGTAAATACATAAATAACAATAGAAACTGCTAAGAAACATGTCACATTGACCCAAATCCAGTGTGTGTTACATCCACTGATATACAGCTGAAGTCAGAATTTTTTGCCCTCTGGTGAATTTTTTTTCTTTTTCAAGTATTTTCCAAATTATATTTAACAGAGCAAGGAATTTTTCCACAGTATTTCCTATAATATTTTTTCCTCTGGAGAAAGTCTTATTTGTTTTATTGCGGCTGCAATAAAAGCAGTTTTTAATTTTTCAAAAACTATTTTAAGCTCAATATTATTAGCCCCTTTAAGCAATATTTTTTTCGATTGTCTACAGAACAAACATATTCGTTATACGATTTTCCTAATTACCCTGACTTGCCTAATTAACCTAGTTAAGCCTTTAAATTGCACTTTGCGCTGAATACTAGTATCTTGAAAAATATCTAGTAAAATATTATGTACTGTCATCATGGCAAAGATAAAATTTATAATAAAAATGTATAATAAAAAATTCAGTTATTAGAAATGAGTTATTAAAAGTATTATGTTTAGAAGTGTGTTGAAAAAAAATTCTTCTTTTCTTCTCCCAGAACTTGGGGCAAAACATATACAGGGGCGCTAATAATTCAGGAGGGCTGATAATTCTGACTTCAAATGTATATAATAATTATGCTTCTTTAACATAGATCTCATCACTCATTTTCTTAAAAAGTTTATTTTAAAATCAGATTCCAACACAAAAACACAAACTCGAAAAATATATATTTTTAAGTATATATTAAGCCAAGTCAATAAACTGATCAATAAAAAAATGATTAGTTTTTTTCATTTTCAGTTTTTTATTTGAAAACAGATATGAAATGGACAGAAAATACTTTTGTTCACCAGACAGATGCCTACTTTTTACTTAATCAGAAACAAACAAACACAAAAACACAACCATTGTACTTCAATTCTCAAACTACTAAAGATCATTTTAAAAATCGAAACAAATGTCTTCTTTTCGGCAATATTTAGAAACGGAATAGTATTTTTGATCTAATTGTTGTTATTATTTTAACCATTAAGAAACCAGACCGGAACTGATCAATTCTTTATCCCATCACCACATCTGACCACTTGTGCACCCTAAAAGTCACATTCTGTTAACTACTACACCTCACTCTCACTATTTAGATAAGTCATCACCATGCCAGAGACGGTAATGCGATATTCCCCTCACACACACACGCATGCCACTACAGTAAGAATGCGTCTCTTATCTGTCTTATCGCTCCAATCAGTGCCATCTGGACCTACAGGCCAGGTGTGTGACCAGGGCAGGTCTTGGGTCACCTCTGTCACTCTGAGGGGTCAGGGAAGGAGATGCATTGAGCTCATTCACTTCGTTTCTAGGGGTTGGATTTCGGGCTGTTAAGGTGCAAGTCAGGCTTCCTCCATGAGGATCACCTATCAGACATGCTGAGAAGGGCATTGTGTTGGTGAACGAACGTGAATTCCCTCTTCCAGAAATAGAAAGTATAACGTAATGAGTTACCTGTTGCTGTGCGTCCTTAATTGGGTATTTAAACCATAATCAAATTCAAGCTTTTTACTGTTAATGCAGAATTTAAAATTTTGAAAATAATTTGAATTTTGGACAGATTTTGATCTGATATCTGGTTAATTATTTGAGGTATCAAATATTGCTGGTACTGTGGTTTTTCTCAAGCCTTTTGACTTGTTCTTTGATAGCCTATAGAACATTGAAAGGCCCTTCACATTTGTTTATGAATTACATGATGAATATTAAAAGAAAGTTCACCCAAAAAAGAAAATTTACTGTTAAAGGAACACTTTCTTTTGGAAATATGCTCATTTTACAAGTCCCCTAGAGTTAAACAGTTGAGTTTTACCATTTTTTTATCAATTCAGTTGATCTCCGGGTCTGGCGGGAGCACTTTTTGCTTAGCTTAGCATAGATCATTGAATCGGATTAGACCGTTAGCGTCTCACTCCAAAAATTTAAAAAGAGTTTTGATCATTTTCTTATTTAAAGCTTGACCCTTCTGTTGCATCATGTACTAAGACTAATGTAAAATGAAAAGTTGCTGTTTTGTAGGTTGATATGGATAGGAACTATACTCTCGTTCTGGCGTAATAATTAAGGAACTTTTCTGCGGTACCATGGCTGCAGCAGAAGAAATTATATTACGCAATCATCATTAAAAATCATCTAACTTCCACCAATATTTTAGTATAGTATAGTATAGTATAGTATAGTATAGTGCTTTAAGTAGTGTACTTCACACACAACCATGTCACCCTGCAGCCCAAGACCGTTTACTCACTGAAGATAAGCAGGGCTGAGCCTGATCAGTACCTGAATGGGAGACCACATGGGAAAACTAGGTTGCTGTTGGAAGTGGTGTTAGTGAGGCCAGCGGGAGGTGCACAACCTGCGGTCTGTGTGAGTCCTAACGCTCCAGTATAGTGAAGAGGACACTGTCAGTGAGCGCTGTCTTTTGGATGAGATGTTGAATCGAAGTCCTGACTCTTTGTGGTTATTAAAAATACCATGGCACTTCTCGTAAAGAGTAGGGGTGTAACCCTGGTGTCCTGGCCAAATACCCTCCATCGGCCCTTACCCATCATGGCCTCCCAATCATCCCCATCCACTAAATTGGCTCTATGACTGTCTCTCCACTCCACCAATTGCTGGTGTGTGGTGAGCGCACTGGCGCCGTTGTCATGTGGCTGCCGTCGCATCATCCAAGTTGCTGCACATGGGTAGTGGTGTGGAGAGACTCCCCTCATGATTATGAATCACTTTGGGTGTATGGCTATACACGATAAATGCGCTATATAAATACACATTACATTACATTACACACACATTATACATCAGAAACGTATTTTACATTTTATAAAAAGGGGCATAATAATCCCCTTTAAGATGTAGATGATGTTTTTTTAGTCGAACATAAAATAAGATTTTTCGCTGATCTGTGCTCCTTGGTTATTCATAAAATTAAGTCAATGGCTACCATTCCTTTCTGTGTAAGAACTGGTTCATTATTTACAACAACCTAGTGAAGTTTTTTTTCCTCACCTCTGTCACCGCTGGCTTGCTTGGATCGGGACTTGTGGAGCTGTGCTTCGGTGGATTTGCTCTACAGTGTTTGAACTTTCAGCAGTGAAATGTAAACCACACTGAACTAAACAAAACTGAACTTCAACTCTGAAATCTGGACTTTACTAGAATTATGCTAAGCTGCTTTGACACAATCTACATTGTGAAAAGCGCTATATAAATAAACATGAATTGAATTGATTTGAACCTCTATTATTATTATTTACAATCTTCATTTACAGCTTCGAAGTAAATTACAGTCCTCACAGCTAGTGTATTAAACTCATATACACAGGAAATCTGTGAAAGGTTGCTGTTTTTCTATGTCATGTATTAAAGTTAGTATTGTTATAAATCATTTTCTGTTTCTTGCACAGACTGATCGTTTTGCCTCAAAGTATTGCCAGGAACCACAGGTATTAAGTTTTTTTTGTTTTGTTTTTTTTTTGCCTGTGTATGTTTTGTATATTGACTCTCAAAGTGCTGGTAAAGTTGACTTTTCTGAATCATCAATTATTTAAATTTCTCCCTATGTAGCCTTAAAAGTAAGAAGGGCATACAGCATTAGAAAAACAAAAGAGTGAGTAAATTATGACTGGAATTTGATTTCATGTTGAACTTTCCTTTATTAAATATTCTTCCTGCTAATAAAAAAAATATTATTTTAATAAATAGGGATTGAAAGGAGAACCAACAATACTTCAGTGGCATTGCAGTGAAAACCCTTCCTTTTTTGAGTGTACAGAGGCATCTTTCTCAGGTCGTAAATGTTGAGATAACTGTCAGAAAAGGAAGCAGCGCTCTGCCACGTTAGCTGGAGTAATGACTCACCTGGAGGGCTTGAATGCTGGCATTCTCTGTCTAATTAAACCTGTAAGACATTGATATGGACTGGTAGAAGCCAGTGTTTTCAACTGCTCAAAGATGTCAGTGAATTATGCTTTATTCAATATGACTCATTAAGCATGACAATATACAGCTTTTCAACAATGCATGCAGGTATTTGAGCTTTGAATGGTTTAAAATAATCCACTTATTCATTAAACTCATTCATTCCATTTATGAAATTCCTGCAAATTCATACATCTTGTGCCTTGCCTCGCTTGATCTGAAATTTATAAATGAGTAAAGCATGAAATGGAAGTATGCAAGGCATAAAAAAGCCCTCCACTGGAGTACTCACAAAATCCCCTGTATTTTTGACCCGCCAGTGTTTTAAATTTATTTAAATCCTCTCGTGAAAATATTTTACGCAATGCGTGCTCGGTGCTCAAAGACAAACAGTCAAAAATAAAACGTGACCGTTGGTATGCAGAGATTTTTATTTGTCGGGCCATCCATTAAGTCTCTGCGACGCTGGAGTCCTTTCAGCTAAAATGCAAAAAGGACCTTGAAATGGCAAACAGTTGGTGAATGGAGAATTTGGCTGAAATGGGAGTTTGGCAACTTTCTCTCCTCGTAGCTCTCTTTCTCTCCGCTGGTCCTGTTGAGAGAAACAGAGAAAGAGATCTTAACCATCAGAAACCCAACAGAAAGAG
This sequence comes from Danio jaintianensis, assembly GCA_903798115.1. NCBI lineage: Eukaryota > Metazoa > Chordata > Actinopteri > Cypriniformes > Danionidae > Danio > Danio jaintianensis. Next base: position 8,277,538 of record CAIGQV010018170.1, read on the forward strand.
GTTTAAGTTAGATCGTGAGTGACATACACTATTGTGCAATGTGATGGCACTGTCCAGTGGCACTGATCTTTTCATCGCTGATCCACAGGCCCTGAATTATTTCCTATTGTAGGTAAATAGACTCCATGGGAGAGAGAGAGGGAAACAGGGAACCATGGTATAATATCTGTAAAGTGTCCACTGGATTAACTTCAGACTGAGCTCAGTTTGAGGACAAAAAATGTTAAAGTCGTGATGAGGGAAACACGGCAGGCTTCAAAGGACAAATTATACACACTGGCCAAATCCTGCGATTGGGAGGGTTTACTGTAGACATTCCTGAACAGCGAGTGTCTTCACTCAGGGCTCTCCTAAAGTCTTATTTACATATTTTTACAAGCTTTGTTCACGTTTTCTCACATTCACTGTGGAATAAATGCAAGTAATAATTTACTAATTTATATATTTTTTTATTTAGTGTACACTGAAAAAATAATTATCAAAGATTATTGGTTTATGAGTTACAATTTTAAAATGTCTTGTTTAGTGCAAGTGTGCAAATTGAAAAAAATGATTCATTGGATTAAATTTTATTTTTTTAAGGTTAAGTGGTTGCAAACAATTTATATGGGCTGAATTTAAACAAGGTGGCACGGTGGCTCAGTGGTTAGCACTGTCACCTCACAGCAAGAAGGTCGCTGGTTCGAGTCCCGGCTGGGCCTGTTGGCATTTCTGTGTGGAGTTTGCATGTTCTCCCCGTGTTGGCGTGGGTTTCCTCCGGGTGCTCCGGTTTCCCCCACAGTCCAAAAACATGCGCTATAGGTGAATTGGGTAAACTAACTTGGCCGTAGTGTATAAGTGTGTGTGAATGTGAGAGTGTATGAGTGATTCCCAGTACTGGGTTGCAACTGGAAGGGCATCCGCTGCGTAAAACATATGCTGGAATAGTAGGCAGTTCGTTTCGCTGTGGCGACCTCTGAAATAGAGACCGAAAGCCGAAGGAAATTGAATTAATGAATGAATTTAAACAAGCAAATTAAATTTTATAATGTTCAACTTAATTTGTTTGTTTAAATTCAGCTTATATAAATTGTTTGCAACAATTTACAATGAACCATTTTTTTTTCACTTGCCAGAGTTTTATAATTATCTGTAACATTTTACTAGCAATTTTTTTATAACAAATATCGATAACACTTGACAATAATGTTCAATGTTCACTTTATTTATAAATTACATGTTAATACAACAAAAGTTGACCACTGTGCTGTACAAAAACAATACAAAAATAAAAATAGGTCGCTGGTTCGAGTCCCGGCTGGGCCAGTTGGCATTTCTATGTGGAGTTTGCAAGTTCTCCCCATGTTCATGTGGGTTTCCTTCGGTGCTCCGGTTTCCCCCACAGTCAAAAGACATGTGGTATAGGTGAATTGGATGAACTGTAGTGTATGTTATGTGTTAATGCAAGAGTGTATGGGTGTTCCCAGTACTGGGTTGGGGCTGGAAGGGCATCTGTGCGTAAAACATATGCCGGAATAGTTGGCGGTTCATTCCGCTGTGGTGACCCCTAATCAATAAGGGGCTAAGCCAAATGAAAATGAATGAATGAATGAACATCCCAATCCTTGCATACAACAAGAGCTCAACACCCTAAACTAATAGCATTCCATTTCCACTCAATAAGCCAAAATCAAACTTTAGCTTCAACAAGACGATCAGTAACAGTCTGTTTCAGCATTAAAAACGCTTTCATCTAAGAGTAGAGCATTTCATTAAGGTTGCATTAGTTAATGGTTGTAATGTATTTAGTAAGACGAACAATACATTTATTATAGTCTACAGGACTAAATACTCGGTCCACAGTTAGTGTTGTGTACTTATTGGTCACACTTTATTCTAAAATACAATTCTCGCTGTTAATAAACCATTAACTATGACTTTTGCCTCAATAAACTCCTAATCCGCTGCTTATTAATAGTTATTAAGGAAGTTGTTGGGTTTAGGTATTAGATAGGACTAGGGATTTGGAATAAGATCATGCAGAATATGTACTTTACAAGTACTAATGAACAGCTAATATATTAATAATAGGCAGGTAATAAATCAATAGTTACTAGTGACAATTGGTATTTAAACTAAAGTGTTACCTTTTTTCACCAAAAATAATGCAACAGTGAGCAAACATATGGGCCTGAAAATTTTATATGATTCCATTTTCCTTGCTTTTACAAACTGAAATGAATTTCAAAGCTAAACACGCTTTTTTATCTGGCACATACTTGTAATACAATGTAATATAATCTGATGCAAGTCAATTAACTTGAGGCTTAATAACAAGCCTAATTTTTGTTTCTGCTATTCAGAGGTACTGTGCCAATTCCTTCATGGGATAACTATGATTGTTTTGCTGACACCTGGAAGCATCTGAATTCATTTTTAAGGCTGAAGAATTCTGTTAACACCATCCACGATTTGGCACATTGCTTCTTTGGCACGTTTTCATTGTAATATAATTTTAATATGCGCAGGGATTCAATAGCCAATGATGAAAGTGAATGAAGAGGTGGGTTAAGATATTATCTGCCAGCTCTATGATGAGTATAAAGGTGTTGAAGGGTCTATCGTGTATTCTGAACCCACCGCTCTGCCAACTGAGAATCTGTTATAGAAAATATTGACGTTGCCATTTTCAGTCCATTTTCATCAGATCTGTCCTGGATCATTACACTTTCAATTTGGTGGACCAGCAGCTATAGAATTTGTTTTTATATGAAGTTTTTTAAGAGAGATGAAAAGTTAGATTAACTTACAATATCATCCAATCATATTCTCGATTGATCTCTGTTATGTTTTTCTATCATTCTGCTCACACAGTGGGTAACCAGCTTGACTAGACCGTATGAGTGAAACCTGATAAATTTACACGAGCTGATATTGATCATCTAATGAATTCCCATCAGCGTCAAAAATCAAACCTGAGTGTCTTACTTATTTTAGTATCAACTATAAGACAATGTTTTTAATATTTTGTTTGGTTTTAGGTTTTTCATTTCAATTGTAGGTCAGGTTTTGGCATCTTTGTTGTGTTTTGTCATTTTTTATTCGCTATGATTGCTTCGCAGTTGTTATGGTATTCTAAAAATGTACACGTAAATGACACCAAAGAAGTCTCAAAACAACCAACCTATAGATAGATATATTGGGTGAATGTATAAATTGGGTGGATGAATGGATGGATGGATGGCTGGATGGATGGATTGATGGATGAATGGATGGATGGATTGATGAATTCGGTGGATGGATGGATGGATGGATGGATGGATGGATGGATTGATATATTGGGTGGATGGATGGATGGATAGATGGATGGATGGATGGATGGATGGATGGATGGATGGATGGATGGATTGATATATTGGGTGGATG
>CAIGQV010018170.1:8291048-8328057 GCA_903798115.1 Danio jaintianensis
AAAAATGGATTACTGTAATTTATTGTACAGTACATAAACATTTTACCATATTTTGCACCACGGTTGCCAGTAAGTTACTGTGGAAAAAAATGGATTACTGTAATATTTGTATGTATGTAATATATGTAACATTTTACCGTATTTATGTATTTATGCTCATTTTTACAACATTATACTGTATTAAGGCTGCAAAATATTAATCTAATTTTAATAATTACTATGCAATTATACATGGTTATATAGCAAATAAAACAATAGTTAGTTAAATTACAATGCTATTGGACCTGAGAAAAACACTGACACTCAAAAGTCACTCCAAAAGTAAATATTTTATTTAGTCAATTTATTTTAAGGCGACACGATGGCTCAGTGGTTAGCACTGTCGCCTTACAGCAAGAAAGTCGCTGGTTCGAGTCCCGGCTGGGTCAGTTGGCATTTCAGTGTGGAGTTTGCATGTTCTCCCTGTGTTGGCGTGGGTTTCCTCCGGGTGCTCCGGTTTCCCCCACAGTCCAAAGACATGTGCTATAGGTAAATTGAATAAACTAAATTAGCCGTAGTGTATGTGTGTGAATGAGTGTGTATGGATGTTTCCCAGTACTGGGTTGCAGCTAGAAGGGCATCTGCTGTGTAAAACATATGCTGGATAAGTTGGCGGTTCATTCCGCTGTGGCAACCTCTGATGAATAAAGGCACTAAGTCGAATGAAAATGAATGAATGAATTTATTTTAAGTACTATTGGCTTATTACGCGGCTATTGTTAAGATATTGGCTGTTTATTAGTACTTATAAAGCACATATTCTGCAAGATCTTCTAAATCACGAATTCTGCCTAAAACCTAAACCCAACTTCCACCTTAACAACTAATAATAAGTATGAAATTAGGAGTTTACTGAGCTAAAAGTTCATAGTTAATAAATTGTTAATAGTGAGAATTGTACCTTAAAATAAAATGTTTATCTGAAATCGTGGTCCTTTATAAAATGCATGTCAATGGTCACATTTTGAGTCAAATGCAAATATAATACACAAAATATGAACAATTTCTGTAACCACTGATTTCACATCTAAAAAAATCAAAAAATCTTATTTAATGTTCCTACGAGGATATAAAAATAGGACACAAATGTATGTCACCAACATTTTGGAGTAAATTATCAGCAATGTTTACATTTGATCATTTTTAATGAACTATGTGTTGTTAACAAACAATACCTTATTATATAGCAACTTTTTTTGTACAACAATAAAAGACAATAATTTGAAAAATTGTCTTATTTTGTGTTCTGCAGAAGAAAAAACAATATCACACAGACTTGGAAAGTAAAAATAAATAAGTAGTAAAAATGCAAAGTAAAAATAACCATAAGTAGGATTTTGCTCTATAACATCAATAAATGAATTGGAACTGCATGAATCATTTTGCCACACTTTAATTTAAGGTACAATTCTTGCTATTAACAAACCACTAACTAAGACTTCTTGCTCTATAAAGTACGAATTTGCTGCTTTATAATAAGATAGTAGTTGTATACTGTAGGATTAGGGATGTAGAATAAGATCATACTTTATAAGTACTAATAAAGAGTCAATATCTTAATAATAAGCCTGTAATAAGCCAGTAGTTAATACTTCCAAGTGACACTAATAATTCCAGTAAACAGAAGGAAAATCATTAGTCTATGAATTATTTTAAATACTGTGTTGTGTTGATTTAGACTGTGACAACCTGTTACAACCTACTTCTTATTATTTAAACCTGAAATATAGCTACAGGTGTAATCGACAATTCATTGGACAACCAAATGGATCCTAAATAAAATACTAAATGAGTTTCTATTCCTTTCTTGAACAAGTTTGTAACAAAAAAGGCTGTTCTTTCTCACTACGAACACTATATGTCACAGTGATTTTCCAAATCCGCTGTTGGTGCATATTGTGGTCTCCACCCACCGGGAGACCTGTCTCTATCTCCCACCGGCTCCGTCAGCAGCTGTTTTCAAATTCTGCCTCTTTTCAGATCATTCCATTGCTTTATTCCCATTACCGATAAGCTTTTAAAATCTGCTCGGAAGAATCCTCGCTCCATCGATTGTTTATATTTCGTGATCTACTTTAGAGAAGAGATAATACCAGGGCAAAATGACCCCACACAACACTTCATTCTGCAGTTCACAGACACTTTATAGAATAATCAATCTGTATTGAACTCATTGAGATCGGTCCGCAAATAATACAGTTGCTAAAGCTGAAAGAAACTGCCATCATTAACAGTAAATCACTGTCTGGGAGCATTCAGAGCATGCTGATTGGCTGATCAATAGAGCTATACAGGTGCACAGCTTTATGAATAAAAATACCACCGTGGAATGCATGTAGGCTTTCAGTGTTAATTAGTGAAACGCCATTTTTTTTTAAAGCCTTACGTATTCATTTGGAATGTATGAGAAAATAAATGTAGGAATTTATTTCACCTGGATCTATCAGAAATGTTTTTTTTAAAGAATATGAAAGGGATAATCTATGCCTAATTTATTCATATACTGTCACTAAATCCTGATTAATTCTAATTGTTATAATAATATTTAAATTATTAATATTATTATAAAGTTACATTTCTGCCATCTGTCTTTCACCTGTGGAACTCTGTTTACCAACATCTCTCACGATTTATGTTGCATTTAATGAAATCTTGCAATGACCGAATGTTGTAAGATATCGCAACTATTTTAACTTCATTCGTTTTTTACATTTTTATTGAGAAAATGTTGATGTTACATGTTTAAATTACATGCTGAGGAGGGTGTCGGGCTGTATGGAGTTAATTAGACTCTTTTTGATGGCTGTAAATCTGTACACTTGTCTATAAAATAATGATATAATATAACATAATTTCAACTCAAAATATAAGTTAAAATATGACACTCCTTTAATTTCCTAAATGCATTTTGAAGAGACACTCAAAACACTTTTTCAGTGCGTGCTGAGCTGTTATACAGAATTGTGTGCAGTAGATACGTTTTTGTGAATCCGTGTTACAGTTTTTTTTTCTAAATGAATTGGTTTTCAAGAAAAAAAGCTATTTCGGTTACCAAAAGGCCAGCGGCACAATTAATAAACCAGGGAGATCTGGACTCAAAACAGCCATTTAATAACGTCTATGATAATAAAAAAAAAACACACACACAAACATTTCACTCTTCGTCCAAGTGTCAATCCACATTAGCGGCAGCGAGCCAGCTGCTTAAATCTCTCCATGGAAATTGCGCACGTGCTCCTGCAATATCCATTTCTCAATACGAGCTTTTGATTCGCACTGTACAAACACAGCAGATGTATATACATAATACTCGCGTGATATATTGCTGTCTCGGTGTTCTCGCACCATTTGGGCACATTCCCATAAGCACTTGTGTGATGCGACTCGGCTTTTACGCGCTTTTCTGTTTGCTCTCCAGTCCCCCTCTGGTCTCTGCGCTCTATTCACTCCCTATAGTCTCAGCTGGTCTAAGTGGGCCAAACCTGGAGAAACCTCTATTTTTGTTTTGTCTTCTCTCTCTTTCAAATAATCAGCCGTGTGCCAAAAGTGTCCCTCTTGTTTTTACGCGTGCCAGTCACCTGCCGTCTGCCGCGCTCCTTCCCTTTCTCAGAGCTTGCTTTTCTCTCTCCGATTCTTTTGACTTTCTGCGGTCTGGATCCCCAATGAGATTCAGATTGGGTACATATTGAGTTCTCTATTGTCCTTCAAGGGCTGTACTACGCTAATTAAATTTTATCCAGCCATATAAAAAAAACATTTTTCTCCTCCACGCTCCCAATTCAGCTTTCCAGCCCAAGTCCTCTCTTTTTCCAAGCCCCAAAAATCCAGTGTTCATTGAGTCAAATCAATAGAAAAACATTTGCAAATCTCCATTATTGTGGGATTTTTGTCTCCTTTCTGTTGTGATAAAAGCACCGCGGAACAGCTTGCAGCTTTGTGCAACCGAGACGCGCGGGACAGACGAAGGCCATGAATGCGAAAGGCATTACGCGCAGCAGCAAGTTTCTTTATCACTGTTGTTGAACGCACAATTATTTCCACGCCATCCTTTGCATGCAATTCATGAAACAGAGATTTGCAATTATCGTTATGCTTACAATCTCATTGTGCATTTTTATATTAGCCATTATCCTGCTATATAAAGGATATTCGCCTTATGGAATAGATGTTGTTTTTTAAGTGGTGAATTGCGCCGAATCAATATGCCAGTTGATACATCAGTAATCAATATATGGATAGTAAAGTTCAAATCGTCTGTCAATGTTATTGGACATTGTATCAGCCATTTATTTATGTTATTATTAATAAAAAATAAATAACACTAAATAAATGCGTACGAGGATTTTTGGATGTCATCATTAACTTACATCGCACTTGTCTCTCTTTCTTTAGTAAAAATTTAAAATACTTATCTTTACTTTTGTAAACTATTTTTCTTTATCCTCCAATAGTAAGCCAACAGTCGTTCTATTGTAAGAAAAACCTGACTGAATCTCTCACCCCATGCAGGCTAAGTTTGCCCTTATTTATGAAACCGATAATAGCGCAATAAAAACAAATCAATCTGTACTTGTGCAAATCCAATTCAGCAGGGAGGGTGAAACCCCTGAAGAAAAAGAAAAGCCACAAGGAGAGGTGGGGGGATAGCCCCCAAAAGCAGCTGTTGAGTCCTAATCTTTTTTCTTGCCCTATCACTCACCTATATTCTCCTCAGCGCTCTCCTCGCATCTCCCTTTGGAAGTTCCCCACTCGCCAGACCCCATCCTTGTCCAGATTTTTTTTCGGGCCATCCCCTTGTACTTATCTCAAAGAAAAGAAGAGTGCATGGATGTCAAATTGCCCTCAAAAACACCATGAAAGATTGATTTGCAGCACTTTTCATTCAACCGGCATTATTTTGAAGAGAGCTGAATAGGAAACCCGCAAGCCGGGGAAGGAATAAAGATGTCCTCCCTGTTGGAAAGGGGGGAAACTGCCCATTTTGTCTCAGTCCATCAACCCTGGAGAAAGAGGGGGAAAGGCATGGAGCTATTCAGAAAAAAAGCCCATATACACCTCACACAATACTAAAAGACTTTAAATTAACATCCATGAATATTAAATTACTTCGGCGTGAAAAAGATTGAATAAAAGATATACTTGACCCAGACGGCTTTGCATATTTTCGTACTCAAAATCACATCATTAAAACCTATTCAGTTTGTTTATGCGAATTTAATTTCGATGATTGCCGAGTTCTGTATTTTCAATATTAATAGAGAAGGACAGAAACGCAATTTTAGTGCTTGTGTTGGTTTAGCTAAATGTGCCATTAGATGGAACATTAAGCAATATTTCCATATAACTAAATTATTTTACTATTTTAAATAAACGAACAATTCAGTAATATAGTAGGTTAATCTCATTTTAATGTTTTCCATTTCCATTTGGAGTAAAATACACCGAGAAAAAAAAAATAATAGGCATTTGGTCTTGTAATATTAATGTGCAAGTTTTACACATAAACACACTGACACACCTTAATAATGACAGTTCCGCTATAAGACAAACGAATTAAAGCACCTAACATCTTATAACCAATGTCGTTTATTAGTTTTCATCCTGAGAATCAAGTTTGCGTTTAGGATTTCGTTCCAGAAGTGTTCATGTTCATCTCTGGAGCAAACAGCTGGAGCGGAGCTCACAGTGTTGATATGGGGCTTGTTATTTTAGCCAAAACGCGGTTTGTTGGATCCTGAACATCAACACACACACACACACACACACACACATCGCTCATCGCTCCCCCTTCTTCCCCCACCCCCTCAGGAGTAGCCACTCAATAAAGAGTGTGGCGTTTTTTTCCTCTGGTTGAACAAGTCTAAAGAACACAAGGGGAGGGTCATTAATAACTAATTACCGTGGGTCAGACCTGACGCATATAAAGCCCACCGGGACTTTGGAAAGGCAAAACATTCTCTCGACACATAGCAAGAAGAGAGCACATTGACATTGCATTGGCCTCAGACTGATTTATCGATTACGGTCGACTTTAACAACATCTATATTCGCTCTGAATTTAATAACAAGGGGGATATTTTCGGGGTTCCGCGTTCGGCTCATGATGGGTTCAGTGTTGCCTGCAGATGCTCTGGTTCTGAAGGCTGGATTTAAGCAGCAGTCTCTGGCCCTGTCCGACATCATCACTTCAGACATCCTGCACAGTTTTCTGTACGGCCGCTGGAGGAACGTGCTGGGGGAACACCTGTTCGAGGAGAAGACCACCACTGTCAGCCCCAAAACTGTCTTCACCGCCGAGGTTCTGGCGCAGTCATTCTCTGGAGGTGAGTTTGCAAGATTTGTTTGGAAGTTTTAAAAAGCATGTTTGCTACTGCATTTTATTGTAAAGCAGTTTTCACACTTTTTATGTTGGAACTTTCATTTTAAAACACTTACTGAAAGATGAGGCGATGGTTCCCCGTCCAACTTTTTAATGATTAGTTCTTTAAAAGAAGCAGTTTTCTTTGTGTAAGTAACATTTTATTCATCAAGAGTAGATACATTTCACTAATAAAAAACATTTTGTGAATGGTAGTGTCAATTCCAACAAAGAGCATTTTAAGAGTGAATTGTGACTCCAATACAATTAAAGGCGTTTGAAATAAGTTTATATAAGGATGATACTAATGATAAAGACTCTTAATTTTGTGGTTATTGCCGATTTAAAAGATGTCAGTTGTCAAATAAGCAGTGCAACGAGCCTATATGCATTTTCTACTGGCGCATGATGTTCGTTTTCTATAGCTAGCATAGGCATTTTCAACATTTCTAATAGCCAAACAAAGTTATGAAAGCCATAAACAAAAGACTTGCGTACGCTTGAGAACAAGTGATGTTCGCCTGAAGGGTATCAATAGCAAAAGTTGTTCAAGTTCTGAGACGCATTTCGACAAAACTAATTTCTTTAATATAAAAATTACTTAATAAACTATACTTGTTTGTTTAAAATATCTGTAGGACAGTTTGCTCTGCAAGACAATTTGAGTTGCGCGCGGGACGGAGTTCAACAAAACGATTTATTTCAGAAATGCCTTTATATAGAAGTCAACAGCGTTAAAGCCACTGAATGAATCACACAGCTGAAAGATAAATATAACCGAAATAATTTTTTATCCCAAATAACTAAATAATTATAGGCTGCATAATAAAATAGGGATTTGTGTGTTGCAAATGGCTCACTGGCAAAGCGAAACTTATTTAAATAAGGCTATTAAAATCATGAGAATAACGTTGTGCTTGACCTGAGAAAGTTGCCAGTGAAGCCGGGACGTTAGACAGAGAAAAGCCCGTCATTCATCAGCTCGGGACAGTCTCCACACCCCCGCTTTGACACTTTTCTCTCCTCTCAGGCGCATTTAAAGTTTTTCGTCCCGCTGTTAATATGCCGTGAAAGCTGATTCTAGCGCTATTCACACCATGTCAAGCAGCTAATCTCCTTTTCTGCGTTTTGTCACAAATTCCAGGGCCGTTTAAAGAAGGTTTTCGTTTCTTTCAGCGCACATTTAGTGCTACGAAATTGCTGAAAGGATAATGAATACGGAATAAGCTGTTTCTTGCCTATGAATATATGGCCTCGTCACATTTAAAGCGTAGAAAATTGCTGAATTCTCAGACGTAAAGACGCGTTTGACATTTATTTGATTCTCGCCTGGGAGCCTCATTTGAAGTCTGATGGACACTTTACGCATTCCTCTACAATAATATGATCGTTTTACGAAATAAAAAGTTTAGTGTAATAAAAACATATATGCAAAATGTATAGTTTAATTTCGATATATTTATCTTGCGTTGTATGTGCTTTTTAAAAAGTTGCCTCAAAGTTTTATTAGTTATCTAAACTTGCGTTATTATTATTTTTTCTTACTTTATTTGACGCTTTCTATCTCCAGAGGTCCAGAAACTTTCCAGCTTAGTTCTGCCAAGTGAAGTCATCATTGCACAGAGCTCGATCCCCGGAGAAGGACTTGGCATCTTCTCCAAGACTTGGATAAAAGCTGGCACCGAAATGGGTCCATTCACAGGCAGGGTCATTTCACCCGAGCATGTGGATCTCTTCAAGAACAACAATCTCATGTGGGAGGTAAGCTACGTTCAACAGGTGTCGCATGCATGGGCTTGATGTTTTTTTAATCCTCAAGATATTTTGCCAAGATGTTTATGACAGACTTTTTTTGTTCTCCTCAGGTTTTCAACGAAGATGGCACTGTGCGCTATTTTATCGATGCCAGTCAAGAGGATCATCGCAGCTGGATGACTTACATCAAATGCGCGCGCAATGAGCAAGAACAGAACCTGGAGGTTGTGCAGATCGGAAGCAGCATATTTTACAAAGCAGTAGAGGTTCGTTTTATATACTTTTTTGTAAAAAAACATAAATAAATAAATTGCATATATTTTTCATTTTCACAAGTCGACCTAAATTAAAATACTAATTTTATTCGATTGTAAATGTTCTTAAAATTCCATCTAGATTTTAGTTCAAAGGCAATTTTTAAAAAGATTAAATATATTCTAATAAAAGTATTACAAAAAGTATCAAATAAAAAGTATAAATAAAATAAACAATGAGTATGCATATGTTAGATTTTAGTTTAAAGGGAAAATTCACCCAAATCTGAAAATTCTGTCATCATTTACTCACACTTCACTTGTCACAAACCTGTTTGAGTTTCTTTCTTCTATTGAACACAAAAGATTTTTTAAATGCTGAAAACCTGTAACCATTGACTTCCACAGTATTTGTTTTTCTTACTATAGAAGTCAATGGTTACAGGTTTCAGAAATGTTTTCAAAACGACTTATTGTGTGTTTAACATAAAAGAGAACTCATAAAGGCATTAAACCACTTGGCAGTGAGCAAATAGTGAGTCAATTTTCATTTTTGAGTGAACTATCCCTTTAAACTTTAGAGCAGCTTTAAACTTGAAGTAAAAATGTGTATATATGTTAATAATTAATTTAACATATTTACATTTTCTTTCATTACCAGACAATACCTCCAGATCAAGAACTGCTTGTATGGTATGGGAATTCCCATAACACATTCCTGGGTATCCCAGGGGTCCCTGGCACAGAGGAAGAACAGCAGAAGAAAACTAAAACTGGTGAGTTATTCAGTAGCTGCAGGGCTTTGGGTGGGACTTTTCAGACAAAAAAAAGAGACTGATCTTTATCATACTTAAAACTCCATTAGCATATGTTTGAAGCACCTGACCTATTAGCTTCAGTCCGCTGACTGTGTTTTCTCCTCTTCCCACAGATGAGTTCCACCTGTGCGACACCGTCACCGCTGCTTCCCTGTCCACCGCCAGCCGCATGCGCTGTGTCATCTGCCACCGTGGCTTCAACTCCCGCAGCAACCTGCGCTCCCACATGCGCATACACACGCTGGACAAGCCCTTCGTCTGCCGTTTCTGCAACCGCCGATTCAGCCAGTCCTCTACCCTCCGTAACCATGTGCGCCTTCACACAGGCGAGCGCCCCTATAAATGCCACGTCTGCCAAAGCGCTTATTCACAGTTGGCAGGGCTGCGGGCACACCAGAAAAGCGCCAGGCACCGGCCGGCCAACACAGGGGCTGTAGTGGGGCTTCAGGCCCACTCGCCTCCACCTCCTCAGCTGGCACAGGTTCCACACCCAGCCTCCCTGGTGCATCACATACCCACCATGGTGCTATGAGAAAGCACGATGCACTCAAGATGTTTGCAGTCCCACAGTTTGGCTGTTGGTCAAAAGCACAAGTGTGTCAGTGCCAAGCCGGTCCTGAATACTCTTCTTACCTTTAGTGGATACTTTGCAGTTCCTAAAGGTGAAAAAGTGAACAGATATGACAAACAACGCCTGCAGAACTCAGCACTGAAGTCAAAATGATGGCCACGGAAGGGCTGTTTCATGTTGAAATCATGCCAGAACTACATGCACTGTCGGCTCTATGTGGCAGATATCTGCCTCATAACAATGTGATCAAACAATATCACTTAAGATGATCGGTAGTCAGTGCATCTTTTATTCACATTTGCATGCAGTAGTATTGTTTGTTCCATTCCCTCTAAGCCACACCACATTATTTGCTTTAGCCACTCTACAAAGTGAATGGATCCATTGGGATCAAGCACCACTTAGTGACCGATTTGTGTCACTGCAGGCCAATCAGAGCATGTTTATTGTCTAATGAACGATATGAAGTATGTAAAGGAATGTACATAGGATTTGAACTTTTACGTCCAAAAACATGGAATAGTCACTTTATCTGTGTATGTATGTAAAGCTTAAAGTATTATTACAAAACTTGGTTCTATTATATTATGTATACTATGTTTGCTTATATAAAATTATTTGGGTATTCACTTGTATGCTCAATAAATAATTAACAAATATCATGTTTTGTCACTTTTGGAATTATTCAGCTTGCTATGATCATTTGTATAGGGCTACAATCGAACTTGAAAAAACTATACCTTTTATATAATTACACATAATATTCATGATGTGTCTCATTTCAGTGTTTGTCTTTAAGAACTCACAGTATATTCAACATGACATTAATTGGTTTCTGATTGTTTAAATGCAGAGTACACAAAGACAAAAGTCAAACCAATGTCCAAAAGTTTCCAGAATTGCACAATAAAACAACCCAGGGATAGCAAACAGCTCCTTTCTAGTTGTAAATAGATCTATACTTGCTTACTTTAATTTTAACTTGAATAATGACTGAATAGCTGTACAATGATGACAAGAACATTGCACAGTTAAACGTTAAACTGTTACACTGAACCAAAACTGAATTAAAATATAATTTCCTCATCATATTTGAATAATAGCTACAGAAAAACCTCAAGAAACATTTTTTGGACCTCTTTCAAGACAGTTGAGCTAATGAGTAACTTAAAACAAGCACAGCAGATAGGCCTATTGATTCGATTTACTGAAACTGACCGAATTCCTGACCTGTTTTTTTTTTTTTTATTCCCATGAAGAAAACAGTCTATAATGGCACGTTTATTATTGTTCTGTATATTTAATCTATTTGTCTGCTTTACCGTTCAGGAAAATGTGTAAGTAACAATTTACATTTAAAATCTTCTTTGAGTGATGAAATGTGTTATCAAAAAACTACAAAAAAAATATATGTTTATCAAATGTAAAAGTAGGCTATGTGTGAGTTATCATGACATTTCTATACACACTTTTTTCTTTGACGCATATGATAAATGTTTTGTTTTATAGATACCTAATCACTGCACCGAAACTCCTGCGGCTCGATGCCTCAGAAACTGTTGTCGTGCAGTTGTTTGGTTTTGATCAGGAAACTACAGTACATCTTCACCTGAAGAATACATTAGCAATAGGTAATAAAGAATATGACTATCAGTCCCTGAACCTCAACGCCGCGAATAACTATCAAGCTTCAGCGACTTTACGGGTAAATTCTGCACATTTAACGGTGTTGACTTATATAAAACTGTTTTTTAAAATCTTTTACTTAGGACTGGGTGTTCTTCCGTTTGCCTTTTCACAGATATTAGCAAAAGATTTCCCCAAAGAGGACAAATCTGTCTACCTTCAGACGATTTCTTCTGCTTTCACTGATCATGTTATAATCCCGGTCACTACTGTCAATGGTTTTCTCTTTATCCAGACTGACAAACCGCTTTATACACCCGAGCAAGAAGGTTGGTACGATAATATTATGCGTATATGGCTTGTGTTGACATGACGTTGCATTTTCACTGTCACACATGACAAAAATGAATATAGCCTAATTAATATTGTCATCATCTAAAAATGCAGTAAATTCTTAAACATTTCTTTGTCTTCCTTGGACCTCTTGTTATAAAATCTGCTGTGTTGTTGCATTCTTGAGACAAATCACAAAACCGTCATTTGGTGTGACTGTCTCAGGCATAGTTTATTTAATAAATTACAACTCTCATAAATCGTAAAATCATTATTAAATACGTCAGGCCTAACTTTACAGGTGTCTATTTTAGTAGCCTAAATGGCTATTATTAGCCTATTTTAATCCATAGTTCTAAAAACACAGAAACTTTATACATTTTGTCTGAAAACCATGACACTGTATGCTAATTTTAAATCGGGCAATTCCACGGAAAACTTTCATTAGTTGAAGGACTCCACTCAGGATCATGTGACTGAAGCCCCCTGTGAAGCCCATGACGTGCACGTTACGTTTTTGACTCAAAATGTCCAACGAGTCCATCAAGTCATGGATAAAACAAATATTATTCTGTCACATAAAATAGCTTAAATATCGCTATATGAAGATAAGTGTCCAACAATGAAGATAAATCGCTCTCACACTATTTGTAGACCTATATTATTATTCAGAGTTGCTTTTCTTAAATTGTGTTATTTCACACTAGGACATTTTTAACGTAGAGTTCAGTAAAAACTGTGAAAGAATTTCTAAAGTTAGTGACCCCTTTTATTTTCTCAAATATCAGACTTCGTTCGAACTACATAAACATATCTATTTTTGGCGTTTTACCCCCTAAAAAAGCAATTTTACTGCATATTTTCCAACAAACCATATATCAATAGGCTGTAGGCCGTGTATGAAGAAAAAATGAAGTAAATGAAATTGAGAAATCACCTCAAAACCATCCTAATTCGGATTTGTTTTCTTTAGTACAAGTGCGTGTTTACTCCCTCAACGAGGAGCTGAGGAAATCTGCACGAACCGTCACTCTTACATTCCAGGTGGGTTTTTCTCTTCACAGCTTCATTCGACCCATGAATTATGATTTCTAAGATATTATGTGTTTTATTATAGGACCCTAGAGGTGTCAAAGTAGAGATTATTGATATGACCGACATCAATGGAGCAAAACCACTTCTTCCACCATTCAAAATACCTTTAAAGCCGATGTAAGTCACATTCATTATTATTCCTGGATTAATCTGATGCTTTATTAAGTGTTTTAAATAATAGTGATAGGCTACATAGTGCTGAAAAGATCAGCTTTCTCACGAACTAGATCTAGATCATACTGGTAGGCAATGTTGAGTAGCCTAATTACAATAATTAAAATGTATTTAAATGACTTTTCTGATTAATTTTCTGAAAAGTAGCCTAACTTAGTTACCCAATAAGCATTTTAATTACTTACTACTAAAAATCTACATATGCATAGAAGATAGAAATTAAATATTTACTTAAAATAAACTTTAAATAAGTCAAACAGTACATTTTCCTTTTTTAAAAATAAAACAGCATTTACATTTTAAACAATATATGTATCAAAACACAAACGTTTCGAAATATTTCATATATACCTTATAGTGACATCTAAAACATTTATTTGTTTCTAATGTGCAGTTGTCAGACAAATAAAGTTGAAATTTAGTTAAAAAAATGTTTAGTTGAAGTTATTACGCAAAAGGTGGCACGGTGGCGCAGTGGGTAGTGTTGTCGCCTCACAGCAAGAAGGTCGCTGGTTCGAGCCTCGGCTGGGTCAGTTGGCATTTCTGTGTAGGGTTTGCATGTTCTCCCCATGTTCGTGTGGGTTTCCTCCGGGTGCTCCGGTTTCCCCCACAAGTCCAAAGACATGCGCTATAGGTGAATTGGGTAAGCTAAATTGTCCGTAGTGTATGAGTGTGAATGGGAGTGTATGGGTGTTTCCCAGTGATGGGTTGCAGCTGGAAGGGCATCCGCTGCGAAAAACATAAGTTGGCGGTTCATTCCGCTGTGGCGACCCCAGATTAATAAAGGGACTAAGCCGAAAATAAAATAAATGAATGAATATTACGCAAAATATCTGAATAACAAAAAATATATATAATCACTGCCACTAATTTGGCAATTATAATTTTTTTCTTAAGCATATGCATTTGTCTTAATAAATGATGTTTATTCCTAATTATTCTGCAAAATATATTGATCTGCTTCTCTGAACTGATTTATATTAAACTGTTGAATTTATGTACTGTATTTAAAGCAAGTATACAGAGTTCATAGATGTGAATATGACCCCCTCCAGACACTCGAGTGACATCAACCTGATACTCGAACTCGTTCCACACTCTCTGTAGCATCTTACAGAGTTACTTACGTAACAGTTTGGATAGCTGCAGTTATTCCTTCTTTTAGTTCCTCAATGTGAAATTTCAGAGCTTCCTTAAATCGACGACAGAAAGAGCTTAGCTCTCCTTTTTTTCTTTGCAGAGTTCTCGATTTTCAAAGTTGTGGTATTCTTTTTGAATCACCCTCTATTATAAGTAGCTGTAATTAAATTACCTAAAAATGAAAAGTAATTCCTCGCTTTACTTTTGTGGCAAAAAAGTAATTTAATTACAGTAGTTTCTTTGTAACTGATTACTTAGTAAACTTGTAATGTACTTTTTTAAAAATTCTTTGTTATCCAAGTAAGGTTTGTTAAGAATGGAAGTTAGTTAAGAAGCCAGGCATATGCATATATCCTAAATTTCATTCATTCATTCATTTTCTTTTCGGCTTAGTCCCTTTATTAATCTGGGGTCGCCACAGCGGGATGAACCGCCAACTTATCCAGCATATGTTTTACGCAGCGGATGCCCTTCCAGCTGCAACCCATCACTGGGAAACCTTCATACACACTCATTCACACACATACACTACGGACAATTTTAGCTTACCCAATTCACCTATACCGCATGTCTTTGGACTTGTGGGGGAAACCGGAGCACCCGGAGGAAACCCACGCGAACACGGGGAGAACATGCAAACTCCACACAGAAATGCCAACTGACCCAGCCGAGGCTCGAACCAGCGACCTTCTTGCTGTGAGGCGAACGTGCTACCCACTGCGCCACCGCGTCGCCCCTAAATTTCATTATTTATTTATTTTTGTTTATTTTTTACATGTATTTTAATCTTTATTTTTTGTCACTGCATCTTTTATTCACAATCCAAATCCCACCAGTTATGGAATCTGGAAAATTGTGGCCACATATGCTGACAGTTTTGAAACAACTGCTACTGCTGAGTTTGAGGTCAAAGAATATGGTAAGGCCGCCATTTCAAGACATTATGTTTCAATTGGCTATGCAAACATTTAGAGTTTGTGAAATCTGAAATCAAGATGTTTTACAGTGTTGCCCAGTATTTCAGTCCACATTGAGCCGGAAGTCAACTACATCAGTGAAGAAAACTTTGACACTTTCAAGCTGAAGATCACAGCCAAGTAGGTTTTCCTTTTATTTACAATTTCATACATATAAACTACTTTTCAAAAATATGTTATAGGTTAGTAAGTTTAAGATTTTTATTGAGCAATGAAACATTAAAGAAACACTCCATTTTGTAAAGAAAAAAAAATTAAAAAGCAAATTTTTTATTCCCCTAGAGTACCAGCTTTTAATTTATTCAGCTGATCTCCAGGCCTGGCGAGAGCACTTTTAGCTAAGCTTAGCATAGATCATTGAATCGGATTAGACCATTAGCATCTCACTTAAAAATTTCAGAAAAGATTTTTGATCATTTTTCTTTTTAAAGCTCAACTCTTCTGTAGACTGAAAATGTTGCTATTTCCTAGGTCGATATGGCTAATAACTATCATTCTGCCGTAATAATCAAGGAACTTCTCAGCTGAACGGATTCAAAAATGATAAAACTGTTGAGTTTGAAAACTTTGTGAAGAAAACTTTGACCTTTTTCAAGCTGAAGATCTCAGCCAAGTAGATTTTTCTTTTTTGTTTATTTTCACACATATAAACTACCTTTCAAAATATGTAAGTTCGTAATTTTTATATTTTTATGGAGCAGTGAAACATTGAAGGAACAATCCACTTAAAAAAAATATATAAATAAAAATAATTCATCTGATCTCCGGGTCTGACAGGAGCACTTTTAGCTTAGCTTAGCTTAGCATAGATCACTGAATCGGATTAGACCATTAGCATCTCGCTCAAAAATTTTATAAAAGAGTTTTAATAATTTTTCTTTTTAAAGCTTGACTGTTCTGTAGACAGAAAATGTTGCTAATTCCTAAATCGATATGGCTAATATCTATCATTTTGCCATAATCCATAGAACTTTTCTGCTGAACGGATTTAAAAATGATAAAACTGTTTAACTCTATGTGAGTTGTAAAATGAAAAAAAGTTACTTTTTGTTTAAAAAAAAGTGGAGCATCCCTTTAAATTGATCAACAGTAAAAGTGTTTACATTGAGTGAAGAAAACTTTAACTCTTTCAAGCTGAAGATCTCAGCCAAGTAGGTCTTTCTTTTTATTTAATTTCACACATATAAACTACCTTTCAAAATATGTACGTTCGTAATTTTTATATTTTTATTGAGCAATGAAACATTGAAGGAACACTCCACTTAAAAAATAAATTAAAAAAAATTAATTCAGCTGATCTCCGGATCTGGCGGGAGCACTTTTAGCTTAGCTTAGCATAGATCATTGAATCGGATTAGACCGTTAGCATCTCGCTCAAAAATCTTAAAAAGAATTTTAATAATTTTCCTTTTTAAAGCTAAAAATGTTGCTAATTCCTAGATCACTATGGCTAATAATATCAATTTGCCATAATAATCAAGGAAGTTTTCAGCTGAATTGATTCAAAAATGGTAAATCTCCTCTGTTTAACTCTATGTGAGTCGTAAAATGAAAAAAACAACAACATTTTTTTAAGAAAAAAGTGGAGCATTCCTTTAAATTGATCAAAAACAACAGTGTTTACATTTTTGCAATTAATTCAGATTTTCTGTATTAAATTTCTGAAGGATCATGTCACACTGAAGACTGGAGTACCGATTCTATAAATTCAGCTTTGATCTGTATGAATAAATTAAATTGAAACATTTTTTCAAATTGAAAAGAGTTGTAAATGACAATATTTCACACATAAAAAATTATATGATCACTTAGTCATGACAACATATATTTTTAGTTCATTATAACTTATTAAACTAAGTTAATCATGTTCTAGCTTAATTTTATAAGTTACGGAAGCTGTTTTAAGTCAGTTTAACATAACATTAGTTCAATGGACTCATAAGGTTAATTTGACTCAGCTTAAATATTTAAGGCAACCAGGATTTTTTTTACAGTGCATGTATATTACTGTTTTACATGACATAAATGCAGTCTAACCCCAAGCCTTTAAACTGTATATGTTTATTTCAATTTCATATTTTCAATTTCAATATGTTTATTTTAATACAAAACATAAATATTATAATTTCTATTGCTGAAAATGACTTATATATGTGAATATGCTGCAGCTGGAAGGGCATCCGCTGCGTAAAACATATGCTGGATAAGTTGGCGGTTCATTCCGCTGTGGCGACCCCTGATTAATAAAGGGACTAAGCCGAAAAGAAAATGAATGAATGAATGTTAATATGCTGACAGGTATGTCCACGGAATGCCAGTGAATTCGGCGAACATTCTGTTGAAGTTCGGATACAGTACTCCAGAAGAAACTGTCATAATACCATCGACATATAGATCATACATGGTAAAGTCAGTATTCTACTCAAGCAGCATTTAATGTTTGAGTTTAGAGAGTAAACTTTTGTTTTGTTTTTGTTTTAGCTGTATAACGGAAAGATGGAAGTGGACTTGAACATCAGGTCAGCTCTGTCATCCAAGCCTGATGGACCTCAATTCCTGAGTGCCATGAAAGAAAACACATTTCTTCATGTCGAAGTTTTGCTGCAAGAGTCCACTGGTTCGTAGGTCTAGTTACTTCTGCAAACACAGGATTTAGATATCAAAGTGTCAAGCAAATAAAAGTGATGACCATAAGCTTACTTTATTTTTAGGTGGCATTTCCCAGGAAGCAGTGCTCTCGCATGTCAAATTTGTCGAAACTCCATTTACCCTGAGTATAATTGCAACCCCTCCTTTCATCAAACCGGGTCTACCGTATGCTATGAGAGTAAGACACCTGCTTTTTGTAAATATAACTGTATACTACTGTATTTTGGTCAGTTTTGATGTGAAATTGGCACAAATAAATTCTACTGCTACTACTACAAGTAATTAAAAATATTAATAAATAAAGGGATAGTTCACCCAAAAATAAAAATTCTGTCATCGTTTACTCATGCTTTGCTTGTTCCAAATCGGTTTGAATTTCTTTCTTCTGTTCAACACAAAATGAAGATATTTTGAAGAATGCTGGGTAACCATTGACTTCCACAGTGTTTGCTTTTCCTACTATTGAAGTCAATGGTTACAGGTTTTCATCTTTCTTCAAAATATCTTCATTTTGTGTTGAACAGAAAAAAGAAACTCATAAAGGTTTAGAACCACTTAACGACGAGTAAATAATGAGTAAATTTTACTTTGGGGTGAATTGTTCCTTTAAGTGAGTCAAAATTCACATAATTTTTCTTTTAAAGATCTTTTGAAAAAATATAGAAATAAAACTAAATTATCGAACTAAATTACACAGTTTTCGCTTTTTTTTTACTACTGTAAAATTTATTTACACTCTTTCACATATTTTAAACACTTTTTAAAAGAAGATTTTGTTGCTGAATTTGCACACACACAACACTGTAAATAGTCAAAAGATAACAGATACAACAAATAAACTATATCTGATGAACTGCTGCCCACAGAAGTCAGAGCAAAGGGTCAAAGACCGAAAAGTCTAAATTTGATAAAGAGAGTCTGAAGGAAGAGCGTCATGATGGCGCAGTGGGTAGCACAATCGCCTCACAGCAAAAAGGTCGCTGGTTTGAGCCCCAGCTGGGTCAGTTGGCATTTCTGTGTGGAGTTTGCATGTTCTCCCCGTGTTTGTGTGGTGTTTTCCAGTGATGGGTTGCAGCTGGAAGGGCATCTGCTGCGTAAAACATGTGCTGGATAAGTTGGTGGTTCATTCCACTGGGGCTACCCCAGATTAATAAAGGGACTAAGCCGAAAAGAAAATGAAGGAAAGTCTGAAGGAAAAGTCAACATTTCACTCTGCTGCCACCTGTTGATGAAACACTGCAGATTTAATGTGATGATCATTTTACCTACAAGAGAAAATTTGAGAAAAATGAATATATTTTATTTGACAACAAAATAATATATGTGACCCTGAACCACAGAACCAGCTTACAAGTGTTAATTTGTTTTTAATTTAAATTAAACATCAACTGAAAGCTGAATAAATAAACGTTTGATTGATTTGTTGGGATAGGACAATATTTGTTTGAGATACAAAATCTGAAATCTGAGGATTTAAAAACAAAACAAAAAAAAATACTGAGAAAATCATATTTTGTTGAAAAATCAATAAAGATGTCCAAATTAAGTTCTTGGCAATGCATGCTAATCAAAGATTATATTAAGATATTACAGTAGGAAATTTACACAATATCTTTATGGAACATGATCTTTACTTAATATACGAATGATTTTTGGCATACAAGAAAAATCTATAATTTTGAACGTTGCAAAAAAATATATACCCATGCAACATGGTGTTGTGATCAAGAGTCACATATGGTAAAATAATAAAACAATATAATAATTATACAATAATAATTATTATTTTAGTAAAACAAAATAATATTACATGTTTTGATGGTGTTTTGTTAGAAAAACAATATGTGCATTTCATAAATATTTGTAATGAGTGTTTTCATTACAAAAAATAGCAATCAAAAGTTATAAAGTCAAAATCATTCATTCGTTCAGCTCAGTCCCTTTATTCATCAGGGGTCGCCACCGCAGAATGAACCGCCAACTTATCCAGCATATGTTTTACATAGCAGATGCCCTTCCAGCTGCAACCCAGTACTGGGAAATGTCCATACACACTCATTCACACACATACACTACGGCCAACTGACCCAGCCGGGACTCGAACCAGCCACCGTGTTGCCAAAGTCAAAATCAAAAGAATTAAATTCCATTAATGGCAAAAATTGGCGATTCTCTGAATATTTTTATTATATATAATCTATATGTTTAGAGAATCATTTTATGAAATGTACTGTTATAATTTTTTTGTCTAGGGTTGTGACCGCAAATTAATGATTGGTGATGGGTGATGTGAAAAGGAACTCTCATCTCAACCAGAATGGCTAATAACTTAACACCAAAGTCAAATCAAGAAAAAGAGAAGTTTATTTACATAATTCAAATATAACAAACTAAGAAAACAGGGTATTAATTCAGAAGAGGCAAGGCCAAAATAACATACAAAATAGAGCTAACTCCTAAGAAAACGTAATACTGTTTTTCTAACAAAACAAAATCAAAACATATCATTATTTTGTTTTATTAAAATATTATCATTTTCTAAATTGCTAAATAGTGCTAAATAGAACCACTTTCAGTACATACAGTGCTCAGCATATATAAGTACACCCCTCACAAATCTGTCTTTTAAATTCATATTTTTAATAGGAAGCTATACAATATTATATTTGTGCATATACATTAGATTAGTCAGTACTGAAGCCAAATCTGGAGATTATCTAACAAAATAACTTACGATAACGGTCCAAAAACTAGTACACACAAATTTATATGTTATAGAAAAATATTAAATACAAATTTTAAAAAGAGGAAAATTCAAGAGAAGCAAAAAAAAAGAAAAATTTAGTTAGATTTAAAATTTTGTAGGTTGTAATTTTTTTTTTTTTTTGCAATAATTTGCTTGAATTTAATTGTATTACCTTTCAATTTATAAATATGTTTGGTGACTAAAATTTTATTTTAATAAATATATCTGTATAAATAAATAATAAATCTGTGTTGTTTAAATGCACCAAAATACATTGCCTATATTTACTGAGAAATGGATCAAAATATTCATTTTCAAAATGGGGTGTACTCAATTACGCTGAGCACTGTAGAACCTAAACAACCTGTAATGTTCTCCACTGCTTCGTATCACTAAATTAGTTCCTTGCCTTGTAATTACACTTTAAGTACAATTTAGCACCTTTATGTTTATAGAGTGTATGAACTGCTGGAGAAAAATTCATTCATTCATTCATTTTCTTTTCGGCTTAGTCCCCCTATTAATCTGGGGTCGCCACAGCGGAATGAACCGCCAACTTATCCAGCATATGTTTTACACAGCGGATGCCCTTCCAGCTGCAACCCATCACTGGGAAACATCCATACACACACTCATTCACACACATACACTACGGACAATTTATCCTACCCAATTCACCTATACCACATGTTTTTGGACTTGTGGGGGAAACCGGAGCACCCGGAGGAAACCCACGCAAACACGGGGAGAACATGCAAACTCCACACAGAAATGCCAACTGACCCAGCCGAGGCTCGAACCAGCGACCTTCTTGCTGTGAGGCGAACGTGCTACCCACTGCGCCACCGTGACGCCCTGGAGAAAAATTAAATAAAAAAATTTAATTGGTTTTCCTATTTTTATGAGCTAAAGAACAGCTGAAGATTATTTTTAGAGATTCTATGTTTCTTTATTTCTTTATTCACCCAAAAATGAAAATGTTTTTTGTTATTTGTGCCCACAAACGTATTCTCGAAGCTTGATAGCATTGTGATTAATCCAGACATATGATCTGCTTTGAGGATGTTTTTTTATATGTCTCAGGACCATTGCTATCTATGGAGGATGAGGGAGCTCTCATATTTCATCTAAAATATCTTAATTTGTGTTCCGAAAACAAATGAAGGTCTCAGTGGTTTAAAGTGACATGAGGATGAGAATTTGGGCGAACTAACCCTTTAAGTATTTAAACTAACATGTATAGTAGAGATCATATATGTTTGACAGAAGGTAAGTAGGTGAATGAGACGTTGGTGATCAGATACATCATATGGTTTGAGGTGAAAATATATTATGCAACAACTTTTTTATTAGCTCACATTTCACAGGGTCAAAAGTGACTAAATGCAATGCAATGTTTAATCTACACCCATAGGTCTTAGTGAAGGATCCTTTGGGTGAACCGGTGAAAGGTGTGTCTGTCACGGCACGGGCAACAGCAACTACGGTTGACAACGAATCGGATATCCTCAAATTTTTAGGGCACCAGGATTCAGTAACAGTGCCGAGTAGTAAGGATGGGATTGCTTATTTCACCTGCAATATACCCGCGAATGTGAAAAATGCTGAATTCACTGTGAGTAAACTGAACCTTTTTTTCTAGTTCAAAAACCATAAGAACTGAATTACTAACCAAAAAAAATGTTAAGTAACAGAGTCATAATTAATTACTTCTTCACCATTGTAATGTGATGTGTGTCATTGTGTTGTATACCAGTCAAAAGTTTAGAATCAGTAAGATTTTTTATGTTTTATAATAAGCTGTTTCTGCTCACAAAGGCTGCATTCGTTTAATACAAGATACAGTAAAAGCTGTGAAATTGTGAAATGTTTTTACTGTATTAAATAACTGTTATTTTATTGAATGTAGTTTAACATTTAATTCATTCTTGTGGTTTAAAGGTCCTGTGAAGTGCTTTGAAATGTTCATTTTTATTCAATGTTTGACGTAATCTTAACTGAAACACGAAGAGAGGGTGGGACATAGAGTAGCTCCTTCCTTTTTATAAAACAGCCAATAGTGTTTTGCTTTATCACCGTTCTGCCATCAAGGGGTGGGGCATGTCAGATACTAGAGAGCATTTGATTGGTCACGATTTGATGAGAAACTGAAGTATGAGGCGAAGTAAAAAAAAAAAAGCGTTGATCCATTTAGGCAAAAGTGACAAACTACAAGCTTTACATGTTTTTATCAGTTTTATATCTTATAAATGTGCAATTTGTCACTGTTTTGGAGCACACTAGCTCATAGACCTCTTAAAAACTAACAATAATGATACTAACATCTAAAAAACCTTATTTTAATTTCATGGGACCTTTAAATCTGAATTTTATACATGATTCGTCTTCATTGTCATATAATCCTTCAAATATTCTAGCATCATGATCTGCTCAAAAAGAAACATTTATAATAATTATTAGAATTGTTGTTGTTTTTTTTGTTGTTGTTGTCAGTTTGGGAAACTAATTCAATACCAGAAAAGTACCATTCAAAATGTATTTACTTTTATTCATCAAAATAAAATACTCAAAAGTGAAAGTAAATACATTTATAGTGTTTAAAAAGCTTGCAAATAAATTATTATTTTGAACTTTTTTTTTTTTTTTTTTTTTTTATTATTATTTTGAACTTCCAAGAATTCTAAAAGTAAAATGTATCACAGTTTCCTCAATACTTTGAAGCAAGACAAAAAAAATCAGTATGATAATTGTAAGAATCATTACTAGCGATTTTGTACCAATAATAACTGATCATAATAGAACAGCAAATCCTCCATATTATAATCATTTTTGAAGGATCATGCTGAAGACTGGAGTAATGATGATCAAAATTCAGCTTTAAATTACAGAAACAAATTAAATTTGAAACTACATTCCATAAGAAAACAGTTATTCATTCATCCTCCTTCAGCTTAGTTCCTTATTTATCAGGGGTCGCCACAGCAGAATGAACCACCAACTATCCCAGCATATGTTTTAAGCAGTGGATGCACTTCCAGCTGCAACTCATCCATACACTCTCACATTCACACTCATACACTACAGCCAATTTAGTTCATCCAATTCACCTATAGCGCATGTGTTTGGACTGTGGGGGAAACCGGAGCACCCAGAGGAAACCCACGTGTACACGGGGAGAACATGCAAACTCCACACAGAAATGCCAACTGACCCAGCCGGGACTCGAACCAGCGACCTTCTTGCTGTGAAGTGACAGTGCTAACCACTGAGTCACCGCGCCGCCCCAAAACAGTTACATAAAATTATAATAATATTTCACAACTAAACAGATTTTTACTGTATTTGTGATCAAATAAATGCAGCATTGGTGAGCAGAATTGGCTTTTTTAAAACATTTAAAAAAGAAAACCTTACCGATTTCAAACGTTTGACTGGATTTGTATCATATGTACATTTATATTGTACTTATTTCAGTTTGCGACAGAAGATGTTACCTGGAGTCAGGATCCACTTACACTAAAAGCAGAATCGTATGTGTCTGTCAACCATCGATACCTTTACATCGATTTACCCCCTGAATCCTCAGTATTTGAAGTTGGACAGTATGTTGACATCAGCATTGTCTTTTCTTACCGAGACTATCTGTCTCTGAGCACCTTCAGCTACCAGGTAAAGTCATGAGGACAGATTTGTTGGTAACTGAAGTTTACAGATCCCACTTATGTATAGTTGAATTAAAATGATTCGCCCTCCTGTGATTTTTTTTTTCTGTTTCTTTTTCAAATATTTTACAAATGATGTTTAACAGAACAAGGAATCTTTCACAGTATTTCCTATAATATTTTTTCTTGTGGAGAAATTCTTATTTGTTTTATTTCGGCTAGAATAAAAGCAGTTTTTAATTTTTTAAAACCATTTTAATATTGTTAGACCCTTTAAGCAATATTTTGATTTTAATTTTCTACAGAACAAACCGTTGTTATGCAATGCTTTGCCTGATTACCCTAACTTGCCTAGTTAACCTAATTAACCTAGTTAAGCCTTTAAATTGCACTTTATATCTTGTAAAATATTAAGTACTATCTTTATGGCAAAGATAAACACAATCAGTTATTAGTAATTAGTTATTAAAACTATTATGTTTAGAAATGTGTTGAAAAAATCTTCAGAAATCGGGAAAAAATATAAAAGAAGTCAAATTTAACAGGAGGGCTAATAATTCTGACTTCAACTGTATATATACAGTGGGGGAAATGAGTATTCAACACATCACCATTTTTCTCAGAAAACATATTTCTAAAGGTGCTGTTGGCTTGAAATCTTCCCCGGATGTTGGTAACAACCAAAGAAATCCATATATGCAAAGACAACAATATGAATTAGTTTACAAATTAAGTTATGCGTAATAAAATAAAATGACACAGGAAAAGTGAAAGTATTGAACACATAACACAGGTGTAGAAAGGCAGTGAAAGCCCAGACAGCAGCTGAAATCTCTCAGTAGCTCTTCAGCAACCCTCTGCCCTTTATCATTGTAAATTAATATCAGCTTCTTCAGTCCAACATCTACATTAGCAGGATGATGAAGATGAAACCAGGGTGGACATTTCAGTAGGACAATGATCCAAAACATAGCCAAGGGAAACTCTCAGATGCTTTCAGAGAAAGAAAGTCAAGCTGTAGAATGGCCCAGACAATCACCTGACTTGAATCCAATATAAAATGCAAAATAAAGATCAGATTTGATGGACGAGACCCACAGAACCATCAAGATTTTCACACTCTGTTGAAGTCTGTGAAAAAATCACACCTGAGCAATTCATGTGACTTCATTCTCCATATGAGAGGAGTCTTTAAGCTGCCATCACCAAAAAATGCCTTTTATATAAAGTATTAAACACGTTTCATTAGTTCAGTACTTTCTTCTTGTGTCATTCCATTGTTATTACATATAACACATTTTTCAGATTTTTTTGTTTTGTTTTATTTTTATGTTTCTATTGTTTGGGTTTTTACCAAAATCGGGTTCAATGCCATGTTAACAGCTCCTTTAGAAATATTATTCCCAGAAAAAAAGCATGACGTGTTGATGAATACTTTTTCCCCCACTGTATTATAGAAATACAAACCTTTATTTTGGATGTCATTGTTCACAATTAATCAACTGACTACCTTTTAGTTGAAGCTGCATAAAAAAAGTTCCACTGAATAACTTTTTCCCCCAGATCATCTCCAAAGGAAAAGTAGTGAAATACGATACAGTCAAGCGTGTGAGTGAAATGAGTCAGAGCCTCAACATTAAGATCACCCCTGACATGGTGCCATCTGCTCGCCTGCTGGTGTATTACGTCCTGTATGGGGAGGAGAAAGCTGAGCTGGTGGCAGACTCGACATGGATCGATGTGAAGGCTAAATGTGTTAAAAACTTAAATGTAATGCCTTTTTCTCTGTCGCCAAACATTATGCATGTTTTATGTTGTTCATACATTCTAAGATCTTATTCTTGTTTGAATATCTTTCAGCTGGACTTATCAACTCTCAAATCACAGCCCGGCTACAAACCCAAAGATAAACTGGAAATAAAGGTGTCATCTAGAAGCAAAGGAGAGTCACTGGTGGCTTTTTCTGCAGTCGATACAGCTTTATTCAACCTAAGATCTAACAACAAGGATCCTCTAAAAAAGGTGAAAAGATATTCATTCATTCATTCATTTTCCTTCAACTTAGTCTCTATTTCAGGGGTCACCACAGCGGAATGAACCGCCAACTATTCCAGCATATGTTTTACACAGCGGATGTCCTTCCGGCCGCAACCCAGAACTGGGAAACACCCATACACACTCATTCACACACACACCCATACACTACAGACAATTTAGTTTATCCAATTCACCTATAGCGCATGTATTTAGACTGTGGGGGAAACTGGAGCGCCTGGAGGAAACCCACACGAACATGGTGAGAACATGCAAACTCCACACCGAAATTCCAACTGGCCCAGCCGGGGCTCAAACCAGTGACCTTTTTGCTGTGAGGTGACAGTGCTAACCACTGAGTCACCGTGTCACCCGGTAAAAAGACAGATTTGTTTAAAAAAAGAAGTAGTGTATGTATGTATGATTTTTAAGGAAATGACAGTGACCATGTGTGGATGATGCTTTTAAAATAACACTCCACTTTTTTCTGGAAATATGCTCATTTGTCTTCTTGAGTTGAACAGTTGAGTTTTACCGTTTTTGAATCCATTCATCTGATATCTGGTTCTAAGGGGAGCACTTTTAGCTTAGCTTAGCATAAATAATTGAATCGGATTGTTAGCATCTCACTCAAAAAAGTTGAAAAAATAGTTCTTAGATATTATTAATCAAAAAACTAAAGAATTTGTGAACCTGAAGGATTTTTCTGAATAACAGGAGATGATTTAACAGTACAGGACGAGGACTCAACTATCATTAAACAAAACAAACAGCAAAAAAACAAACAAAAAAACAGTTGTTGATTATTCAGGTAACAACATGGTATTAAGAAACCATAATGGATAATTTTTATAAATTCAACTATTCTTTTCTCTTGTGAGCGGTAAATGTTTTATGTCATATTCAAGTCATTATTGTGACCCTGGACCACAAAAAAATATTGACATTGGTAATTTTTTTTTATTGAAATCTTAAATCTGAATAAGTAGGATAGGATAGGACAATATTTTGCTGAGATAAAATTATTAGAAAATCTGGAATCTGATGGTTCCAAAAAAAAGAAATATTGAGAAAATTTTACTTAAAGCAGTGCATATTACTAATCAATTAAGTTTTGGTAAATTTACTGAAGGAAATTTACAAAATGTCTTCATGAAACATGATCTTTACCTAATATTCTAATGATTTTTGGCATAAAATAAACTTTCGACTTATACAATGTATTGTTGAATGTGTAACATAAGGTTGTGTGGTCCAGGGTTTCAGATTAAAATAACATCCATTTTTGTATGATCCCTCTTATTTTAGTAAAATAATAAACAATTTGGTAAAACATATGCCGAAATAGTTGGTGGTTCATTCCTCTGCGGCGACCCCTGATAAATAAGGGACTAAGCCGAAGGAAAATGAATGAATGAATTAACAATTTGCAGATTCTGCAAGGTGTTTGTAAAGGTTTGACTTTAACTGCATGTGTTGTTTCTCACTGTGGCAGATTCTACAACATGTCGAGAAAAGTGATTTAGGTTGTGGAAAAGGAGGAGGCAAAAATAATGCTGATGTGTTTGATCGCGCTGGCCTTATGTTTATCACCAATGCCAATGCTAAGGCTTCTAGTGCAGGTAAAGTTTTTGATTTAGTGTGAGTAAAGATTTTCAGTAGATGTAATTTTAAATGGCAAATGTATTATGTATTTTTTTTCTCCTCTTTCAGGGGGGACTTGCTCAGATATGGTTAGACCAAAGCGTTCAGTTGACCTGAAGATGCAGTTTGAGGATAAAGGTATGTTTGCAGATTGCTTGGAAAGTTAATGTATATGCTATAATAAACTCTAATAAAAGCAATCACCAAATTTATGCGCACATGTTTGTTTGGCAGCACGAAAATTTGGGCCATTCAGGGAATGCTGCTTATCTGGGACACGCAGTAGCCCGATGCTAGAAACCTGCAAAGATCGCGCTGACAGAGTGAGTTTACCTAAGTAAGTGAACATTTCATTTTACATGACATCTTATTTCAGAGATCTTTCTTTACTTATTATATACTTCTCTAAAATGCCATGTGTTTTCTGTGAATTTAGTTATTACTTAAATTCAGTTTGTATTGTTTTGTGTTGTATTGTATGCACTGTTAGACATTTTATTGTATTTTTGCAATAGTGCTGCCAGTAAGTTACCACAACTGCCCTTTTACAATAACTTACCTGTATATGTGTTGTACAGTAACAGGGCCCTACCCTACCTCTTTTTATGTTAAAATGCCCTTTACCACATTTTAATTGTACAGTATGACAATTTTTACAGTACTTTTACACTAGCAGTACAAAACCTTTTTTTTAGTATTTGCTTCTGAATTTAATACACTCCAAACAAGTGACAAGATCATGTACAACAGTATTTTTATTATTCATTGTTATCAAATCCATGTTAAATACTGCAATTTGCATAATTTTAAAACCTTTTAATTAACTGTCTTATCTTTGTCTCCAACTACAGTAGCAGTACTTGATTACTTCGATTACTTCGATTACAGTAGAATACCGCAAATTCCTAATATACTGTAAAAGTTTTAAAATAACCCACAATGCAGTAAATATTACAGTAGTGAACTGTAAAGAATGTATGTGGTATTTTACTGGGCGTTTTTACAGTAAATAACTGTAGAATTGTGGCAAAGTCTACCATGTGTTGCTTAAACACATATTAATTATTCTGAATAACTCAAATTTACATCATGAAGCAATAACATAATAAATACGTGCATTATTAATGCTTAATATGCATTTTGGCAACGGTCATGTAAATGGATATTTGTTTTAAAATAATATTGTGTAAATAGTGTTATATAGGGCAGCATTTTGGCTCAGTGGTTAGCACTCTCGCCTCACAGCAAGAAGGTCACTGGTTCGAGTCCCGGCTGGGCCAGTTGCTGTTTCTGTGTGGAGTTTGCATGTTCTCCCCGTGTTGACGTGAGTTTCCTCCGGGTTCTCCGGTTTCTCCCACAGTCCAAAGACATGCGCTATAGGTGAATTGGATGAACTAAATTGGCCGTAGAGTGTGTGTGAATGCGAGAGTGTATGGGTGTTTACCAGTACTGGGTTGTGGCTAGAAGGGCATCTGTTGCGTAAAACATATGCTGAATAGTTGGTAGTTCATTCCGCTGTGGCGACCTCTGATAATCAGAGACTAAGCTGAAGGAAAATGAATGAATAGTGTTTGTTATTATGTGAAATTTTGACCAAAACCGCCTAAAACAAACATCTACAAAAACTGCATAAGTTTGAATGTAGTGTGTATACTGTAAAGCAGGGGTTCCAGTCCTGGAGGTCCGGTGTCCTGCAGATTGTAGCTCCAGCTTGCCTCAACACATCTGCCAGGACTGAGATTGAGAACCCCTGCTGTAAAGGGTTTTGTATAAAGCATAGTGTTTTACATTGTAAAAAGGAATTGGTTGACTTTAAAAAAAAAAAGTGAGTAAACCTGTTGTTTTTATAGTAAATAGTTCACTAAATTAAAAAAGTGAGTTAACCCATTGCCTTAAAATTATTCATTAAATTAACTATGTGGATAATTATGAAAATTAAGTTAATGCAACTTAACAGTTTTTAAGTAAAGTAAACTTGTCACTTTTAAGGCAATGGGTTTACTCATTTTTTTACGTAAAGTAACTAATAGTATTTTTTTCAATATACAGTCAAGCCCGAAATTATTCGTACCCCAGGGTATATATATTTATTTGTGAGTTCATTTAAATTGCTACCAAATGCTTTAAAGAGATAGTTCACCCAAAACTTAAAATTAACTCACCCTTCATTTGTTGAACACGAAGATATATATGAAGAAGATATTCTGAAGAAAACTGGAAATCTGTAACCATTGACTTCCATACTATTTGTTTTTCCTACTATGGAAGTCAATGGTTACTGGTTTTCAGCTTTCTTCAAAATATCTTCTTTTGTGTTCAACAGAAAAAGGAAACTCATAAAGGTTTGGAACCACTTGAGGGTGAGTAAATAGTGTGTACGTGTACATTTTTGAGTGAACTATCCCTTTGATATCATCCATGCGAATTAAACATTAACTATCTTTTAACGTATAGGCCTGTATCTTTATGTCATGTAATGTATTCCAGCAAAAATAATTTCATTCATGACAATCTTTCTGTAGCAAGAAAACGAAAAGAGATTACGAGAAGGAGAAAATGTGCCAGCGTGCCTTCGAGCAGTGCTGTGGATTTGCTAGGAGTCTTCGTAAAGAGAATACAGATAAAATAATTCTAAGCCGCGCAGGTATGGGTGTTTCTTACATGGTTTAATATTGACTTGGATAACTAAATGTGTTTTTTTTTAAAAGTAAGGATCAAACATTCTCTTTTATGCAATGCAGCAATCTACTTTCTGATGGACACGCCGCTGTCTCAGGTTAGGAGCTACTTCCCTGAGAGCTGGTTATGGGAGGAACACCTCAGCAAGTAGGAACACTTTATGAACCACAATCCATTCTGTTTTTTGAAGTGAATTATGAAATATATATTTTAAAGGAACACTCCAGTTTTTTTGAAAATAGAGGTTTAAGCTTTACCATTTTTTAAATTCATTCTGCTGATCTCTGGGTCTGGTGGGAGCACTATTAGCTTAGCTTAGCATAAATCATTGAATCGGATTAGACCATTAGCATCTCGCTTTAAAATGACCAAAGAGTTTAGATAGTTTTCCTGTTTAAAGCTTGATTATTATTGTCACATCATGTACTAAGACCGACATAATTGAGAAGTTGCTATTTTCTAGGTTGATATGGCTTGGAACTATATTCTTATTCTGGCGTAATAATAAAAGAATGTAATAATCAAGGAACAAACAACTTTTCATTATCTGTCAGTCTTAGTAAATGATGTAACTAAAGAAGATTTAAACAGGAAAATTATCTCTTTGGTCATTTTTGAATGAGATGCTAATGGTCTAATCTAATTCAATTATCTATGCTAAGCTTAGCTAAAAGACTTTATTCAAAAGTAGTCAAACTGAACTGTTTAACGTTAGGGGAGTTGTAAAATGAGCCTATTTTAGTTCCTTTAAAATTTTTATTTTATTTCTAATAAAATCTGCTTATAAATAAATCCTGATCAAGGCTACATGTGAGTAAAATGACTCTGTGAAAACTGTCTGTGTTGAATTGTGCAGATAATATTATATTTTCTTCTAATTATTATTTTTTCTTAAAAGATCTGGTTCTGTGAGCATTAGTAAAACTCTTCCGGATTCAATCACTACATGGGAATTAAAGGCAGTTGGGGTATTCAACGAAGGTGAGGAAACAAGCTAGATCAAATTGCTTTGTTTTAGCACCTCCTGGTGGCTGATATGTACTTTAAAATGCGTATTTTCTCTTAATTATACAGTACGCAGATTATACAAATGCACGAATTACCTGCACATTATCTATAAATTTCATTAGCACAATCAACCATTAAATAGGTTAAATCTTTAAATAGTCCACCTAAAGTTAGAAATTCGTTTAGTTAATAACATTATTCAAAATATCTTATTTTGCATACTGACAAGAGTTGTCTGAAACACAACATACAGGAACACCCATCTTACAAAATGACCGACAATAACACAAAATAAAGAAAAAAAAGACCTGCATTGTTTAAAGGTTTTTCTAATATCTCTTCTAGAGATAAAAAATATTATTTTATATCTTGCAAAGCAGTTTTCTAAAATGGAAAGTGGAATAATTCATTCATTCATTTTCTTTTCGGCTTAGTCCCTTTATTAATCTGGGGTCGCCACAGCGGGATGAACCGCCAACTTATCCAGCATATGTTTTTACGCAGCGGATGCCCTTCCAGCTGCAACCCATCACTGGGAAACATTCATATACACTCATTCACACACATACACTACGGACAATTTTAGCTTACCCAATTCACCTATACTGCATGTCTTTGGACTTGTGGGGGAAACCGGAGCACCCGGAGGAAACCCACGCGAACACGGGGAGAACATGCAAACTCCACAAAGAAATGCCAACTGACCCAGCCGAGGCTCGAACCAGCGACCTTCTTGCTGTGAGGCGAACGTGCTACCCACTGCGCCACCGCGTCGCCAAGTGGAATAATGAGTTGTAAAAAAAATGTTAATTTAAAATTAAATACAAATAATGAAAAAAATAAATAAATAAATAAAACATTTAAAAATATTCTAATATAAAATAAATGCAGTATTTAAACATATGGGAAAATATAAACATTATATATAACTTTTTACTTTTTTTAAAGGGACCAGCAGAGTTACTGTCATCTGTTTCCAAATTTATATGATTTTTCATTATTATTTTAAGGCTATGTAGGGGCGACACAGTGGCTCAGTGGTTAGCACTGTCACCTCACAGCAAGAAGGTCGCTGGTTCGAGTCCCGGCTGGATCAGTTGGCATTTCTGTGTGGAGTTTGTATGTTCTCCCCGTGTTGGCGTGGGTTTCCTCTGGGTGCTCCGGTTTCCCCCACAGTCCAAAGACATACGCTATAGGTGAATTGGATGAACTAAATTGGCCATAGTGTATGTGTATGAATGAGTGTGTATGGATGGTTCCCAGTACTGGGTAGCAGCTGGAAGGGCATCCGCTACGTAAAACATATGCTGGATAAGTTGGCGGTTCATTCTGCATTCATTCTGACCCCTGATGAATAAAGGGACTAAGCCAAAGGAAAATGAATGAATGAATGAATGGAAGGCTATGTAAGATTTCTGATTGAACAGAATACTGCAATGCTAATAAGATGAAAAAAGCATGCTATTTAAATGTCATATAAAAACCAAATACAGTGTAAAACATAGTTTTTCATTGTACATATACAGAATTAATTATACACATTTTATTCAAAATGATGCAGTTTTCCTGTAGATGTTTTTTTAGGCTATTTTGGTCAGAATCTCAGACTCTCCTGTTCTTTTGGTCAGGGATCTGTATGTCAGATGAAAGGATTCAGGTGTCCCAGGACATTTGGGTAGACGTCCCATTGCCTTATTCTATGGTTCGTGGAGAGCAGATTCAGCTCAAGGGTTCAGTCTACAATCAGCGCTCTTCAGGCATTCAGGTGAGAGTTCATTTTTTTTATTTAGGAGAATATGTTTTAAATAAAATAAATATTACATTTATAATAACATTCAAATTCTTAGGGGTCAGTGAAATTAAATGCATTCAATTGATCTAAGAAGGGTGAAACTTTTGCACTAATATTATGTAGAAATAAATAGCAAATCAGCAAAGCAGGATTATTTTTGAAGATGATATTGAAATTCATAGGAATAGATTACATTTTAAATTATGTATTAAAATTTAAATTTTAAATTAGTAGAAGCAAATTACAAAAAATGCAAAGTATTATTAATAGTGTTAATTATATTATTTAACATTTAAATAATATAATTAGCACTATTGATAACACTTCACATTTTTTGTAATTTGTTTTTCCTAATTTCTTTACTTTATAAATTAACATCAACACAATAAAAGTACAATGCAGCTTTAACTTTATTCCGTGTTTTAGAATGTTTACAGTTTTTTTTACCATGATTTATCGAACACAAGACACCCATTAAAATGTCATTCAGCGTAACTATAGTTTACCAGTAATTAATGTCAAATATTATTTAATTTCATAATAAAAGACTATAAAAGCCCTAAAATACTAATTAATTGTCATTTAAATTTTGTATACTTCCTTCAAACTTCAAATTTTGTATAATGCAATGAATTATCAGAATAAATGTTTTATCTTTTCATCTAACAATGGAACATAGTCACCTATAATTTAATATTTTATTTTTACAAAAAACATTTCAAACATTAGACACTTTACTTGCATTAATATGCTATGTATAAATCACGTTTAATTGATTTAATCCATTTTGATTAAGTGAAATTGATGCAGACACCAGAATCAGAAGTGTATACACACACACAGACACACAGAGAGAAAGAGAGAGGGAGAGAATTTAAGTATCTTACTCACAAAAATATCTATATTTTGCTACTTGTTCAAACTACTTATGTAAAATGAGCTGAAACAACCCAATTCTTGAGATTATTTTGGAACAAAATAGTTTTATGTTCAATTAACTTAAAATTGTTAATTTAACTTAATTGAATTGTGTTGTGTTGGAACAACATGAAAGAACAACATGAAAGAATTGTGTGGAACCCTGCATTTTTTACAGTGTATTATGCTGATAATCTCTTCTGTGTGTTTCTGTGTGTCCTGCATATAGTTCACTGTGACCCTGACGGCATCCAGTGCGGTGTGTGTGTTTCGTGGAGCTCAACAGGGGAAACATGATAAGACAAATGAAAACAGTGGGCAGGTGGCAGGTGGTTCAGTGGCTATGGTCTCATTCTACATCATGGCTTTGGAAGCGGGCACTCATACGCTCACATTCACTTTAACAACCGACTGGATCACTGAGAGTGTGGTCAAGAAACTGAGAGTGGTGGTAAGAGGCAATACACAGAGTGTGTTTTTTGAGTTCTGCATTGAAAGTTTATTTCATGTTTATTTTAAAAAAGAATACATTAGTATGATATAGGGCCCTATCATACACCCGGCTCAATTAGGCGCAAGACGTGCTTGCCCCGACGTGTTGCTATTTTCAGACCAGCACAAACTTAATTTTCCCGTTTTCCGCCACGTTGTTTAAATAGCAAATCCATTTGCGCCACTTTGTGGACTCATGGGTGTTCCGGTCTTGAAAAGAGGTGTGTTAAGGCGCATTGTTGGCGTGTTGCTATTTTGAGGAACTAAAATAGGCTGTGCAATAGACCAGCTGAAAGCATGTCTAAAGTCCAGCGCAGAGCGCGTTAGTTGTGCGCCTCACTTACACATTGCTTAAAACACGCAGGATGTACAGCAATACGCAAATATCTTTACCAATGAAAAAGAATTAAAGGAACGAAATATTACAAAAATTATTACTTTCTACATAAATATAAAAACCACTGCCTCCATGCCTTCTTCATCTCGGGGGGCTTTTTTAGTTTATTCATGTTTTTGTGTAATGTTATTATTATTAGTAGTATTATTTATTATATGCATATTTATATTTGTTTTATTAAAAAAAGCTTAGATTTGTCCACCTGTCAGGTTTTCGACCATATGGGGCATAGCACGTGTGTTTGGATATAACTCAGTTTTTTGACCACACTTCGTTATTATTGTTCATTTATTCATTTGCTGGAAATTAGAACTGAATTTAGAAATAGTTTACATAGTACATCCTGCGTGTTTTAAGCAATGTGTAAGTGAGGCGCACAACTAACGCGCTCTTCGCTGGACTTTAGACATGCTTTCAGCTGGTCTATTGCACAGCCTATTTTAGTTCCTCAAAATAGCAACGCACCAACAATGCGCCTTAACACACCTCTTTTCTAGACCGGAACACCCATGAGTCCACAAAGTGGCGCAAATGGATTTGCTATTTAAACAACTTGGCGGAAAACAGGGAAATTAAGGTTGCGTTGGTCTGAAAATAGCAACACATCGGGGGAAGCACGTCTTGCGCCTTATTGCGCCGGGTGTATGATAGGGCCCATAGACTTTGGCCTAGATCGTTAAAATAGAGCCCATAAAGTTGTGTTTATTAACTCTTTCCCCGACAGAGTTTTTAAAAAAAGTTGCCAGTCACTGCCAGCATTTTTATTTTGATTTGACGGCCCTCAGAATATTTTACTGCTAGGAATTTATGACCATATTATATATCAAAATAAAGAACCAAGCTTTTGCTTTAAAGAAAAAAGGCATTTTATTCTATCTTCATGTGTTCATGCTTTATCGTCACTTGAATGCAGATATGGTTTCATCAAAAATCTTTGACAAAAAGAAAAACAGAGTAGATGCTTTTTTTCCAAAGTGAAATTTTAAGATATATACAAGGTGTGAATTATACATGGGTGAACGTTTTTGGTAATGTTAGTTGTGTAATACATGCTTCAGTGAATCAAATTGATGTATTTATTTAAAAGACATCTAATTTATTAATAAAACTTATTTAAGTTTTCAGTGTTTTGAGGGACATTTAATGTATTCTGACCTACACTAACCTTTGATTAGCTATTTTAAGGATATTGTAGGTCAAATTATACAAACTATGCTTCTAATTTTACTTTACTTTTAGGTTGTATGTAGATACAAACACCTATTTTACAAGAAAAGTGTCTTGTGAACACTTGCAATGCCAATGCTCTAGATCTGCTGTTTTTTTCTAATTCACAGTGTTATGAACCATTATAGGGGTGGTCAAACGTATATTTATATTATCTATTATTTTAATTTGAATATTATTGTTTAAGATATAGATCAGATCAAACTATTTCTCACTATTAAAGAGCTGGCTCCCCATACAGCTTGTTTTGACGTCTTTTAGGGGGGATCAAGCATTAATTAGGAGGTTTACTATAACCCCAATAACCTCCGCCCCCCCATACATATATATCTTTGTGTGTATGTATATGTGTCATTCAGTGTAACTATATAACAATAGTTTAAATAACAATAATTCATGTCAAATTTAGAAAAAGTAATTTCATATAACAATCACAGTGTCACAGTGAAGCCCTGAAATAAATACTAATTAATAATTTTTTTGATTTTTTTTACTTCCTTCAAACCAATGTTTATGTGTGTGTATGTATTTATATATATATATATATATATATATATCCAAATAAATTCCTATATCCCCCTTACTTTTATTATATTGACTTGAATTATTGTTATTTAAACT
>CAIGQV010018170.1:8328457-8371732 GCA_903798115.1 Danio jaintianensis
TATATTATATAATATACTATAGATCTTAATTCACTACTTTGGAAAAAAAATTATTTTCCTCTCTTTTTTTTGTCAAAAATGTAGCATTTTTACATACCTAAAACACAGTTTGCCAAAAAAAAAAAAAAAAAGACAAGTTAAATACTAGGGGGAAGAGTTAAGAACTAAACCACTCATATTTCAGTTTGGTATGCTTGAGATTATAACCTGACAGATTCATTTGTTGGTACTTCACAGCCGGAGGGAATTAGAACAGAAGAATACAATGGCAAAAGAATAGATCCAAATGGAGTCTTTGGTAAGGAAGACTGAAATAGGCCTTGTGTATGAACTGTGTGATTTGTGCGTAATAGAGTTTTCTTTTTCTTTTTTCAGGCACTCCCATGCAAAAAATTGAGTTTAAAAATGTTATTCCTCCAAAAATTGTGCCCAAGTCATCTGTGGATAGAATTCTCACAGTTAATGGTATGATGCATGTGAAACCTGTCCTACTTTTTAATGAGCATACTTAAGTAATGTTTCAAATATGAATTTAAATAAATTGTGAAAATGTTCGACTTAAATTATTGCCAAATTTCAACACATTGGTGCATAGATTTAAGGCTG
Source organism: Danio jaintianensis (assembly GCA_903798115.1). Lineage (NCBI taxonomy): Eukaryota > Metazoa > Chordata > Actinopteri > Cypriniformes > Danionidae > Danio > Danio jaintianensis. The sequence goes on from CAIGQV010018170.1 coordinate 8,329,064, forward strand.
GTCTGATTTTAAAGAAGACACTCGTCAGATTGTAGCTAAAAAAAGTAAAAAGAATAATAATAATAAACAAAAGTTATGTACCTTTATGTTTATGAAAATGATAAAACAATACATGTATATTTTAATGCATTACATAAAATATGTATTTTACAAAGCCAGTTTGAGCCTAAAATTGATAGAAAATCAAAGCTAAATATTTGAAAATATATATTTCGAATTTGACGTTATCTCAAAAAAAAGCTTGGGCGCAGTACCAAATATCACCACCAGATGACATCCCGTTTCCATCGTTGAACATATAAGGGCGCCCCCTAGTTCTGTGTATGTTGGTTTTTATTCTGTGTTTGACCAAATTGACTGACCAATTGACCAATGGTTTTTTATAGGCTGCATTTATAAATAAAAATATGCAGCTCACATCCTGTATCTCCTCCTCCTTCTTGTTCAGGTGAAGTACTGGGAGATATTCTGTCAATATTGAATAACCCAGAAGGTTTAAAAAAGCTGACTAATCTGCCAAGGGGAAGCGCCGAGCTGGAGCTCATGAGTCTCCTGCCAGTCTATTATGTCTACCACTACCTTGACAAGACAGAGAAATGGAACATTTTGGGGAAAGAGTCAGCCGCAAGTGAAAAGGAACTGAGGAGAAAGATGCGAGCTGGTGAGTTTTTTTGTTCCAGTATAAAGCAGAATAAAAATGACTGATCTTATCATTACATTTCCTGTTGAATAATAGGTAAACTGTAGAAAAATTCTTGCTGCCTTAGTTTTTTTAGTTGAATCAAATTAACTTTTCTAGTCATCTCAACATAACATTAATCAAACGGACTAAAAATATTAAGTTAAACTTTGTATAACTTAAAAAAGGAGTTGAAACCAAATTAGCTTATTAAAATAAGTTAAAGCAACATAAACATAATTGTTGTCTTGACTTTTTGTCATAATTTTTTTACAGTGTGGGCCCATGTAGAATCTGCACCCACTGAAATCCACTGAATATTTTTGAGCCCAACATTGAGTCATTTATTTACTTATGTAAATGTGTGTAGATATATATTTCAGTTCAGATTCTATATGTATTTCAGTAATATTATTGAATAATATGAAATTGTATTGATTATTTATGTACAATACAATTTGTAAAGTAATATTTTTTGTCTTTTAGTGGATATATATATATATATATATATATATATATATATATATATATATATGTGTGTGTGTGTGTGTGTGTGTGTGTGTGTATTATACATCTAATACTGTAGCTTTTATTTAACAAACAAGTCATTGGATTTGCATTGTAAATCTTAAGTAAATATTGAGAAGTTTTTTTTATTTTATTTTATGTGTCATGTTTTCTGCATAAATTTGTAGATGTGTTTTTTATTTATTTAATTTTTTTTACAAAATTCTTCACAGAAATAGAAATAAAAAAGTCTCCAGTTTCTGTCTGGCCCTGCTAATAGGTTTTTATTTATTATTCATTTTATTGCGACTGTATTTACAATTTATTTTTTCAGTGTAATAGTAATGATGAAACAATATCAATATTTTCCAATTTTATAATAATAATTGCATTTTTACATGTGTATATGAAAAGCAATGTGTCAGTTACTGTCAGTATCGTTAATGCTAATTATTTTTCCAGAAAGCAATTCACCTACTCACTGTTGCTTTTCAGGCATCACCAGCATCATGTCATTTCAGCTGAAGAATGGAGAAGCCTTCAGCATGTGGGCAAAAAAGGACAAAACCCCCAGCACCTGGTAAACAACTTCCCAGTTTCTCATTTGTCACATTCTTTAAGTATGCTTGCTTCATTGGGTTTACACGTTTGCATAATATATGCACAATATAATCACTTTTATTTACACACTTCTCACATTCTCCTGGAGGAACTCAAGAGTAATGTTGCATGCACTGAAAAAAAAGATTGCTGCTTCTTGTTCAAACTACCTGTTTAAAATGATTCAATCCACTTACATTTGTAAAACATTAAGTTAACATAAGCATTTTGTGTTGGGACAACATGAATAAATTGTGTTGATGTAACTACCTGGATAGTACTGTACACTCAAAAAATTATGTTTGCTTTTCGCTCAAACTACTTTTTTTAAGTGAGCTGAAACCACACAATTCTTGAGTTTTTTGGGGGGACAACTTAATTTTTTGTGTTTAATCCACTTAAATTTGTAAAAAACAAATGTTAACTAAATTCCTTCATATTGTCCCAACACAAATCAATTGTGTGATACCCAGCATTTTTTTATAGTGTAGATACACACTGCAAAAAATGCTGGGTTTCACACAATTCATTCAAGTTGTCCCAACACAAATCAATTAACTTCATTGTATCACAAATCTAAGTAGATTGAACATAAAACAATTATGTTGTCCCCAAAAAAGCTTAAGAATTGTGTTGTTTCAACTCATTTTAAATAAGTAGATTGAACATGCAGCAAAAGTCATTTTTAGAGAGTATGTAGTTTCCAACGTTTTTTTTGTGGGGGATTGAATTGACAAGGGGAAATGTGACAATAAAAGTAATCTTAGGTGTTTTAAGTTAAGAGAAAGACTTGTTAGAGTTTAATATTTGTTTAGTTTGAAGAGTTTCATGTAATGTTTTGAGGTTGCAGAAGAGTAGCACTCATGCTTTAGATGTTGGCAGCTTTATTCATCAATAACTGTTATAAAGTTAGTTCTGAGATAAGTCTCAGTCAGCTGTACACACAAAAAATATTCAGTAGTTTGTTCAAAACTACTTATTTAAAATGAGCTGAAACAACACAATTCTTTATTTCTGCAACAACTTAATTGTTTTATGTTCAATCCACTTAATTTGGTAAAAACTAATAAGTTAATTTAATTCCTTCATGTTGCCCCAACACAAGTCGATTGTGTGGAACCCAGCATTGGGTACACTGTACAATGTGCTGGGACAACATGAAGGAATTAAGTTAGCTTATTAATATTTACAAATTTAAGTGGATTGAACATAAAACAATTAAGTTGTGCCAAAAAACTCAATAATTGTCTTGTTTAAGCTTATTTTAAATAAGTAGTTTGAACAAACAAGCAAACGTCATTTGTTTTAGCGTAGGGATTAATAAAGCAGTTGCAGTTTGAACTGCAATAAATACCTCAAAAGTCTGATTGTCTAAATTAAGCAATTGAAATTAATTGGCTTCAAAAGAGTAAACTGTGTTCACAAGGTAATTCATAGAAAATGATTATACATTAATGATTCAGAATAGTTAAGTTGAGTTGAATAATAAGTTGAAATATTGCAATTCAAATAAGTTGAAATAACACAGTTCAAATGTGTGAAAATGTGGGTCATAATTAAATTGTTACACCAGCAATTTATTTTTTGGAGTATGTTTGTATAAACCTCTTTAGGGTGACAGCTCTTATAATCAAGACGTTGTCTGACATTCATGAATATGTCTCTTTGGACACCGATGTGCTGGCCAACGCCATCCACTGGCTGATTAAAAACTGTCAAAATGAAGACGGCTCCTTCTCTGAGAAGGCAAAAACCAATCCACATAAGCTCATGGTATGTAAAAAAAGAAGAAGAAGAAGAAGAAGATGTGTTTATGATATTACTTGTATTGCAAAGTTTTGATCAATATTATCTGAAGAGTGAGTTCAAATGCAAAAACCACTCCACTTGCCATCAGAATTGATCTTCTAAAATTAGCATTTAATTCAATTCAAGTTTATTTGTACAGTGTTTTTCACAATAGTTATTACATATCATTGCATTAAAATCAAAATTAGAAAAGTTAAGGTTATTAGTTACTAATAACTTTAACTAATTAAATAGTGGCGGCATTGGTGGCTCAGTGGTTAGCACTGTCACCTCACAGCAAGAAGGTCGCTGGTTGGAGTCCCAGCTGGGTCAGTTGGCATTTCTGTGTGGAGTTTGCATGTTCTCCCTGTGTTGGCGTGGGTTTCCTCCGGGTGCTCCGGTTTCCCCCACAGTCCAAAGACATGCGGCATAGGTGAATTGGATAAACAAAATTGGCCGTATGTATGAATGTGTGTGAATGTGAGAGTGTATGGGTGTTTCCCAGTACTGGGTTGTGACTGGAAGGGCATCCGCTGCGTAAAACATATGCTGAAATATGGATGGCGGTTCATTCTGCTGTGGCGACCCCTGATAAATTAGGGACTAAACTGAAGGAAAATTAATGAATGAATGATTAAATAGTAACTAATAACTTTTAACAGTTAAAGTTAGTATAGTAAAGTTAGCATTCTTCTCAGGTTCCTGTGTGTAGGTTCAATAATTTCCCTTTTATTGGTTAGGGTTAGAGCTCTAGTCATTGCCTTTAAAGTAAAATAACAGAAAAATTTCGGGAGGTTTTTGCATCTGAACTCTTCATCTTGTTTTATTTTGTTAAGGGTGCCGGAGTAGGTGTCACTGAAAAGTCAGTTTACCTCACGTCTTATGTCATGATTGGGATTAAAAATGCTCTGAAAATTCCAAACCTTAAACTACAGGTAAAATTTTTCCAATCAGAAACCTAAATGTGTGAATCTTCCTCTTTCAGACTTGTCAGTGTCTAACATCACGGTTGTCTTTCTAGGTCTTTAAAGATGCTTTAGATCATGCTACGCAGTACCTCATCTCCAGGTTCCGTAAGAGCTCACATAAGATTGAGAGTTTATATGTTAGAGCCATTGCATCCTATGCGCTGACAGTGGCAGATATCGATGATGGGACTGCAGTCAATGTGTACGAAAGTATCAAAAAACAGGCTCAAATTGAAGGTAAAATCTCATATGGGATATTCTACATACACTATAAAAAAACATAGTGTTTTCATATTTTGTGGTTCACAGTTGTTTTCCGTTTGTTTTCGGTTGTGAAATGCATTATGTGAGCTTTATCTCTACTCTGTGGACTTTTGATGTTGAAAAAAACTCTACAGTTTAACTAAATGACTTTTATTGACATTTTAGTAGTTTGACACAATATAATGTATAAGAAATAATATACAAATAAGTCTGTAAAATAACAGAAAATGTACTGGCAGTTTATAACAAGGTAATTTATATTGTAATATGCACCACCAACCCAGACATTATATCACTTTAAACAAATAAAAACATCAATAAAAGTCACATTTTCAAACTTTTCAAGGTTAAAAGTTGTTGGAAGAAACATCAAGTCTGCATAATTCAATTCAAAAGCATAAATAAATAGGGGGAAATAAAAAATAAAAACATGAATCACAAAAAAAAAAATGACAAACTGCTCATTTACGGATATGTTTTTACAGTGTACTTCTGACCAAAACTATTGCACATTTTAACACCCTCTCATATTTAATACACACCATTTTGTCCTTGTTTACAGGAAACCCAGTAAAAGTTCGTTTCTGGCAAGAATCTAAAACCAAAATTGATCCATTAAAACCCAGCAGTGTGACAGCAAAGACTGTGGAAACAACAGTTTATGTCCTGCTTAACACTTTAACCAGAGGTGAAACCGAATATGCAAAACCCATCTTGAACTGGTTAACACAAGACCAGAGATACGGAGGAGGCGTCTATTCAACACAGGTATTTACTTTTTTTTATATTGAAATAACAACAGGCAATCACACTGAAAATACAACAGATTAAAGTATAGTACAAATGGGGCAGATATTAAATTTTTGCACAGGTATTTGCTTGTATGTTCTTTTATGTATGATTTATGTGCTAGCATTTAAAGGGATAGTTCACATAAAACACATCTGTTTAGTTGTGCATTTACTGACTGAGTAATGTCCGACAGATTTAGCCAACATAGGCTCATTCTGAAAACATACCCACATATACATTTCTGGAGATCGCGAATTATGTAGCGAGAGGAACGTATGGCTGTATTTTGTCTTTAAAACGAACGCTACAGGGCGGTAGGACGCCGTTCCTTTTCGCGCTTACTGGCTGACCGCTTACCTCCACGTGGACGGCTTTTTTGCTGTTACCAATTTGTCCAGTGGCTCGCCGCGTGGGTTGGAGGATTTGATATGCAGAGCAGAATTGACCGTGACATAGGGGTTCGAGTGCGGCGAAGAACGGTTCCAGAAAGCAGGTAAGACAAAAACAAAAGCCAAAAAATAAAACAAACAAGTAAATAACAGGGTGAGAATGTGGTAAAATCTGAAAACATGGTAAAAATCAAGTGAGGGCTTTTCTTTCTCTGAATTACTTTTCAAAACACTGTCGGTTGGGTTTGAGTAAGTGAGTGGGTGGGGGCATCGGTCGGTCAGTCAGTCAGTCAGTCGACAGCGGCCTCTGGTGGATTAAAGCGAGAAGAGCAGGCACAAATGGCACTCGCAAGAGAAATTTGAGACCAAAAAAAGCATACAATCGACCTCTGGTGGATTCGCGAAAACAAAAGCTGCAAATAAAACGTACTTTCTGGAACTTATTTGGTGCTCTCTGGAAATGTATATAGGGGTACGTAATCAGAATGAGCCTGGGTTGGATTTTGCGCGATTTGTGTTCTTTTATTATTACTTTTAAACCTGTTTTAACATATTGTTAATCTGTTTTAATCATTTTAAGTCTTTGCTTTATTTCTTATACTTATTGTATTTTACGTTTCTTTTATTCTTGTTTACGTAAAGCATTTTGAATTACCATTGTGTATGAAATGTGCTATATAAATAAACTTGTCTGGCCCAAAATGGCATTTTACTCACTATTTATTCACTCTCAAGTGGTTCCAAATAGTTCTGTTATTTTTGAACATAAAAGAATATATTTTGAAAAAGCTGTAACCTGTAAACATTGACATCCTCAAAATGAGTTTTTCCTACTATGGAAGTCAGTGGTTACAGGTTTTCAGCATTCTTCAAAATATCTTCTGTTGTGTTCAACGGATGAAAGAAAGCCAAATAGGTTTGGAACAAGTGAAGGGTCAGTAAAGGATAGTATTTTCAGTTTTTGGGTGAACTATCCCTTTAATTGTATGTTTTTCAAATGACAAATGAGACCTGTTTTTTCTCTCTCGTATTATCAGGACAGCATTCTTACTTTGGAAGCCCTCACCATGTACAGCATTAAAGCCAAAGAAGCCAATTTAAACATGGTGGTTGACATTGAATACAAAACTAAAGGTGAAAGAATCAGCAGAATCCAACTAACTCAGCAGAAGCCTGTGGCTAAACCAATAGAGGTACGATTTTTTACGATGGCATTTAAATTGAAAAGGAAGCAATCATATTATTAAGTCAAATTCTGCTCTTTTGTTTTCTTTAAAAAGGTGACCCAAAATGATGATGTGATCGTCAGAACGGCAATGAGTACTGGTGTGTCATTTGTTAAAGTAAGTGAGTTCGTATATGAATAGAAATGTGCAAGATATCAGTACAAAGTTTATATTAACAATATATGCTTACAACTATGGAAAAATTAAGTGTATCGATTCATTAGGTAAGGGTTTGTGTAAAATGTATATTTGATTCTATAAATGGTCTGATAACATTTCTTCCTAAATTCAAATTAAATGTTGTCAATTAGAGCATTTTTTTAAATAAAATGACAATTAGTCAGAATAACAAATGCTTTCATTTGTTGTAAAAATCTGGGTTATTTAATCATTCATTCATACATTCATTCATTTTCCTTCGGCTTAGTCACTTTATTCATCAGGGGTCGCCACAGCAGAATGAACCGCCAACTTATCCAGCATATGTTTTACACAGCGGATGCCCTTCCAGCTGCAACCCAGTACTGGGAAACACCCATACACTCACACATTCACACACACACACACACACACACACTCATACACTACGGCCAATTTAGTTTATTCAATTACCTATAGCGCATGTCTTTGGACTGTGGGGGAAACCAGAGCACCCGGAGAAAACCCACTCTAACACGCAGAGAACATGCAAACTCCACACTATTTAATCATATATTTATTTCTTAAAGGTCCAGTGAGATTAAAATAACATTTTTTAGATGTTGGGATCAGTATGTTAGTTTTAAGGATATCTATAAGCTAGTGCGTGCCAAAACAGTGACAAAATTCGCATTTAGAAGATAAAAAACCGATATAAACATGTAAGGCTTGTAGTTTGTCACTTCCGTCTAAATAGATCAACGTTTTTTTTCATGTCACCAAATACTTCAGTTTCTCATCAAATCTTGACCAATCAAATGCTCTCTAGTATCTGACATGCCCCGCCCCCTTCAAGACACTTCTCATTTGCTTTTCATTTGATGCGCTTGAGCTCAACCACTCTCACTGGCAGAGCTGTGGTAAAACAAGACACTATTGGCTGCTTTTTAAAAAGGGGAGGAGTTATATGCCCTCTCTTTATTTTTCAGTTGAGATTGTCAAACATCAAATAAAAAAATGCATATTTCAAAGCACTTTATGAGACCTTTCACTCTTCTGAAGTTAACATGGCACCTTTTTGTTTTTTTATGGGGAAAAAATTGCTGTAAATTACATTTTTATTTTACATTTTGACATTAGTAGTTTACAGAATAAAACAAAAATGACATTTTACTCAAAAAACACAAGTATAAATTGTAAATGCAGAGAAACGGATAAAGTTCAAGTGTTCTCTGAATTTCTTTCCATAGCTGTATATTGGCCGATACTGTGCGATATTTATTTGTGCACAATTATTTTTTACATTTTGATCACATCTGTTTTCCTCTATTTCTTACTTAAAGTTAATTTAAAATGTTTTTACATTTTTACTGTTTTATGACCATATATACTCAAGTCCCGGCTGGGTCAGTTGGCATATGGAGTTTGCATGTTCTCCCCGTGTTGGCGTGGGTTTCCTCCGGGTGCTCTGGTTTCCCCCACAGTCCAAATACATGCACTATAGGTGAATTGAATAAACTAAATTGTGTGTGAATGAGTGTGTATGGGTGTTTCCCAGTACTGGATTGTGGCTGGAAGGGCATGTGCTGTGTAAAACATATACTGGAATAGTTAGCGATTCATTCCACTGTGGCGACCTCTGAAATATGGACTAGGCCGAAAGAAAATGAATGAATAAATATATACTCATAATGGGAACTATAGTATATTATCCACACTGATTTTTTCTGTATATAAGATCATGTTTAATTCTTAATTAACTTTTATGACAGCTGAAAACTGTGTACTATGTGATGACGGAAAGCAATGAAAATTGCCTTTTTGATACAACCATAGACATTCATGACCGTGACTCAGAATCAGACGGTAGGTTTTGTGCTTTTGTCTACGTTTTCACACTGTCCACTTGATTTTCCTTTAAATGTACTTAGTTTAGCTATAAAATGATTTCTTTGTAAGCAGATCCTATGCTTTTGACTCAGCGGATTGTGGCCTGTGCAAAGTAAGTCTGTAGATTCTCCTGATAAGAGATTAGAAGTTTCTGTAAAATTCACGTTATAAAATGCATTAAAATGAAAATCTCATTATGTGTAAAGATTCAAGCCACCAGAGAATTCATTGGAAACTGAGTCAGCACTCACTGTGGTAGAAATTAACCTGCCAACTGGTGTGACTCCAGTCCTGGAAGATCTAGATGTGGTGAAAAAAATTTTTTAATTACATTTGCATTGAATAGAATTCATTGTTTCAGAAAGCTAATGTTTTTATGTTTTCTTTATTTTTCAGTACCTAAATGGACTTGAGTCTCGGATTTCCAGCTATGAAGTTATTGGTGACAAAGTAGTGCTTCAGATAGATTCGGTGAGCATCACTCTGTCTATAATCAAGACCTTGTAAAATATTTCTAAGATACATCGTTTACATTGCAGATACCATCAGATAACTTCTACTGTGTGGGCTTCCGTATTCAAGAGGAATTTGAAACTGGCATGACCAAATCCTCAGAGTTTACAGTATATGAATATCAAGCTCCAGGTAAAGACTTTTAAAGAAATGTTTGATTTATATTAATCTGAGCCAATTTTACCAATATAAAAAAGCAAACCTACAAACAAAACATTTTTGTCTTAATTTATTAGCATATAAGTGCACGAAGTTGTACCAGAAACAAACTCGCAAACTGTTACGACTCTGTGAGAAAGACCATTGTCAGTGCATGGCAGGTAAGCCACAATATTTACCTACAAAAATATAGAAGAATTTTTATACTGCTGCTGCCTATAAATTTTGCATTTACATACTGAGTTTAAAGGGATAGTTCACCCAAAAATGGATATTTACTCACCATTTACTCTCCCTCATGTGGTTCCATACTTGTTGAATACAAAAGATATTTGGAAAAATGTTAGAAACTGCATTGACTGCATTGAGTAGGAAAAACAAATACTATGGAAATCAATGGTTGCAGGTTTCCAGCATTTTTCAAAATATCATCTTTTGTGTTCAACGGAAGAAAAAACTAAATATCTTTGGAACAAGTAAAGGGTGAGTAAATGATGACAGAATTTAAATTTTCGGGTGAACTATCCCTTTAAAGCATATATGCTATAATTGTGGTTTTGTTGTTATTTCCGTGTGCTTTTCCAAATTAGCTGAATGCTGCTACTTTAAATCCACCATTGATCTCGCAATCACTGCTGAACAGCGCACAATTGATATTTGCAAAGAAAGCGTGAAATATGGTAAGCATTTATCTTCATAAAAGTTCAAATCACCAAAAAAGTCAGTGATTCTGGTTAATGTCTTTTTTTATTTATTCTGTCTCTAGCACTTAAAGTTGTAATCGACTCTACTGAGGCAGGAGGAGATTTTGTAACCTACAAGGCCAAAGTTAAATCAGTGCTCAAAAAAGGTACGTCGAGAATAATAAATATGATTTTTAATACTTTATTTAAAGTTTTTCACATTTTAAAGAACAAACCCCAAACCCACCACATGCCAGCAATTAAAGGTCCCGTGTTTGACGTAATCTTAACCGAAACACAAAGAGAGGGTGGGACATAGTGTAGCTCCTCCTCTTTTAAAAAAACAGCCAATAGTGTTTTGTTTTACCACAGCTCTGTCAGTGAGAGTGGTTGAGCTCAAAGTCATGAAATGAAAAGCAAATGAGAAGCATCTTGAAGGGGCGGGGCATGTTATATACTAGAGAGCATTTGATTGGTCAAGATTTGATGAGAAACTAAAGTATGAGGTGAGGTAAATAAATTGTTGATCCATTTAGGTGGAAGTGACAAACTTCAAGCTTTAAATGTTTATATCGGTTTTATATCTCCTAAATGGGAATTTTATCACTGTTTTGGAGCACACTAGCTTATAGATATCCTTAAAACTAAAAATAAACTTTATTTTAATTTCATGGGACCTTTAATAATAAAAAAACATATGTAAAATATAAATACATATGCAAATGTGCACCCACAACTGTACAGATACTAATCTTATACCTCTATGAATAATTTATACATGCAAATATTTATGTTTGAATTCACTCAAACATCTGCATATATACATTACATAAACTGTGTATATACATACATGCATATATGGAAATGATGAAAAGAAAGAAAAAGAAAAGGAAAAAAACGTTTTTGGATATATGAATACCAATAAATACCCAATTATGAAATTTTGTATTTTGTACACATTGCTATGCTTCATGAAATCTTTCACACCACTCAGCTATCATTGGTCAGTCTCCAGATATATTCGAAAAAGGACTTCCAAATCTTCAGGAATTTCTTTGGTTTACCTGCAATCTCATATCTAATCTTTTCCATGTGTAATAACAAATGTGATTTGTTAATAAAGTCTTCTGACAGCTTGAATCAAACCTCTTCGTTTCTTATCTGCAGGAGCAACGGATGACTTAAATACAGATTCAGAGATAGAATTTGTAAAGAAGGCATCCTGCAGTTCAACACAATTCGAGGTTGGCAAGCAGTATCTGATCATGACTGCTGAAAGTATAAAGATAAAAGTGAATCGTGCTTACAAGTGAGTTCTTGTCTGCTTTCTTGCTCATTTAAAAAGAAAAATATATATATATATATAATATAGTGTAATGTTCAAGCTTAGTATTTGGTAGGGTGACTATTTGCTTGTCTGACCCCAAAAATTTCAGAGTAATTTATTGCAATATACACTACCTGACAAAGGTCTTGTTGCCTATCCAAGTTTTAGGAACAACAAATAATAACTTGACTTCTAGTTGATCATTTAGTATCAGAAGTGGCTTATATGAAAGGCAAAGGCCTCTAGATTACGCTTATTTTACCAAAATAAAATATGATCATGCCTTGATTTTTAATTATTTAATTAGGACAGTAAGGTCTGACTTTGCTTAGACAAAAGTCTTGTCACAAAATGTACAGTATAAAATATAAAGTGCAGTGGAAAAAGAATTAATATTGTGTATGACTCCCATGAGCTTGGAGGACTGCATCCATACATCTCTGCAATGACTCAAATAACTTATTAATAAAGTCATCTGGAATGGCAAAGAAAGCGTTCTTGCAGGACTCCCAGAGTTCATGAAGATTCTTTGAATTCTTCTTAAATGCCTCCTCCTTCATCTTACCCCAGACATGCTCAATAATGTTTATGTCTGGTGACTGGGCTGGCCAATCCTGGAGCACCTTCTTTGCTTTCAGGAACTTTGATGTGGAGGCTAAAGTATGAGAAGGAGCGCTATCCTGCTGAAGAATTTGCCCTCTCCTGTGGTTTGTAATGTAATGGGCAGCACAAATGTCTTGATACCTCAGGCTGTTGATGATGCCATCCACTCTGCAGATCTCTCGCATGCCCCCATACTGAATGTAACCCCAAACCATGATTTTTCCTTCACCAAACTGGACTGATTTCTGTGAGAATCTTGGGTCCGTGCGGGTTCCAATAGGTCTTCTGCAGTATTTGTGATGACTTGGATGCAGTTCAACAGATGATTCATCGGAAAAATGTACCTTCTGCCACTTTTCCAAATGATCAACTAGAAGTCAAGTTAGTATTTTTTGCTCTTACAACTGGGATCGACGACAAGACTTTTGTCAGGTAGTGTATGGTAAATTTACCTTATTTCCACATGTTATCTTTATTTCGCAGACCAATAAAATATGAAAAGCAAAGCATAATCCAATGAGGAAACATTGTCTGCTTTTTTTTTGGTTATGCACAAATTCAAACTAGAACTAAACAAGCATTAGAAACAAAAATAAATCTGTAAAAAACACTATTAGAGATAAACAGGGTCATCAAATATGATAAATGATAAAATGGGAAATTTACCTTAATCTGTCATATTATAAATTGCATTAATCTGACACAGTACAGTATAAAGTCAGTGTTTCACATCATTTATTATACCATTATGTATGATATACAATTTTCTTTAAACCGTGTTGCAGGTACAAGTTCCCTTTGGACTCTGAAGCTTGGGTGGACTGGTGGCCGCTTGAATCTGACTGCAGAGATGCTAACTGCAAACAATATGTCAAAGTTTTGGATGGATTTGAATCGGACTACTTATTAGATGGCTGTGATTTTGTGTAATCCCAATAGAAATGGTACTTCATGTGTATGTTCTTGTTCTATGAAAAACATATTCTGAATAAGAATAAACAGAAACATTTAAATCAGTTCAACTATTTGTAGAATCATCATTTACCACAAACATATTCAACAAATAGCATTAGCTTTACATGTGTAGTTTAAAGGGATAGTTCACCCAGAAATGAAAATTACCCACCCTTCACTTGTTCTAAATCTCTTTGACTTTCTTTCTTCTGTTGAACACAAAAGATATTTAGAAAAATGCTTATAGCTGGAACCCATTGACTTCCATTTGCGTTATTTTTTTCTGATTATGGACATGGATATTTTTCAAAATATCTTCTTTTGTATTCAACAGAATATAGAAACTAACTCGTATTGGTTTAAAATCACATGTGGGAGAATAAATATGAGGTAATTTTCAGATTTTGGGGTCAACTACCCTTTTCCATATAACTTAACTCATTATTGCCTTAAATAATAACTTTGTTTGATGATAAAAACGTGTTTTGAAAAGTGTATGTTGTTTTTTTTTTAATGTATGCAGTTATGATATGTTGTTAAACGCGGAAAATATGACTACACTGGAAATGAGTTGGCATTTGATGACTTTTATTTTGAAAAACACTGCAACAGTGTCACGTGATCAAAACACCACCGCGAATCATTTAAGTTCTTGCTGAGGAATCGGAATGAAAGAATTGTTAGCTCAGTTTAATCCTTAACTAACGCGTGAGTTAAATAAATGACACTCGATATAAGAAGTTAATCTAACAGGCTTGTATTCGCTTGGTTTTATTTATTATTTTATTAGAGATTAATAATAACCTGACGGTTGCTGGATAAGCCCTTGGTATCGGTCACTATGGAAACTGGGTAACAAAAGTTGACCAGTCTTCGCTAACTAATCAGTAAATGACCATACGGTTAAATGTTAAACTTCTTAATAAAAACATTTAGTAATTATGTTATTTGTTGTCTTTGGGTTTTGTCAGATTTGGTCTGCATTGCATAAATCACTAACTTTAGACGTATCATTATGTATTTAATAGTCGAAATGAAGTAGGATGAACGTCCTATTCGCTGGTCTTTTAAAATACAGTCAATATCTTATGAGAGTACAATGAAAAGAGGCGGTCAGATGCGCAAACAGTCTCCAATATTGGGATCCAAGTTTTCCAAGAGCCCCCAAAGCAAACCAGTGACTCCTAACACAATCTCATTGCCTGAAGCTGAGAATGGAGGTCACAGAGAAGAGCCCAGTGATGAAGGTAAATCAAAATCTTATTGCTAAAATACAGGAGTCACTTTTGTGACTGATCTCATCTGCTTTTTGGAGTCCTTCTGAATTTCTAGATGTTTGGACACTCTTTTTGTACTAGAGCTTTTTTTAGTGAGGTAACGTTAAAGTTGGTTTTATATTCGCACATTCATTCATTTTTGAGCTGGGACAACTTGTGACACGGTCCCTGTGTTGTTTACATTGAGGTAAATTTGGTTTTATATTCGCACATTCGTTCAATGACAACTTGTGACATGCTTCCTATAACTGTTAGTCTTTACCATTATACTTTGAACATTCGGTCCGAAATCACATGTAAATATGACTTCAAAACAACATTAGCATTATTTATTTGGCTGTGAACAATGTTGTACTTTGATAGTCATTGGCTGCTAATATGATTTCCCTATTTAGAATTCGCAAACAATTTGCAAATACTTTTCTGAAAATATATTATTAAGGAGAATATAAAATATAAAATTAACTTTACCTCAATGTTGTTTACCAGGCTTTGAGTATTCTGTCTGAAATAGCATGTAAGTATGACCTCAAAACAACATTAGCACTATTTAGTTGACCGTGAACATTGCTGTACTTTCATGGCTTGTAATATGATTTCCCTATTTAGAATTTGCAAACAATACTTTTCTGAAGTTATATTATTAAGGAGAAAGTCTGAATGTGCGAATATAAAACCAACTTTACCCCAATGTACTTTTTGTTATTGGAAAAGTAAGATTCCATTATTTATTTCTGGCCCATTCCTGGTATTCAGTGCCTTATGGGCATTGTAAACGCTTCAAACACACTGTTTAATTGGGAGATTGTGTAAAACATGTCAAAAATCATTTTGGTTAAACTTCGGTGTATCAATTTGAGCAATTGCAAGCCAAAATAAATGAGAAGGAGGACTAAAAAATATCTACCTTGTTTGAGACAAATGAATCATTGATATATATATATATAAATATAAATATATATATATATATTTTTTTTTTCATCATTGTACAGATTTTCTTGTTTTACTCTGATCTCAATTGCATAAATGTGATCTGAAATTATGGAAAATGTTAATTACTGGTACTAGTTTACAATAAAGTTTCATTTGTTAGCCTTAGTGCACTACATTTGTTAACATGTCATATACTAATAAATCAATTATGAATCATATTTCATGTTAACTTCAACTGCAACAATTTAAATGCAACTTTTAATTTGAATAATATATTGGTTAATATAGTTTCATGGCCCTGAGCAGACACAATTTTTATTAACTACTGCTAACAGATAAATACATACCATAATTATATAGTTAGTTAATTAACTGTTAACAAATGGACATGTAAAGTGGTACCAAAGTACTTTGTTTGAAACGTTGATGAGAAAAAATGTGAAATAAGCATAAATAATTTCAGCATTGTGTAAAAAAGTTTTGTATCTTTTTTGTGATTTATTGTCATTTTCCAAAGTTTAGTAAATGCCCTAATTTACGTAATGATAAGAAAAGTTGCTTCCACATGAGTCAACGATAATGCTTGGTGTATTATGAACAACCACCAGTGTGAGATGAATTATTAACTCACATATAAATTATGTGAGGGCGTCACGGTGGCGCAGTGGGTAGCACGTTTGCCTCACAGCAAGAAGGTTGCTGATTCGAGCCTCGGCTGGGTCAGTTGGCGTTTCTGTGTGGAGTTTGCATGTTCTCCCCGTGTTCGCGTGGGTTTCCTCCGGGTGCTCCGGTTTCCCCTACAAGTCCAAAAACATGTGGTATAGGTGAATTGGGTAGGATAAATTGTCCGTAGTGTATGTGTGTGAATGAGTGTGTGTATGGATGTTTCCCAGTGATGGGTTGCAGCTGGAAGGGCATCCGCTGAGTAAAACATATGCTGGATAAGTTGGCGGTTCATTCCGCTGTGGCGACCCCAGATTAATAAAGGGACTAAGCCGAAAAGAAAATGAATGAATGAATGAATCTGTGAACAAAAAATCTAAAACTGAGTTAAATTAGTGAATTTTGTGAACATATTATTTGTATAATTTCCCATCATACTAACATTTTTACATGTTATGAAATTTTATGTGTAAAAATAATATTTATTTTTCTTTTAGAATATTATTAAACACAGTGGACATGTGATGAAAACTTTTCGATAGTTATAGATATTCATTTACACACTTTTCTACTCACAGACAAAAGGCAATATAAGGGGACAAGATACATCACAGAAGACCTGATCAGGAAAGTGACTAAGTGTGAAAATTTAGTTCTTGTGCGGACCCTGGATCTCTCTATGGCAACGGGGAGTGACCACCAATTTAGAGTAAGGTTTAAACATTATCTGGTTAATGCTTTATGAGGTAAATTTGATATATAATTGTATTTTGCA
The DNA here is from genome assembly GCA_903798115.1 of Danio jaintianensis. Classification (NCBI taxonomy): domain Eukaryota; kingdom Metazoa; phylum Chordata; class Actinopteri; order Cypriniformes; family Danionidae; genus Danio; species Danio jaintianensis. The sequence continues at coordinate 8,346,192 of CAIGQV010018170.1, forward strand.
TTAATTAATATTGTACTCTGTGTGTTTCTTCAGTATATAGAAAATTTGGATAAGTGTGAACGCCTGCAGGTTCTCAACCTCAGCAACAACAGGATCGAGAGAATTGAGAAACTAGAGAAACTATGTCAGTTACGGGAGCTTCACCTTTCCAGAAACAGGATACAGTAAGAATACTTTCCCTTAGAATAAAATGTACTATAGTCCAGTGTTTCTCAACCCCGTTCCTGGAGGAGCACCAACACTGCATGTTTTGGATGTCTCCTTTGTCACACACATCACAGGTCTTTCAGTCTCTGCTAATGAGCTGATGATCTGAATTGGGTGCATTTGGTTAAGGAGACATGGAAAATGTGCAGAGCTGGTGGTCCTCCAGGAATGTGGTTGAGAAACACTGCTGTAGTCAAAAAGATTGACTTTTTCATTGTGTTGTAAAAGAATAAATGCTCTCATGTTTTAACTTTTAAAATATTTGTGCTTCACTCATCTGCAGAAAAATTGAAGGTCTGGAACACATGACGAAACTTCAGGTTCTGAATTTGGCATTCAACAACATTGAAGATCTTCCAGTTTGGTTTGGAAAGAAGCTCAGATCCCTTCAGACCGTAAATCTACAGAGCAACAATATATTCTCAGTGGGTTCAATTCAGCAATGGTTTTGTATTTGTTTATCGTTTAATTAAGACAGCCAATCAACAAAGAAGTATTTAAATATGAAAAAAGAAATCACCTTCATGTTTTTTCAAACCTCTAGATCATTTACAAAAAACATATTTTTTAATATAGTCTCAGCATTTCTATCCAGACAATGATACTATTTAGTTACTAACTTTTTTTCAAAATATATTTAAATTTGTGTTCAAAAGAAAGAAAGTGATACAGGTTTGGAACTACATAAGTTTGAATAAAAAGTAATCGATTAGTTAGCTATTCAATTAAGAGAACGCTCCACTTTAAAAAAAAATTGTTTTGTCTCATTTTACAACTCACATAGGGTTAAACAGTTGTGTTTTACCATTATTGAATCCATTCAGCCAATTGCTGGGTCTGGAGGGAGCACTTTTAGCTTACCTTAGCATAAATAATTGAATCGGATTAGACCATTAGCATCTTGCTCAAAAAATTATAGAAAGAGTTTCTATAATTTTCCTATTTAAAGCTTGACTATTATGTTGGTACATTGTGTAAGACCAACAGAAAATGAAAAGTTGCTATATACTAGGCTGATATGGATAGGAACTATACTCTTCTGTTGTAATCATCAAGGAACGTTGCTGCCTTACTATGGCTGCAGCAGGTGCATTGTTATTACACATATTCTAACTAAGAGTAGGGCTTAGTGTTGGTTGTTGCTAGAAGGGATACAGCCGGAAGTTAATAAGAATTATTTATATTATTTATTAAATTGCCATTAAATTATATTTCATTAATGTCTACCCCTACCTCAACCCTAAACCTACTGCTCATAGTAATGTAAACTAAACCAGTAATTGTGCTATATTGATGTGCACATGCCTAAGTAGTCACAGCTGTATCCCTTCTAGAGTTTACTCCTGGTGCTTGGGACAATTTTGGCAATTCATAATATCATTGCACCTGCTGCAATCATGGTATGGTAGCAAAGTTAATTTATTATTATGCTAAAATGAGAGTATAGTCTAGCCATATCAACCTAGAAAATAGCAACTTCTCAATTCTGTCGGTCTTAGTATATAATGTAAATACACAAGAGTCAACCTTTAAATAGAAAAAATATCTAAACTCTATTGCTTTTTTAAGTGAGATTCTAATGGTCTAATCCGATTCAATTATCTATGCTAAGCTAAGCTAAAAGTGGTCTTGTTAGACCCGGAGATTGTCTGAATGGATTAAAAAATGATAAAACTCAACTGTTTTAATGTTTTGTTTTTTTAAAGTGTTCCTTTAATGTCACATGTATAAAAGCAAAAGACTGCTCTTGAATGTTTATGCACTTACATTGCATCTTTAGCTTCATGAGCTGGCTAAACTGAAGCCCCTGAACAACCTGACATGTCTAACATTAGCCGAAAACCCAGTCTCCAGTCTGGCCCATTATCACCTCTTCCTCATCTTTAAACTGAGGTCACTGGAAATATTAGATGGTCAACCAATCAGTCCACAGGAAAGAGAGCGAGCACATCAACGCTTTCACATGGGTAAACCATATCTCATCTTCTACAGTGTTTTTACAGCATTAGCTAATATAATCTGAGCTCTGTTCTGCTGTCTTTACAGAGGAAGTGGAGCGTTTGGAGCAAGAGGTGGAGTTGAGAGCCGAGGAGACAGATCGTCTTCAGAGAGAGAGAACCCTAGCACTGGAACAACTGGAGCAGCAGGAAACAGTCAACCAAAACTTGAGGCAGCAGAATCAGGATCAACAGCACAGCCATGAGGAGCTCAAGAGAGAACTGGACACCAAGTCTAAAATGGTGGGTCATGTCATCTGCTCCAGTGTCAAGAGATTTGACCATTTTGACCTCAAACACAACTGTGCATGCAATGTTGAAAAGCAATGTTTTTATTTTAGAGAATTTCCTTGTGAAGTAACTTCTAACAAAAAGTCAAAAAGAAATATAGTCATTCAAATCCAAATACTTTTTTTTCATGTGCTTGTCAGTTTTTGACCAATTTTGCCTCAATAACATGTCTTTATTCAGACTAGTATTACACTTTATCTATTTGCATCTGTAAATTTCAATTAGAATACATATATTTAATATAAGCTGTTTTTTATTTAGGTTTTCCCCATGCACTGATTCAGAAATCTCTATGTCAGAAGCATAAATCATAACATTACGGTTACCACGTAACCCTCGTTCCCCGAGGGGGGGAACGGAAATGCTATGTGGAAAAACTTCCACTATGGGGATTTCGTCAGAAGCCAATCATCTAAAAGAGTAATAAAACAGGCCAATGAAATGGCAATGAATTGGCGGCGTCAGAGTACACAACTGGCAGCAATCACAGTTATTTGTGTATATAGATGCCAGCCGTGCATAGCAAAGACACCTTTTCTAGCTGAAGAGCTAAGGCGCAACCGCTTGTGGCGAAGGAACATAGCATTTCCGTTCCCCCCCTCGGGGAACGAGGGTTACGTAACCGTAACGTTCCCCAGCGGGAGGGGAACTTCAGTGCTATGTGGAAAAACTTCCACTATGGGAAAATGTATGGAAAACGCCACAGCGATTGAACCTTACCACGTCACTGTGTCCTAGTGGAGTGCGCTCTCACTCCCTGGGGACACGGCTCGCCCTGGCTCCGATAAGCGAGGGAGATGGCATCCACTGTCCAGTGGGCCAATCTCTGTTTGGATACGGCACTTCCCTTCTGCCGACTGCCGTAACAGACAAAGAGCTGCTCAGAGGATCTAAAGCTCTGAGTGCGGTCCACATAAATACGCAGAGCGCGAACAGGACACAGCAATGAAAGGGCTGGGTCTGCCTCCTCCGAAGGCAGCGCTTGCAGGCTCACTACCTGGTCTTTAAACGGAGTAGTAGAAACCTTGGGCACATATCCAGGTCGGGGTCTCAGGATCACATGAGAGAAACCCAGCCCGAATTCTAGGCACGAATCACTGACCGAAAATGCCTCCAGGTCCCCGACCCTCTTGATCGATGCCAACGCGACCAGCTGAGCTGTCTTCAAGGACAGAAATCTCAAGGATACTGAGTCGAGTGGTCTCCCCGTAGGCTCATAAGCACTACAGAGAGATCCCAAGAGGGCATGAGAGGGGGATGGGGTGGATTTAATCGGCTCGCGCCTCTGAGGAACTGGATGACGAGGTTATGCCTTCCCACGGTGCCACCATCCACCACGTCATGATGAGCGGAAATGGCAGCAACGTAAACCTTCAGTGTGGAGGGTGACAGCCTCTGCTCCAACCTATCCTGAAGGAAAGAAAGCACAACACTGATCTGGCAAGTCCGGGGGTCTTCTTGGAGAGAAGTGCACCATTCAGCGAATAGACTCCACTTCAGGGCGTAGGCATGCCTCGTAGAGGGTGCTCTAGCCTGAGTGATGGTGTTAACCACCGCAACCGGTAGGTCACCTAAGTCTTCCTCGCTCTGTCTATGGACCACACGTGGAGGTTCCAGAGATCTGGGCGTGGGTGCCAGGTGGTGCCCTGTCCCTGAGAAAGAAGGTCCTTCCTCAAAGGGATCTGCCAGGGGGCGGCCGTCGCGAGGAGAGAGAGTTCCGATATCCAGGTCCGGTTGGGCCAGAGGGGCGCAACTAGCAAGACGTGCTCCTCGTCCTCCCTGACTTTGCACTGTGTCTGCGCGAGACGACAACATGCTTGGACACTCGTTCTAGAGGCACTCTAGGCATTGCGAAGGACAACAGGGGTGGTTCGTCCTTTTGCAAGAACGAACCGCAACCTTAGCTGCACAACAGACATGCCATCGCTTTGATAGCATGCACTGCCTGCGAGCACCGCATTAACATGCTGGACCCCCAAACATGTCACGCAGTGCTCGTGCCCATCATCCAGGGACAGGAAACCACCGCATCCAGAAACGCACGGTCGGAACGACATCTTTAAAAAGACGCGCTGCACGACCGTGTTGCTCTTTTAGGAAACTTGCTCCTATATTCAGCGCTCTAGAAGGACCGTACCCAGAGAACGCCCAGGCAAGGGAGAATAGCCCAGCTCAACCGTCTGCCACTGCGTTGTCACACACTCTGGAACCGGGAGAAACAGCCTGTTCAAACACCGGCAGCTTTCTCGCTCTCGCTCTCTCTCTCTCTCTCTCTCTCTCTCTCTCTCTCTCTCGCGAAGGAGGTTTGGAGGAACCCAAGGACTCTCTCAGTAGCGTGTTCGGCTCTGAAAGCGAAAAGGTGTCTTTGCTATGCACGGCTGGCATCTTTATACACGAATAATTGTGATTGCTGTCAGCTGTGTACGCTGACGCCGCCAATTCATTGGCATTTCATTGGCCCGTTTTATTACTCTTTCAGATGATTGGCTTCTGACGAAGTCCCTATAGTGGAAGTTTTTCCACATAGCATTGAAGTTCCCCTCCCGATGGGGAACATACATCATCATTCCACACTGATTGATGTAAAAATAAATCCTGGTATATATATTTTGAAAATATTTTTGGATTCATAAAGTTAGAAAAATATATCCAAAAAATGTCCCCTCTGTAGAAACTGTTTACTCTAATATGTTTAGAATATAAAATAATAACAAGAAGGGTGGTACGGTGGCTCAGTGGTTAGCACTGTCGCCTCACAGCAAGAAGGTCGCTGGTTCAAGTCCCGGCTGGGCCAGTTGGCATTTCCTTGTGGAGTTTGCATGTTCTCCCCGTGTTCATGTGGGTTTCCTCCGGGTGCTCCGGTTTCCCCCACAGTCCAAAGACATGCGCTATAGGTAAATTGGATGAACTAAATTGGCCGTAGTGTATGAGTGTGTGTGTGAATGAGTGTGTATGGATGTTTCCCAGTACTGGGTTGCGGCTGGAAGGGCATCCGCTGGATATATCCTGGAATAGTTGGTGGTTCATTCCGCTGTGGCGACCTCTGAAATAGAGACTAAGCCGAAGGAAAATGAACGAATGAATAAATAAATAATAACAAGAATTTTTAACCTGGCTTCATCCAATTATTTTTTTTATTCTTTAAATGAAAGAGACACAAAAATGAGTGTGCATTTAAGTAGATAATGCCTCATTTGCATATTTAAATGTGTCATTCCATAAAGCATCACATGCAAATATTTATTACTAAAAGTATTTGCCTGTGGTGTTTTGCTTATATACTTTTCCTGCTATTGTTTTGCACATATTGCTCCAAAGAAATAAAATTATTCTGTTAATTCTTCTCATAAATGTTCTATCTTTAAAGAATGTTCACTTATTGGCTAATCTTTAATTAAAGTAATATAAATTAATACTTAATGTTTGTCAAAATTATGACTGATAATGGAAGGGAAAAAAGAGTTATGAATTCTGTTTCATGCTGACTTTAATCCTTAACTTTCCTATTTCTGCTTCTAGATCTGTTTCCAAATATCTTCGCTTTCTCTTATAGTGAAAGTACACAATTAATCTTTTCATAATTGTTTCCTTTACTTTCTATTTCTAGCAAATTTCCTGTTCAGCTCTCTCCTCTTACTCCACACTTTTGTCACTTGTTCTAAAGGTACTTTGTGAATGGTGTTGAGTAATGTTTGTGTTTGAGTGTGTTACCTCATTCATCATCTATTTAAAGGAACACTCCATTTTTTATTTGGAAATAGACTCATTTTACAAGTTTTTTTAATCCATTCAGCGCCTAAAAATAGTCCTCAGCTAGGAAATTGGGTAACAGCTCTGTGTAATATCATTGCGCCTGCTGTCGCCATGGTATAGCAGTAAAGTTCCTTAATTATTACGCCATATCTGGCTAGAAAATAGAAACTTTTCATTTTCTGTCAGTCTTAGTACACAATGTAAGAGTCAAGCTTTAAATAGGAAAATTATCAAAACTCTTTTTTTTTATTTATTAATTTTTGTGAGATGCTAATGGTCTAATCCAATTCAATGATTTATGCTAAGCTAAGCTAAATGTTCTCCCTCCAGACCTGGAGATCAGCTGAATGGATTTAAAAATTATAAAACCCAACTTTCAAGTCTAACTCTAGAGTAAAGTTTAACTCTAGAGTACTTGAGGGGACTCTAGGGTAAAATTATTCTATTTTCAAAATAAAAGTTGAGTGTTTCTTTAGCTAAACAGAATTTCTTGGAAACCTGGCATTTGAAAAAGGTTTCATCTGTTAGAAAAGCTAAATTACTGTGCACTGGCTCAATTTTTTTAATTATGCAAAATTTCAAAACACTTAAATATGGGTTATTGCAAAAATGACAAATGCTATCTTTATACTCTCCCTTCTCTGTTGATTTCCTATTTCTTGTTCTCTTCTTTCTGCATGTCCTTTACTGTCTGTTCTCTTCATTCCTGCTTCAATCTCAGCTTCCACATCACACTCCTCTGCTGGATTCTCTGTGTCAGGTATTCACATGTGCTCCATCCACTCATCACTGTATGATGCCAACATTATGTTCTCCTGTCCTCTCAGGTGCTTGCTTTTGAGAGCCATGTTGATGGTATGGCATTACTACATTCTTAGCATGTTTATGCATGTGTGCGTTTTAAGTTAATGATAATCTTAAATTATCATTATTCACTCTGTGTATTTATGTTTTGTGGTGTACAAGCATATCATTAAAGGGATAGCTCACTTAAAAATGAACATTTACTATTCACTATTTACTCTCTCAAACCTTTATGAGTTTCTTTCTTCTGTTGAACACTAAAGAAGATATTCTGAAGAAAGCTGAAAACCTGTTACCATTGATTTTCGTAGTAGGAAAAACAAATACTATGGAAGTCAATGGTTACAGGTTTCCAGCTTTCTTCAAAATGTATTATTTTGTGTTCAACAGAAGAAAGAAAGTCAAACAGAATTGTCAGTTTTGGGTGAACTATTCCTTTTAGATCCAAGGTCAATCTGAGCTGAAAAGGTTTGTAGTGAAGTGTGGCTGGTGTGTTTTTTTTTAAGGTGGAATGTTGTGTTTCAATGAATATTTCTTTTTTACACAGCTGAAGCAGAAAACTGTGGAATTGACCCAGGCCTGTCAGAAACACTATGAGCTCGAGCAGGAGTTGGCCTTTCACAAAATAGATGTCAAGTTTGAACCTCTTCCTTTTTATCCAGACTCTGTAAGTATTTGATTTGTTTGGGTTTTATAGTAAGCACATGTTCATTTTGGGGTGTTAAATATAGTTTATTTAGCTGGTCTCTTAAACCGTTCCAGAGTTTGAGGTTGGAGTGAATTCTTTTTTTTATTTTTTTAAACGAAGACTGCATTTATTTGATCATAAATACAGTAAAAAAAAACTGTAATATTGTGGAATTTAAAATAACTATTCTGTATTTGAATTTATTTAAAAGTTTATATTAAATTCATATTAATATATCAGTCAGAATTTTGTCACATGATCCGAAAGTCATTCTAATATGCCTAAGAAATATTTGTATTACTATCTATGTTGAAAAGAGTTTAATATGTTTAATATTTCTATGTTTCGTATTTTAAAATATTAAAATATCATTCACATTGTGCACGACAGTCTAATTAATTCAGTTCTACATTTGGGCTAAGAAAACCATTCATTAATTTTCCTTCAGCTTAGTTTCTTTATTTATTAGGGGTCGCTATAGCGGAATGAACCGCCAACTTATCCAGCATATGTTTTATGCAGCGGATGCCCTTCCAGCTGCAACCCAGCACTGGGAAACATCCATACACACTCATTCACACATGTACGCTACGGCCAATTTAGCCTATTCAATTCATCTATAGCGCATGTCTTTGGACTATGGACACCGTAGCACCTGGAGGAAACCCACGCCAACACGGGGAGAACATGCAAACTCCACACAGAAACGCCAACTGACCCAGCCGGGACTCGAACCAGTGACCTTCTTGCTGTGAGGCGAAAGTGCTAACCACTGAGCCACTATATCGACACTAAGAAAATTATGTATATATATATATATATATATGGTGGAAGTGAAGCAGTCAGTCAGGGTATTCCAAGATGGTGGCGCCCTTGTTCTAAAAGCTATAGTAAAACATAGCTATTGTTTCTTATATATTTTCATTAAGTGGAAATCAATTTACAAAATAATGTAAACTTGACTTACTGCTTCACTTCCACTTTAATAATATGATTTTATTTTTTACCATTGAGAGTTTATAACAGTGTGTTACATTCTGATACTTGTGGCATTTTATATAGTGGTGCTCTGATGATTAAATTCTGCACAATACAATGCCTTTAGATCAGTTTTAATAAAATGTATATTACACAGTATGTACCATTCAGCGTTGATTTGTGTATGATTAGAAGACTCATGAATAAAATGATTCATTTTTTATAGACGACATTCCCTTGTGTTGTTCAGGAGGTGGAGGCGGACAACCTAATAAGTGAGAGTCCCTACATTGGAAAGTCTCGTCAGAAAAGAAACATCACATTCCCATCAGAGACTGAGAAGACTGGCACACGAGACCAGCAGAAGCATCCGCCAGCCTCAGACCTGACAGAGACCGATAGCCCAGGAGAACATTACATGTCCAGACATGCCCAGCTCACAGGTACAGAGGTTCAAAGGGCATCTGGAGTTTTTATTTATTCTCACTAACATTGCTGCTCAAGTTTGGAACTAAGTTGCATATAATGACTTTGCATTTGCACACTGTACAGTTGAAGCCTAAATGATTAGCTCTCCTGTTAATTGTATTTCTTTTTCAAATATTTCCTAAATGATGTTTAACAGAGCAAGGAATTTTTCTCAGTATTTCCTATAATATTTTTTCTTCTAGAGAGAGTCTTATTTGTTTTATTTTGGCTAGAATAAAAGCAGTTTTTAATTTTTTAAAAACCATTTTAAGGTCAAAATTATTAGTCCCCTTAAGCAATATTTTTTTTCCAACTGTCTAGAGAACAAACCATCGTTATACAATGACTTGCATAATTACCCTAATTAAACTAGTTAAGCCTTTAAATGTCACTTTAAGCTGAATACTAGTGTCTTGCAAAATATCTAGTAAAATAGTATGTACTGTCATCACGGCAAAGATAAAAGAAATCAGTGATTAGAAATGTGTTATTAAAACTATTATGTTTAGAAATGTAAAAAAAATCTTCTTTCCGTTAAAGTGAAATTGGGGAAAAAATATACTGGGGGGCTAATAATTCAGGAGGGCTAATAATTCTGACTTCAACTGTATATATAAACAATAACATCCTCTTGTATTTTAGAACTGAAACAAATATTGATGACCTAGTAATTTCATTTTTTGTACAGTGGTGTCATGAAAAGATTTTTTGTTTAGTTTTTTGCCTTTTGTATTTTGGTTTTATTTTCAGCTGAGATGCGATTACAGCAGTTACATAAAGAAATTGAAGCAAGAGAGCAGCAGATTCTTAGAGCCAGTGAAGAGCTTCAGCAGTTAGAGGATGCCGTTTCCCAGAGACGGGTGAGATGGGCAGCTGATCCTAAACCTTTTTAAAGACATTACTAGCATGTCTTCTTGAGAGATTGTGTGATTTCCTCTGTTCTACCTAAAACTTGATTTCTGTTCTGTGGGTTCTGATGACCAGGGTTCTGTTCAGATTTTTGATGATTTAATTTTTCACATAGGTCTGTGAGGCTGAGAAGGAGCAGCTTAGACAGAAGCTTCAAAGGAGGATACAGAATCTTGGAGAGCTGAGAGGAGAGATGGAGGCTGTGGAGAAACAGCTGGACAGACTGAATGCTGAGAGGAATCAAGCACAGGATGAAATGGAGCAGCTGCAGAATCTGCTGCACAGCCTGGATCCCAGTGACCCCAAACATGTCAGTAAAGTTCAAGCATGAACAACCTCATGATTCTAAAAAAAAAAAAGCAACAAGAGTCTGTCCGTTACAGTGATTTTATTGTGGGTAAATAGTGTTGTTGTGATGACGCACTGCAGACTACCTACATTTATTACTGTAATTCACAGCCTCTTGTGGTTGATTGGTTTCATAAATAAGTACACCCAGTGTTCAATAATTTTTTATAATAACAATGGTAAATACAGGGCAGCGCAGTGGGTAGCGCTGTCGCCTTACAGCAAGAAGGTCGCTGGTTTGAGCCTCGGCTGGGTCAGTTGGCATTTCTGTGTGGAGTTTGCATGTTCTCCCCGTGTTCGTGTGGGTTTCCTCCGGGTGCTCTGGTTTACCCCACAAGTCCAAAGACATGCGCTATAGGTGAATTGGGTAAGCTAAATTGTCCGTAGTGTATGTGTGTGAATGGGAGTGTATGGGTGTTTCCCAGTAATGAGTTGCAGATGGAAGGGCATCCGCTGCGTAAAACATATGCTGGATAAGTTGGCGGTTCATTCCACTGTGGCGACCCCTGATTAATAAAGGGACTAAGCCGAAAAGAAAATGAATAGCAAATACAGGTTTTTTGTTTGATGATGCAGTTAATTAGCTATAGGTCCACACACAAGTGTTTTAAATTCTGGTGTGATCACTGGTTTGCTTTAATTGATCATTTAAATACATCAGATACAAAAGTTTTAGGTCAGATTACATTTACTATGACCTAATGAATTATACTTTTCTGAAAGCATACATTATATTCATTAAATGTGACAGTACTACAGATTAATACAGAATTTACACAAAGTAACTGTATGTAACAATGTCCTCATGGACACCTAATTAATTCAAAACAGAAATCAACTTATGTGCAGTTACAGATTGTTTGTTTGCTATTTTACCCTGATACGTGAACTCTGATGAATAAATAGCAGATTAAATAGTTAATGCTCTATTTACACAACCTGAAGTGTTCAAAATGAAGACAAGAAGCAGTTTTTTTGCAGAAACAATGTTTACAAGTTTCTACAATGCACGTGTTAGTGTTACTGTTACTGTTTACACCCATGTGTGATCACACTAAAAGGGTTGTGCTATATCTTCAGCAACACCTTCAAAATAATTTAATTTAAAGTCTATTATAGTCTAATAATCATATAAGCCTTTATGCAAATAATATTTGAAATCCTCTGTGTATTTGTTATAAAAACCAATACAAAACAGTACGTCTTCCTGTTTTCGGAAATGATCACAGTGCAAAGTATCACTGATGTGTTGTTGTTATACTTCCCTAACAACAAAGTTGAGCTTCTCTAAGGAATTAATCATTACCCACCCATGATGCTCAGCAACAAGTAGCAGGCATATAAAATGAGGCTCCTGTCTCTTTAAGAAAGAAGAGAGCACTTCTGTCCTAGGGGAAATCTGTTGATGCTGTGGGTGGAGCCGAAGAGGTTCCTTACTCCCACTCAGCCCGAGACGTGCACTCTGATTGGCTGAGGCCAGAAGTTTCCTGTGTTGATTCAAAGGGAGCAGAGCAGAGGGTGGAATGAGTGCATTGATAGAGGAGGAGGGGAGAATGAGGTCTAGAGGAGGGGGCTACTTGTGGTGATAGTTGGACTTCATGAACAAAAGCGCTGAAGTTTAAAGTAGCCACACCGAAAGAGACAGGAAATGTTCTCCTTTTGCGAAAAGAGCCCCTGTTACTCCTTATGGTGGAACAACAGGAGAAAAATAGATATCTGGAGACAGAAGTGAAGAGATGGCAGGCGCACCGCTGTAGTAAGTTCCCCAGTGGGGTCTTGGAGGGGCTCATGGGAGGCTGCTGTCATACTGTTGCAGTTTTGGGCTCTTGATGTCGTTTTGTAGAAATCAGTATCAGTTTCTAACAGTAAAAACAGTATTTGTTTTTAAAAGTTGATTATTGTTTTGTGATGCGAATGTTGTGCATATTCAATGTTTATAACAGGAAATTGCAAAAGCATTATGTCATCAGGGGTTTGCTGGCTTGCATATTATACTTGGCTTTCATTACTTTTGAGAGCTGTTGGTTTGATAATGCACAGCATTAAAACCACTACCACTAAAACATTTGATAAAACGAAGTACCTTTGTTATTTTTAATTATCAATAGTTTTCTATTAGTTTTAAAGCAAACTAACCTGAGGCATTGTGTTTAAAATAATGCTTAGTGTAGGGGTTAGGGAAACACTTTGCGATAAAGTGTTGGAACAAGGGAAGAGGAAGTGTTTGATTAGAGAAGTAACAAATGAAAGAGTAAATGTTAGTCGAGATTAATTCAGAAATGGAATTAATCAGAGATACAGTGGGTAAAAAAAGCTAAACATTTTTCTCAGAAAACATTTCTAAAGTTGCTGTTGACTTTGGATTTTTAGTGACAACCAACATAATCCATACATAAAATAAAAACAAAGCTAATTAATTTAGAAATTAAGTTATGTGTTATAAATTGAAAGGACACAGGGTAAAAGTATTGAACACATGAAGAAAAGTAGCTATAAAAAGGCACGGAAAGCCCAGACAGCAGCTGAAATCTCTCGGCAGTTAGAAAGCAATTCTGCGCCTCATTAGTGTAAATTAATATTAGCAGCTTCAGTCTTAACACCTACAATACCAGATGATCGAGATTTCAGCAAGACAATGATCCCAAACTCAGCCAAGGAAACTCTCAACTGCTTTCAGAAAAGAAAATAAAGATTATAAGGTTTAAAGGTTATAATGACCCAGCCAATCACCTGACCTGAATCCAATAGAAAATAAGAACTAAAGATCAGAGTTTATTGACAAGAAATCTGGGAAACAATATCACAGCTGAGCAATTCAGCTCTCATGCATTCTTCATACAAAAGTACACAAAGTATTAAATACATTTCTGTAGTTCAGTCATTTATCCTTGTGTCATTCAATTGTTATTACACATAATTATTTTTTCAGAATTTGTTTTTTAATTGTTTGGGTTTTTACCAAAATCTGGCTTAATATCATGTCAGCAGCTCCTTTAGAAATACATTTACCAGGAAAAAGCATGACGTGTTCAAAACTTATTTTACCCACTGTACATATCAACTTATCCAGTGTAATTGTGTATTAACTGATTTCTAAGTAGAACTGATCATGTAATAACACCGTGACACCGCTCCGTCTTCCGTCACTCCTGCAGACCCATGTGAAGGCTCAGTTGTCCAGGAAGTCACAGCTGCTGGCCATCATGAGCAGAAAGCACCAGGAACTGGAGCGCAGGCTGGATGACATGATCACACGCATCCACAAGGAGACAGAGGAGATCAAAGATCTGGAGCAGCAGCTTACTGATGGTGAGGAACTATTCACCTTATTGGAAAATATTGGATTTTGATGTACTTTATTGACCTTATTCTTCACATTCGAGCGGGTGCAGCCATTGGAATCTTTTTGCCTTGAGATTTCTGGTCTTGTGGTGTCACAGTTTTTTGCTGGTCGCTGGTTCGAGTCCCAGCTGCGCCAGTTGGCATTTCTGTGTGGAGTTTGCATGTTCTCCCCGTGTTTGCGTGGGTTTCCTCCGGGTGCTCCGATTTCACCGACAGACATGCGCTATAGGTGAATTGAATAAACTAAATTGGCTATAGTATATGAGTGTGTGAATGAGTGTGTATGGGTGTTTCCCAGTACTGGGTTGTGGCTGGAAGGGCATCTGCTGCGTAAAACATATGCAGGAATAGTTGTTGGTTCATTCCTCTGAAATAGAGACTAAGCCGAAGGAAAATTAATGAATGAATTTCCAGTCGCATTCACTTCCATTGATTTTTCAGACCTTAAAAGCAGCTTGTTATGCTGCTTGATGATATTTTCTTATTATATTATTCTACTTTTGTATGTATAGTCATAAACACACTTGTTTGTAGAGCAAGCATTTTGACTGTTTTCTGCCATTTTTATTCCTACACTCAAAAAACTGATTTGTTGGACTTACATAACAAAAGAGTGTCAAGTGGTTCCACGCAAGTGTGTTGAGTAGTTTCTACAAGCAACAATATAGTTGAATGAACTTAAGAAATTCAGGTAAAGTTGACAAAATATTTCTTAGTACATACAACCCATTCAGATGTGTCACTACTGCATTTTAGTTATATGTATATTTCACTTAGTAACGTTATGTTAGATTTATGAACTTTCAATACGTAAGGTGAACACTTTTTTATTCACTTTTAAGTATTTGCTCTACAATCTTAAGTTGGCCAGTCAAACCCTTATTAAGTAAAGCTTACAGTACTAAATGTCTGTAGAAATAACATAGTTAACTTGTGTTAATTTAGCTACTTTTATGTTTCATGGAATGTGAACAAGGGTGGGTGTAGTAAAACTAACAATAGCGAAGTTAATTTTTTTGAGTGTAGTCATTTCAACTGAATCTGAAGTTCTAAAACAATCGCAAAAACGAACGCACTTCCACATTGAAAAATAAGGTCAATAGATAGGAGTTTATGATTATTGAAATATGTCCACTCCTTCAGGTCAGATAGCTGCTAATGAAGCGCTCAAACGTGACCTTGAGGGCATCATCTCAGGTCTTCAGGAGTATCTGCGGGGCGTGAAGGACCAAGCACGAAGAGCCCAATCAGATTGCAGGCGTCTACAGCGGGAGAAAGACGCTCTGCAGCACCTCTTACATGACAAGGAGCAGGAATTCACACAGCTGGAGAGTAAAGCCCTGAGTGCTGAAATCACACAGGAGGTAGTTTTTAACAATATGGACCCTTTTCACAAGACGCGTTTAACAGTCATCATAATCTTAAATCCTGGAAAGTTTTTAATATTTAGATTTTTTTTTAAACGTGTGCACATTTATATGTATTTATGTATGTATTACATCATCTTTGCATCAAATTATATGAAATGAATTACCTGGACAGTAAATTTGACGTTATTCTCTCTTCTGGCTGCCATTATCAGTCTCACACAATTTTTTTCCTTTTTCTGAAAGTCTTGATAGCACCATCATGGAGTTTTTCTTTTATTATTTCAGCAAATAGGATTGTAAAAAAATTCACTGTGCTCTAAGTTTACCCAGCTATGATGACTTTCGCTACTGAGAAACCCGATAATGTGAAAAGGGTCCATTTAGCAGCACAGTGAGTCTGTTTTGCTTTTTGTACAATGGCATGTTTTTTGTTGTGTTGTAGAAGCTGGAGCGACAGCAGCAGGAGTTTGAGAATCTGATGAAGGAGAATGAGGAACTGAAGCGAGCACAAGGGCAGGTCAGTGAATATGAGGCCGAGCTGGAGACCCAACTACAGCAGAGAGATACTGAAGCCACACAGCTGAAGGATGAGCTGGACAGACTGCTTCGACTTACTCGGGTTAGAAAGCCTTTATAGTTTTTTACAATATTAATCGCATCCTTGCAGTTTTACAACCCCCAAAACACTTGAACATCAATGTACCAGATTTGTGGAAAAGGGAATAATGACTCTTTATTGCAAATATTACTTTAGAAGACTATGCATATAATATACTAGTACGAGTTGCGTGAACTCTCCTTCTAAATTTTAACATTTGAATACTCTTCGCCTCTTCATTTCCAGATGGAACACTCTGCACTGCAGGCAGAGCTGCAGAAAGAACGACAGGCAAAGGAGAATGCTTTAGCACAGGTGCGCATGGCTGCCGACAAAGAGCTTGAGAACACACAACTTCTGCAACAGATCAACGCCCTCCAGGTGTGTTACTGTAGAATAATAATAATACTATATAATATATACTTGCTTATATATAAGATTCATTCAGCTTTCCAAAAGACTCGTCTTTTATTCTTTGTCTGAAAATGTCTCTTACAGGAGGAGAGAGACTTTCTTAAGGAGGAAGTAGATGCCTTTCAGGATGACTTAAATAATGTTCGGGAGCAGCTTCTGTGCCCTGAGAGTGTAGCTAGACATTTAGGGGAGCTAAGAAGAGGCATAACGACAGGACAAAAGGAACTAAGGTATGATGGATTATTAATGGATAAAATTTATTCATTAATTTTCCTTCGGCTAAGTCCCTTATTTATCTGGGGTTGCCACAGCGGAATGAACCGCCAACTATTCCGGCATATGTTTTACATGTCGGATGCCCATCCAGTCGCAACCCAGTACTGGAAAACACCCAAACACTCATTCACACACACACACTCATACACCACGGCCAATTTTGTTAACCCAATTCACCTACACCACATGTCTTTGGACTGTGGGGGAAACCAGAGCACCCAGAGGAAGCCCAGGCAAACACTGGCTCAGCTAAGACTCGAACCAGCGACCTTCTTGCCACTGAGCCACCATGCCGCCTACTGGATATAATCGTATATTTACAGGCTTCACTGTTATGCCTTTCTGGGTAAAATGAATGCTGTGGGGCAGTATGACACATACTATTTTTATTTCTTTTCACACTACTGACATTTACAGACACATTATTGACAAAAAAGGGTTGTTTAAAAAAAGCAGCACCGAATAAATAGCACAAAAACAACTTAAATGCATCTATGATCTGTAATTTAACGTGTTTGCCTCACCAGCGTAACTCTGTATAGACATCTGGAGCACTTTCAGGTTGCTTGGATACTCGCTTTGTACATTGTCATACTTGGAACCGAAACAGATTTGATTCTGGTGAAGGATGGTTCCATAAAAGAGGTCAAAATGCAATGTGAAATCGTGGTAAAACTGCACGGCTGTGAATAATTTTTTTTCTTCTCCTTCTCTCAACTGGAACAATAAAGAGAGGGTGGTACATAGAGTAGCTCCTCCCCTTTAAAAAAAAACAGTCAATAGTGTTTCATTTTTATCACAGCTCTGCCACTGAGAGTGTTTGAGATCAAGCGCATCAAATGAAAAGCAAATGAGAAGCGTCTTGGAGGGGGCGGGGCATGTCAGACACTAGAGAGCATTTGATTGGTCAAGATTTGATGACAAACTAAAGTATGAGGTAAAATCATTGATTGGCGAAAGTGACAAACTGCAAACTTTGGATGTTTATTCCAGTTTTATATTTACTAAACAGGAATTTTGTCACTGTTTTGGAGCACGCTAGCTAATAGATATCCTTAAAACTAACAGACTGAAACTAACAAACTAACTAAAATGTTTATTTTAATTTGACGGGACCTTTAAGGAATACAAGAAGGGTGTGTTTATGGCACGTATTTGAAAATGTAGCCCAGTAACGTATTTGAGATTTACAAAAAATGTAAACAGCAGACTCTAGTGGATTTGTCAGCACAAGCTGCAAGGAAAAGTTTCCGGAGCAACATATTTCACAGTTCACAGAAACAAAGCCCTGGGCACATATTTCCAATGAGCTTGGGTTGAAAATAGGACTGTCTGACTGACTTCTCAATAGTGAAATGTCTTTGTTATACCTTCTTGTTGCAGCTTTGAAGACCTCGGGGAACCAGTGAACAAAACATTCATGGAGTTACAACAGGAGGTGCGTCGTGTAGTGTCTGCTGCTCAGAAAGATAGAGATGAGGCTCAGCGCTGTCAGGATAGACTCGCTGGAGAGATAACTTCACTCAGAGAAAGACTCAGGAAGTACCAAGAGAGACATCAGACTCGGGTGAGAGGGCATGCAAAGAATCATACTTTGAAATAGTCATTAGATGTTTCAGTTGCATTGACTACATGTCATAGAATATTGTCTTAGTATGAAGCAGATCTCCATGTTTGATTCCCACAGGCAACTGAGAGACGTGGTGAAGAAGCGGAGCTCCATAGATTGAGGGAAGAGCTGGAAGATGCTCGTGAGCAGCAATACTTGATGTCTCAGCGTTTAGAGGAGACAGAAATTGACAGGGACCGTATACTCGCAGAATTAGAGGAACAAGATAAACAGGTAACAATGAGAGTGATATTCTTTGAAATAATCAATTCATTTTCTTCTGTTTTTTGCTCAGTTTTAAGACTCAATGCATACTTCAGTTGTGAGACTTTTTCATGTAGCTTATTATTCATTCATTCATTCATTTTCTTTTCGGCTTAGTCCCTTTATTAATCTGGGGTCGCCACAGCGGAATGAACCTCCAACTTATCCAGTATATGTTTTACGCAGTGGATGCCCTTCCAGCTGCAACCCATCACTGGGAAACACCCATACACTCCCATTCACACACATACAGTACTGACAATTTAGCTTATCCAATTCACCTATAGTGCATGTCTCTGGACTTGTGGGGGAAACCGGAGCACCCAGAGGAAATCCACGCCAACACGGGGAGAACATGCAAACTCCACACAGAAATGCCAACTGACCCAGCCGAGGCTCGAACCAGCAACCTTCTTGCTGTAAGGCGACAGCACTACCCACTGCGCCACCGCGCCACCCTCGTAGCTTATTATTTTGTTAATTGTCTTAAAAAAATATGAAAGTATGTAAATTAAAAAATATATATATATTCATATTCATAATATTCGTATTCAAAAATGTTCTACTGGTGTTTAAATTTTTTAAATAAAAATTGTTCAGTAATTGTTGATTTCGAATTATATGAAACATTATGTTGTAATACTTTTTTTTAGCTATATTTTGAGAGTTGCCATTACTGAAATGCCTTCATAGATTTAATCAAAATATTTGTTTTGTTTTTTACACCTTTAAACAAAATAAATAAGAGTTTATAGTTACCAGTTCGGGCGTCACGGTGGCACAGTGGGTAGCACAATCGCCCCACAGCAAGAAGGTTGCTGGTTCGAGCCTCGGCTGGGTCAGTTGGCATTTCTGTGTGGAGTTTGCATGTTCTCCCCGTGTTCGCGTGGGTTTCCTCCGGGTGCTCCGGTTTTCCCCCACAAGTCTAAAGACATGTGGTACAGGTGAATTGGGTAAGCTAAATTGTCCGTAGTGTATGAGTGTGAATGAGTGTGTATGGATGTTTCCCAGTGATGGGTTGCAGCTGGAAGGGCATCCGCTGCGTAAAACATATGCTGGATAAGTTGGCGGTTCATTCCGCTGTGGCGACCCCAGATTAATAAAGCGACTAAGCCGAAAAGAAAATGAATGAATGAGTTACCAGTTCTATATTAGACATAATTTGTTTTTGGTCAGCCATACTTACGTTTTTAATATTGCTGTTGTTTTGATAGCAATTTATTTTATAGTCCTGTTTCACATCTGCATACTATGTACTTATCATAACCTGTGGGATAACTATAACTAGGCCCACACGGAATCTGCGTGCGCAGAAGTCCGCAGATTTTTAGCCCATCATTGAGTCTATTTATTTACTTGTGTAAATGTGTGTAAATTTATATTTATTCAGTTTTTAAATTAATTTCAATAATATTATTGACTAATATAAAAATTTTCATTTGATTTATTTAATACAGATTGTAATGTTTTCTGTCTTTTAGTAGATGTTATATGAGAGACTTGCTTTGTTTGGGATCTAATTGTATTTGCTTTCTAAACATTAAATAAAAGTTAAAAAGGTATTATTTTTATTTCATATATTAAGTTTTTTGTTACAATATTCCCAAAATCATTCCACATAAATCCACAGATTTTTTACAAAATTCTGCGCAGAAATAGCAAAAAAAGTCAGCAGACTCTGTCTGGCCCTAGCAATAACTAGGAACTTTCTCTAAACCTACCCCTGAACCCTGATACTTAATAGGGGTAGGAATCAGTTGAGTTCCCATGCAACAATATTATCATGATACTTGCGTCATTATACAATATAATTGTGATTTTAAATATATTGTGATATATTGCAATTTATTACCTCATTTAAACTTACAACTTATTTCCCCAAAGGAAAACATCTTTTTTTTTGGGGTGATGCCGTCATATTTATTTTTCTAACTTGCAAAAAAATCTCAGGTTCAACATCATCATCTAGTGGACTGTAAAGAAATTGGTTTTAATATTCAACCAAATAATATAATACAATTTTGGCGATATATTGATATAGGTGTCCATATATTGATATTGTATTTCCATGAAAAATACCACAATACTATTTTGAATAAATTTTTTCCTCCACCCCTAAAGACTTTATATGTAAGTATACATATAATCTAATCTTTCTTATGTAAGTACAGACATATTATATCAATTAGGGCTGAACAATATATCGTTTGAGCATTGATATTGCAATGTGTGTATCCACAATAGTCACATTGCAGGATTAGATTATTCGTTACGTATTAAAACATAAAGATATTTTTAAATGTTATTATTTTTAAATAGTTTAAACAATGATGACCATGTTATTCTATGTCTGATTGTTCTATTTCTGTCCCTGAATACTGTAAGACTCTCCAGAAAACCATAAAGCACTGTTTATTTAACTTCTATATTTGCTCTGTTGTATTTAGAAATGCTAGTAATTTATTATAGTTTATGCAAATGCACTGTGTATATCTAAATGAATAAAATCTTTCTAAATAGAGCTATTAATTCATCTGGTGAAATCATATTCATATCGCAATATATATATATATATATCGCAGAAAAACAAAATATCGCAGTGTTAGATTTTTCCAATATCGTGCAGTCCTAATATTAATGTATGACTGTTGTTTTTCTAGATGAACGCTGAGAAAACCCAGACTCAAGAGCAGCTGGAGTCTCTCAATCTAGAGATCCAGGCTCTCCGGAGATCTTTTTCCTCTGCTGACAGACAGGCTGCCCAACAACTGATCACAGCCAAGGACAAACTTCACTCTCTTCATAGCACTATAGAGAAAATCAATCTGGAAAGAGCAGCGGTAAGACACTGATCTGTCATTGTGAGAGAACTTCACTGATGATGACTGTTTTTATTTGTTTTGATTGATTGTCATTGTTCTTATGTGCGTATAGAATGCCGAGGAGTTACAGAGCACCAGGATTCAGGCTGCCCAAGCCGTTCAGGACTTGACTAATGCTGAGGCAGAAATCCAGGTCCTTCAGAAGCTTCTGAGTGATAGGGTAATGTGTAATCATAATTTTGGGTATGATTGTTACATTTTGCCACCATAGTGACAATATATATATCATATATATGATAATATCATAAATATCAAAATGGTTCACTGTTTTGAAGTACTTGAAACAGCACTCACTGGTGATGCCTGCTCATACAAACTATGTAAATACAACAAAAACCCAGGCCAAAACTTGCATAAAAACAGCTTTTATAGAATCACTGCAAATGCTTCCTTTAAATTATAATGTTAAAGTTCCCGTGAAATTGTAATATGAAATATTATTGAAATATGTTAGTCTTAAGGTTATCTATAAGCTAATGTGCTCAAAAACAGTGACAAAATTCGGATTTAGAAGATATAAACATCCAAATCCTGTAGTTTGTCACTTCAATGATTTTTTTTGACATCACCACCTACTTCAGTTTCTCATCAAATGTTCTGACCAATCAAATGCTCTATAGTACATGCCCCGGCCCCTTCAGACGCTTCTCATTTGCTTTTAATTGAATGCACTTGAGCTACAACACTTTTGCTGGCAAAGCTGTGATAAAAACGAAAATGCTATTGGCTGTTTTTTTTTAAAGGGGAGGAGCTACTATTTGTCCTGCCCTGACTTCATGTTTCAGTTGAGATTACGTCAAACAGCGACTAAAAAATTTACATTTCAAAGCACTTCATGGGACTTTTAAATGCAGTTAATGCAACCCCTGTAAGCAAATGACCACCAATACTCCTGAAATAAAATCAGGTTTTCTAGAGTGAATTAATCTGAATATATCTGAATAAACTAAATTGGCCGTAGTGTATGTGTGTGAATGAGTGTGTATGGATGTTTTCCAGTACTGGGTTGCAGCTGAAAGGCATCCGCTGTGTAAAACATACCCTGGATAAGTTGGCGGTTCATTCCGCTTTGGCGACACCTGATGAATAAAGGGACTAAGTCGAAGGAAAATAAATGAATGAATTATGTTAAAATTGTACAATAATTATTTTAGACTTTTTTTTTTTTATAACCACCCATTTTAGTAAATCATATCTGGTGTAACTACAAAGTTCAAATAAAGGTTTTCAACACACCCAAAGATGAACTTGGCTCCAAAAATTCCACATACACATATCGTTTAGAACTACATTTTTTTACTTTTAGCCTGTTTGTTGTTTTCAAAGATTGTAAAAAAAAGGTTGTTTTTGCTAATATGCCCTATATACACCTCTGTATATTAATGCAATGT
This sequence comes from Danio jaintianensis, assembly GCA_903798115.1. NCBI lineage: Eukaryota > Metazoa > Chordata > Actinopteri > Cypriniformes > Danionidae > Danio > Danio jaintianensis. Next base: position 8,368,781 of record CAIGQV010018170.1, read on the forward strand.
TTCTGTTGAGTAGGTTCAAGAGACAGAAGGGAATCTCCACGGTCTCCAAAACTCTCATATTCAACAGGAAGAATTGGACAGGTTAAACCAAACCCTGAAAAGACAACAAGCCCAAACCAAACGCCTCCGAGATCAACTAGCGCAAGCCAAAGGAGGTTTGTTTGCATCTTTCAGTGGTAGCATTATGGTTGACAAGCTCCATCCACATTCCCATAATACAAAAAAAATGAACTCGTTATGTATTGTGGTTTGTTTAGCTAACAACATAAATCTAGATGAGCTGCTGGAAGAGATTGGAGCCCTGAGGGAGACTCTTCTACAACAGAATAACTTCCTGTCCAGTTTAGGAGATCCTCCACCAAACACTGGATACTGGTATTATGTACCATCAAATCAACATGTAAGGAATCATATTATAAACAAAGACTGTAAATGACTTGGATAACACTTTACTTGAAGGGGATGTTCATAAGACTGTCATGAAACCTTTATTATCATGACATGACACGTGTCATGAATGTGAATGAGATTTTATGCATTATAGCTACTGTTATGTACCATCAAATCAACATGTAAGAAATCATATTACGAACAAAAAAAATTAAATGACTTTACTTCAAGGGGGTGTTTATAAGATTGTCATGAAACCTTTATAATCATGACATGTCAAAGATGGCATTGTTTGTTATGACAGCTTGACGTAAACAAATACATCACAACCAGTCTTTATCTTAGTCGTGACAACTTGACATTACCAAGACAACACAACTTGTCATAAATCTGTCATAAACATGATTGTCATGAGGCCATTATAATTGTCTTAAATATGTTTCTGATCACTTTTTTTTCAGTGGAACAAATTTCGTTTGTCTCATTAAAGTGTCATTACTCTGTCAAATGATTTTTAAGAGGGTCGTTAATATTTAATGACAAATTTAGATCATACCACTGCAGTTGAGGTAAAAAAAAATATTACATTTCGTTTAAAATTCATGACATATTTATAATGGCTTCAAGACAATCATGTTTATGACAGATTTATGACAAGATTTTGTTGTCTTAGTAATGTTGTCACAGTAAAGTGGGTAAATTTGTCATGACAAAGGCAAAAACAGGTTGTGATGTATTTCTTTATGTCACGTTGTCAATACAAACAATGTCATCTTTGCATTTAAAATGTCATAACTGAGCGAATGACACCTAAAGACAGTTGTTATAAACATGCATAAAATCTCATTCACATTGAAAACACGTGTCATGTCATGATTATAAACGTTTCATGTCTTATGATCACCCCTTCAAATGTCACCATCACTTGCATTTCTATTATAATCAGCTTGCTGTTTTGTCCTTAGGCCCCTAGTTTGGGATCTCAGGGCACACAAGACTCAGGATTAGGTTCTGTGCACCCTCAATCCCCCGAGAGAAGCCGGCGGTCCGGCCATAAAGCACACAGAGAGAGAAGACCTCCCGCTAATGGAGGATACTGGGTCTATTCTCCTAATCCTTACTCTCATGGAAAGAGAGGCAAGTTTCAGCATCTTTCTCTCCAACATCATCATGTTAAAGTACAAATGAAATCAAAACTAACCATATGATTTTGTTAGGTCACATTGCTAGTTTTGCGGTTAACAATTCATCTGTGCATGTCATTAAGAAAAAAAATGTCTGCCCTTGTAATCTTTAATTGAAATCTGAAAATGCACTTCCTGTTTTTTTTTTTCAGTTAAATTGTCAGATTACATATATTTTAGGTAATGGGCGTGGCTAACATACTTAACCACGCCCCTCCAACTGTCAGTTTTGACAACAAACAGAAATGGTGTGGAGGAGTCTGTTATCTTGTAGTAACTCTTCTAAAACCCATTTCCTGATCTTTCTGAGTGAAATGCCTACTTTACTACATCCAATCAACTCGCAGTAGAAAAACAAGCCACGCCCACTGTTTTCTCATTTGATATTCCGTTTCTCTAGGAACTGCGTCACAATATGAAAAAAAAAGTGGTCGCCGCTTCTAGTTCATGCAGACTTTAAAGCTGTAATGTCTGTCCTCGTGTCTCCTCAGATGCTCAGATGTCCAGAGACAGTGGAAGAGAGAGTGACATGGAGGGAACTCGCTTCACACCTTCAGCTGCTCCTGCTGGATTTACTCTACATGATAGCACTGCTCTTCCTCCTGGTTCATTTATTTACAGTCACTCTGTTCCTGGGCTTCCCATTGGAGCCAGCACAGTCCTCTATGGGCCTCCCCCTGATGCAGCGAGGCTGATTTACGGACCTCCTCCTGCAAATCTGACTGTTCCTCTGGTGCCCAGTGGGACGCTGCACTGTAATGTGCCTGGACATCAGGACTTGGTGAGAGATCTCTAGATTCATAGTTTAATTAACATCATTATTTCCTGCTGAGTTAAGCAGAATTTATTATAATATGTAAATGTATTACAACATTTTAAAACCCCGATTCTAAAAAATGTTTTGTAAATTTCGGTAAAATGTAATAATATAAGTAGTTTTATAAAATAAAATAATTATATTATTCATTCATTCATTTTCTTTTCGGCTTAGTCCCTTTATTAATCTGGGGTCGCAACAGCGGTATGAACCGCCAACTTATCCAGCATATGTTTTACGCAGAGGATGCCCTTCCAGCTGCAACCCATCACTGGGAAACATCCATACACACTCATTCACACACATACACTACGGACAATTTAGCCTACCCAACCAATTCACCTATACCACATGTCTTTAATTTTGTGGGGGACACCGGAGCACCCGGAGGAAACCCACGCGAACATGCAAACTCCACACAGAAACGCCAACTGACCCAGCCGAGGCTCGAACCAGCGACCTTCTTGCTGTGAGGCGAACGTATTATCCACTGCGCCACCATGCAGCCCCTTATTATATTATATTATATTATATTATATTATATTATATTATATTATATTA
>CAIGQV010018170.1:8375205-8385805 GCA_903798115.1 Danio jaintianensis
ACACACACACACACACACACACACACACACACACACACAATGCGTTATCAGTGGTTATCGGCTGATAGATATGGGCCAGTAGGGGCCTTCTGCGCCTACTAGTAGGCTCAGAAGGCTGTTATCATCCATCCACATGGTTAATCAGCTATAGATCACATACGGCTGCAGCCGGAAGTTAACGAGAATTATTTATATTATTTATTAAATTTCCCATTAATTGTATTTTATAAACGTCTATCCCTACCCCAACCCTAAACCCAACTGTCACAGTAATGTAAAAACAGATCTGGATCTGGAGTCTTCTTTATTAGTATAGCTGATTAACCATGTGGATGGATGATAACAGCCTTCTGAGCCTACCAGTAGGCGCAGAAGGCCCCTACTGGCCCATATCTATCAGCTGATAACGACTGATAACGCCCATTCAATCGAGTGATAACATTCGAAACGGGTGCACACAACATGCGTGTGAAATCCAGTATCTCATATATGTGATTTGCATATATTTTTTGCAAACTACAGCTTTGATGTAGTCATCTTCTTTTTGTTATGAGCTTGTTGTGTGGCCAAATATTTGTTCAAAAGGGTTGCTTGACTGTATTTAAACTACTTCAGACTGTTGTGATATTAAATTGACCTTCGTAAATGTAATCAACATACATCGATGTCCTATAAGAAGATGCTGAGAATCTAATGCATGTGTGTTTTCAGACTGAAGAAAACATTCAGCACTGTAACGAAGCCAAGAAGAGAATGGAAGAGACAGAACGAGAGCTGGCGGAGATAGAAAAGAGAGCTCAAGACAGCGGCAAACTTCTGGTGCAAAGCAAACAAAAGCTTAGGTAAACACTACTACCAACCACACATTCAAAAATCTCATTTCCATTTTGAATCCTTCTGAAAGTTGCTGTGTTTAAGTAATTAAAGGGATATTTCATCCCAAAATGAAAATGTACTCACTATTTACTCTCTCTCAAGTGGTTCTTTCTTCTGTTGAACACGAAAGAAGATATCTTGAAGAAAGTTGAAAACCTGTAACCATTGACTTTCATTGCAAGAAAAACAATTGCTATGGAAGTCAATGGTTACAGGTTTCCAGCTTTCTTTAAAATATCCTCTTTCATGTTTAACAGAAGAAAGAAAGTCATAAAGGTTTGAAACAAGTAAAGGGTGAGTAAATGATGACAGAATTTTCAGTTTTGGGTGAACTATCCCTTTAACAGCTGCATAATGAAAAAATCTAAAGGTCTTCTGCTGAAAAAAAGAAAAAGAAAAAAATGTAATAGCAAAAATGAGGATGTGTAAATGTCCGGCTGCAGGAGTCTTCAAGAGGAGGTTACGGAGCTGCAGAAAAGGAAAGAGGAAAAGGAACGCACTCTACAGGACGCTGAGGAGGTCCTTGCATGTCATGATGCAAAGTTTCAAGAAGTTAGCAGAAAGCTGGAGAGAGCGACTGACAGGTGCTGCAAACATCAAAAAAAAAGAAAAGTGATAAATTCTTGGAATATTACCATAATTATTTAGGAAATATCACTGATACATAAGTCCACGGTGGCTCAGTGGTTAACACTGTCGCCTGGTTAGAAAGAAGGTCGCTGGTTCGAGTCACAGTCCAAAGATATGCACTATAAGTGAATTGGATGAAGTAAATTGGCCGTAGTGTATGAGTGTGTGTGTGAATGTGGAAGTGTATGGGTGTTTCCCAGTACTGGATTGCTGGAAGGGCATCCGCTACATAAAACATATGCTGGAATAGTTGGCGGTTCATTCCGCTGTGGTGACCCGTGTTAAATAAGGGACTAAGCCGAAGGAAAATGAATGAATGAATGAATGAAACAAATAAAAAAAGGTGCTGCAAACATCCTTTCAGTAAATCTCTGAATATGAGAAATTTCACTGAACCGTATGTCTGTGTCTTGTATTTATAGACTGGAAATGGCTGAGAAAGAGCTCCGAGAGACCCAGAGCATGGAGGCCAAACTCTTGCAAAGCTGCAGAGAGATGGAAAACAGCCTAGTACAGCGCAAAACACAACTGGATGAAGTCAACACTCAGGTAACACTGCTGTGATAACATATCTTTCTTGAGTAAAAAATCTGCATATTAAAATGATTTCAGAAAAGCATGTGTCACTGAAGACTGGAGTAATAACTCCTGAAAATTAATTTATACTATCACAAGAATAGGGGGTCAGTCGTGGTCTGGTGGTTAGAGAGTTGGACTTGTAAGCAGATGGTTGTGGGTTTGAATCTCAGTGCCAGCAGACAATGACTGAAGTGTCCTTGAGCAAGACACCTTACCCCTGTTTGCTCTGCAGTGATAATTGGCCTCTGCATAATACTTGTAAGTCGCTTTGGATAAAAGCGTCAGCCAAATGACTAAATGTAAATGTAAGAATAAAGTACATTTTATAATATCTAAAAACAAAGTTTAAACTGCAATAATATTTCATGCTATAAATAAGTATCTATCAAGATTTTAAATGCTTCTTTTTACAAGATGTAAAATTGCCTCTGACATCTCTAGAGTGTGTATGTGGAGTGTCAGCTCATTATAACCCACAAATATTTTTTTATAACTCTCTAAATTTGCCTCTTTTAAGCTTTGATCCAAATTATGCCATTTTGGTGACTTTCACTTTAAAATTCAAATGAGATTGTGCTCTTTTTAAAATAGGGCGAAGCTACAAACTACAAACTGCTTCTCACTCAGGGCTGTCTATGCTAGTGAGGGAAAGATCGTCACTAATGGGCGGGGCTTTCCCCCTCTGATGACATGTAGAACAGAAGAATGTCAATCAAAGTGTTTCTGCGGACTGTTTTTATCAAGTGTGATTATAAAAATAGAATGAATTAATTTGAACCATTATATGCTGGCTATATTCACACACTTTTGCCACGCAACTGTGTTTAAACCACTTTTGCATAATAGGTCCCCTTTAAAACATAAACAATTTTAAAAACTGATTCCAGTCTTTTGAACAGTAGTGTGTAAATGAAAAGTATTGCATTGTGTGTGGGGTGCAGGTGGTGTTGCAGCAGAAGGAGCTGTCTTTGCTGGACAGGAAGCTGGAGCAGTGGAAACGGGAAGAGGAAGTGCTGAGAGTTAGTGTGGAGCAGCACAGGCAGGCCCTGCTGGATGTGCTCAGACAGGGAGAGGACGATGCGAAACTCTTGCAACAGCGTGTTCAGGTTTTACACGTGCAAGATATTGATGCAACATTCCAATAACAAGTACGTACTTGGATGAATATTTATTGTGGATATGTGCAGGAGCTCCGTGTGGATGTGCATTCTCTGGCCGTGCAGAAGGGAGAGCTGGACTCTCAGCTGTCTGAGAGGAAAACCAGGCTGGCACAGTTTAAGAAAGACCAGCGGCAGGAAGAGGAAACCCTGCAGAACCTTCGCTCAGCCATCAAAAAACACAAAGCAGGTCTAGTACAGTAGAATGGCCAGTCTGGCATCTATCTAGACAGTGGAGATCAAAACTAGAGAATAAATAAAAATGAGACTAGGGTGAAACAATCAAACAATCAACCCTGTGGCATTTATTGCTTTTTCATATTGAGTTGATATTGTGAATGCTGGTCTTTAAAATACATGTACTTCTTGAGTAAATTATATATTAATTATAATTTAATTATATATTAATATACAGTTAAAGGCTAAATGATTAGCCCTCCTGTGTTTTTAAAAAAATATATTTCCCAAATTATGTTGAACAGAGCAAGGCATTTTTCACAGTATTTCCGATAATATTTTTTCTTCTGAAGAAAGTCTTATTTGTTTTCATTTGGCTAGAATAAAAGCAGTTTTTAATTTTTTTTAAACAATTTTAAGGTCAATATTAGGAACCCCCTTAATATTTTATTGTACAGAACAAACTATCTATATATAATGATTTGCCTAATTACCCTAACTTGCCTAATTAACCTAGTTAAGCCTTTAAATTGCACTTTAAGCTGAATACTAGTATCTTAAAAAATATCTAGTAAAATATTATGTACTGTCATCATGGCAAAGATAAAATAAATCAGTTATTAGAAATGAGTTATTAAAACTATTATGTTTAGAAATGTGTTGAAAAAATCTTCTTTCCGTTAGAAAAAAACTTGGGGATAAAATAAAAGAAATTGGGGGCTAATAATTCAGGAGGGCTTGTACAGACAGACTTCAACTGTATATTATATAATAATATAAATATATTAATATTTAACGATTATTAAATAATTGTGGATAATTTTTTTTACTTGTTTTTATGAATGTTTATTAAACTGTCATACAATTGTGTGCTCTGCTTTTTATTGTCTCATTATAATGTTTTACATACTGTTTTTTTGGAAAACATATATATTAACTATGGATTCTGCTCTCTAAATCCGGTGTCTGATGTTGCCCCTTGGAAAAATTAGTTGCCCACCCCTGCTCTAGCCAATGGCATAACAGCACCGACTGGGGAGGCGGGTATAAAGATTGTAAGGCTTCGTTTGATTGGTCAAATTTAAATAAACAGCCTATGTATGCAGCACACAAATGCTTGGAACATAAATAAATGTAATTTTTTGCACCTCTTTACGACATGGATATTACATACGATATATTGTCCACCCCTAAAGCACATGTTGTTAATTAATTTTACTCAGCGATTAACAATTATACTGTAACAATGACAGAAGTAAATGCTTGTTGTAGTGCAGTGCAGAATTGGCCTAAACAAAATTGAAAAAGTGGAAAAAATCTGTACATTTAGTCTGTTTTTAAATGAAATATTCTGAAACACAATTCATGTTCATATGTGCAATTTGTGTGCGTTTAGAGCTGACACGCATGTTGGAAATGATCCAGTTGGAAACTGGAGAATTAGAGGGTGTGAAGCTTCAACATAACCAGAAACTAGACCAACTAAAGAAGAGCCAGGAAACTCTTCTACAGGTCAGCTTTTAACACTTTACCTGTTTTATTTGTGTTTAATGTGAGACTGGAAGTGAGAAGTGAAGTTAACCTGTGTATGTCCACTGCTCATGTGCGTGTGGAACTGCAGTGTGTGCAGCAGGAGCTTCAGGAGCAGCGTGGAGAGGCTGAGAGACAGATGGAAAAAGAGAGAGTAGAGCTGCACTCGCTCCAGCAGAAGAGCCTCCACCTGCAACAGCAAACGGAGGCAGCAGTTCAAGAGAGGAGCAGCCTGCAGGAACAGTGCCGAAACCTAGAGGCCAGACGCACACATGCTCAGAGGTATTGAGGAGAACAATACAATTATTTACCATTAGGGCTGTGCAATATGACAATATACAGTATATTGTACGGTCAAAATAAACAGTCTATCTTTCCATTTTATTCTCTATTGTTTATTTTGTGGTGTCACAAAAAATATTGTTTACGTTAATACTTTTTCATCATTTATATGAGGGCAAAATTACAGGTCATTAAGGCAATGCAGACAGAAACATGAATAACAGCATCATGAGAAAGTTGCAGTTTTTGTATTTTTTGTTTTTTTTGTACTTTTTAAATTATTATTATGAGAATTGCAGTACATGTGCAGACATCCACATGGCTATCAGGGTTGTCAGGTCCTGCAGAATTGAGCTACTTTAACCATTTGCTACGGGGGTGTTTTTTATTCCGCAGGTTAAAGGTTTGAAATATTGCATAAATTATTTTTATATGGTTATGTTAAAATATTTTACTCTACCATTTTTCTGCCAAAATGGTTAGTTACCAATGATAAAAACTGTGCTAGGATGGTGACATGGAGTAAGCGTACACTATTGTGAGACTGTGTGTGGCTGTTTTCGTTTCCATGGTAACAGATTGGCAGGATTCTCTAGGATTGTTACTAAATAATAACTAAAAAAGTTCTGTAATCTACAGAAAAAAGTCAATTTACAATTAAATTAGGATTATAGTGAATGTTTATTTCAGTTTTTTAAATATCTTTCATTTAATATTAGTTTCACAAGTTTGGGAATCACTTCTACTGGAGTTGTTCTGTGTTTACCCTCATCCATTACATTTTTAACTGGATGGCACACGGCAGTCACATGAGAGACACAATGCTAGCTGTGCAGTCAATCTTGCAGTAAGATGATTTCTTATGATTAAAAAATCTTTATAATTAATATACAGTTATTGCCAATGAAGAAACTATATATAATACATAGGGTGATGTAAAATGTGTATTTTACGAATGGGCAGTGGCATATATAGAGTTTTGATATTATTGGGCTCGTTTTGTTGTGAATATCTGGCAAACCTGATTGCTATATTCAGATACTTTCTGAACTACTGTTTTCTCACCGCTGGAATTTTAGCTTATGTTTATTTTGTTATTGAGATTAAAATGCACAGTACTGTATTTACATTTTCAACTGAATGCCACTTTTTTTAGCTCTGGCATTTCAAACTTCTTTCATTCATTCATTTTCTTTTCGGCTTAGGCCCTTTATTAATCTGGGGTCGCCACAGCAGAATGAACCGCCAACTTATCCAGCATATGTTTTTATGCAGCGGATGCCCTTCCAGCTGCAACCCATCACTGGGAAACATCCATACACACTCATTCACACACATACACTACAGAAAATTTAGCTTACCCAATTCATCTATACAGCATGTCTTTGGACTTGTGGGGGAAACCGGAGCACCCAGAGGAAACCCACGCAAACACGGGGAGAACATGCAAACTCCACACAGAAACGGCAACTGACCCAGCCGAGGCTCAAACCAGCGATCTTCTTGCTGTGAGGCGATCGTGCTACCCACTGCGCCATTCAAACTTCTTTTTACCCCTAAATAAAGAATAAAAAAGAACTTTTCTGTCAGTATGTTGTGGCCTTAATGCTATCTTTCCTTTAGTCCAGTTTCTTCAGGTCAAACGTATGCTGTTTGTATCTTGTACTGTAGACTTGGTGTTTCATTCTTATGGTTTAGCTGATATCCATTGCTGTGGTTTCAGGTGTTTGGAAGCAGCAGAGATCAGGACCAGTGCAGCAGAAACTGAGCTTCTCAGAGTACAGACAGAGCTGAACAAACTACAGCAGGACCAGAAACAAGCACAAGACCTGCATCAGGAGATCAGCAGAGACACCGCAGCCATGCAAAAGCGGCATGAGGGTATCTACTCAAATTTAACATCAGCTCCATGACATCAGTCATATCCATGGACTCTGGAAAGAAATTAATTGAAATGATTGTTTGTAACCCACAGAGGAACTGAGCAAACTGAAGAAACAGCTAGTGGACTCTCAGACTCTGGTAGATGAGGTTAGAGAGGTGAGTCTGACATAAGCAGAAAAAAAAAAGAAAAACTGCACTGAAACATTGTATGTAATGAAAGGCCCTATAAAAATGCAGTGTTTATTTCCAGTTGCTGAAACAACATAGCAAAAGTGTTTCTCTTGTTCGTGTTTAGGAAGGGAAGTCTGCACGAAGGCATTGGGAGGAGCTTGTGAAGAAACAAAAAGAGCAAAAGGCTGAGCTGAAGGAGAAAGAGGAGAAGATCAGGAGGAGGCAACAAAAGATGGAGCGAATGGAGGAGCAGCTGCAGGAGCTCAAGTTGGAAATATCGGTGAAACAGACACAGCTTGAAGACCACGAACAGGTGAAGTGTTGCATTGTGTCATCTGACAGCATTCTGCTTCTATCAAAATTCTGTCCTCAATTACAGCCCTCCATTAAATGTCTATAAATTATAGGGGTTCTCGCACTTCTTGAAAGTACTTGAATTTCAGACATATGGATTCAAGGCCTGGAAGTACTTAAAAACAAAAAAACAGAAAGTGCTTGAATTACATTTGAAATTAAATTTGTTTATGGTTTTATTTCAACAATTGTCAAAAACAGAACAAAAAAAACATAGAAATTCCTAAATTAAAAGTCCTTAAATTGAAATCATGTACAATAACACTGACAAATAATGTAGTGTAGTGAATTCAGTAGTAGTAGTAGTAGTAAAACTTTATTGTCCTTGACAGGAAATTTGTTATGGGCATCACCATATTGCTGCATACATTCCATAAAAACAATACAAAATACAGTAGTTACAATAATTATAATGCTAATTAAGATAAACTCTTGTTAAATAAACCCACTGAAACAGGTATAAAGGATTTCTTATAACGATTCAACCTACAATTTGGGACTCTATATCTCCTACCAGAGGGAAGCAGTTCATAACGTGGAAACAAAAAATGAGTTTGATCGTTCAGAATCCTTTCCACCTGATTAAGGACACAATTCTCATATAAAACTTGATGATTAAAATATTCATCGTGCCCAACAATTTTCCATCCTGTCTTTAAGAGATGCATCAACTTAGATTTACACTGTACAGATAGGTTGCCAAATCACACTGTGATACCATATCTAACAATGCTTTCAAGAACAGCTTTATAAAACAACATCATAAGCTTCTTGTTAACTCCAAAAAGACGTAACCTCCGTAAACAATACAATCTCTGGTGTAAATGAGAGCAAACCCACTCTCTGTGTGTATTCTATGTAAAAGAACTGTCAATGTAAATGCCTAAGTATTTATAGGTCTCTGACTGAGTAATAAGATGGTCGTGTACAACCACTTGATGATGGTCACCTATACAATTTGGGTCAAATACCATCTCTTCTGTTTTCTTAGTATTTATTTTTAGCTTATTTTTATCACACCAATCAACGAACCGGCTAATTTCTGACTTGTAGATAACACTAATATCATCATTCTCATAAAGTAAACTTGGCTGTGTCATCGGAATATTTAAAAATAAAATTCTGTAAATGCTTACTTGAACATTCATTTGTAAAAAGTGTCAAAAGAATAGGTGAACTGACACAGCCTTGTGGAACCCCAGTACTACTGTTCTTTTCATCTGAATAGATATTTTTAACCTTTACAACCTGAGTTCTATTTGTTAAAATTGAGAAACACAATTTACATATGCATGGGTTTATATTCAGCTGTTCCATCTTTTCAGTAGTGAATTCGACAAATTTTTATTAAAGTTATTCGAACGTGACTTTTTAAAATAGTCAAAATTTTTGTAAATTACTCTTTTTATTGTAAATATTAAGTGTAAATTAAATGTTAAGTACCGTAAGGACTTTCATGGCGCTGCATATGCTGGGGTATGAATTGCAAAGGTGCTTGATTTAAATTAATGGTGCTTTAAAAAGTCCTTGAATCTGCTGTTTATGAAAGTGTGGGAAGCCTGATAATGGACTTCTTTACAATCTCCGTTTTCATCTTATAAAAATACCATCATATGTGTATACAACAAGCACATTTGTCCATGGCCACAGTGTTGTATTGGATTAAAAGCGTTGGGACCTTATCCATTTGCATTTATGTATCTTTATGTTTGGAATTAGAAGATATAAATGACAGTGTGGATGCTTAGGGGCATGACTAGGGGTCATTGCATAAGCAGCTTAGACTAGTTTATAAAGTTAGCCACAATTTTTTTTCGTGAAGAATGACCATATTCAAAAAGCAACACTGCTTATATTTACATTTGTTCATTTAGCAGACAAAGAATTAGAAGAGACTTACAAATGAGGATAATAGAAGCACGTCAAGTCACCAGAAAACAACATGTAGATGCTGTGACAGGTTACAGTTAGTTAACATTGTAAAAATAAAAAAATAAGATTTATTTTTAAAACGTACAAAGAACAGATGAAGAACAAACAGATTTAGAATAGAATTGTAAGTGCTATTGTTGGAGGAATTTAAAAAAAAAGGTGAAAAAAAAAAGAATTTTGTCAAACAATAGTTGCATCCCAAATGACACACTATACACTACGCACTTATACACTCAACCGTAAAGTGTCATCCCAAATGGAACACTAACGGAAACCCAAACTGTTTCCCAGTCAACATTTAACATTTGCTAGATTAGTGAAACTACCAAGTAGTAACTGTCAAGAGTACAGCCACAGCATTTTCTTTTCATTTATACTACAAAATGTCATAGAATAGTGCAATGCGGGACACAGCTAATGTTGGAAACCATCAAACCAGCCACACCCATGACCCAAAAAGACCCGCCCCTTTTTGATATAATCACTATAGTAAGACGCCCCTTACTGTGGATTAACTGCAAATGTTATTTGGGACTCGGTCCGACACTGTGGTTGAAATATTGCTTAGTGTGCCTTTAAAGTCTGCATCGTACTATGATGCAGTTCTTAGAGAAACGGAATATTAAATGTTTGAGTTTTGAAGTAATCGAGTGTGTGCGTGTGTGTGCGTGTGTGTGTGTGTGTGTGTGTGTGTGAGTGTAGCTGATGAGGGTTCAGCAGCAGCAAAGCACTGATCTTGAGCAGCAGCTCAGACTCAAGGAGCAGAAGCTGCAGGCAGTAGAGAGATCTCTGGTCCTGAAGCTGGAGCGCATGGAGCAGATGACGGTCGCAGCAGCAGACCTGGACCTGCATGGGGAGTACAAGCACTGCACTGCACTGCAAGAGCAGGTGGATCAACTGGGTGAGCTGCGTGTGTGGGCAACACTGCATGATCCCTGTGTTCAGCCTGGTGAGTGGAGAGCAGCACGTCTTTGAATACTGAAGTGTGTGTGTGTGTGTGTGTGTGTGTGTGTGTGTGTGTGTGTGTG
>CAIGQV010018170.1:8386205-8414537 GCA_903798115.1 Danio jaintianensis
GTGCGTGTGTGTGTGTGTGTGTGTGTGTGTGTGTGTGTGTGTGTGTGTGCGCGCGTGTGCGTGTGTGTGCGTGCGCGTGCAGAGCAGGAGCTGTGTGAGCGGGACGCCAGACTCCAGCAGGCTGTTAAAGAGACCCATCGCCTGCAGGAGACACTGCTGTCTGAAAAGACTAACCACAGCCACACAAATAGGTCAAACCTGCAGAGAGTGGAACAGGTGATTGGCTGAGGGATTCTTAAGTAGAGCACTTGCAAATTTTGTGTTGAGCATTTTCTGTTTTCATTTCAGACTGAAAGTATTTTTATGTAGTCATTTCATAGTCTTTATTAATATTTCATATTAGCTTTGTATGCTTTAGAATTAAGTCGGTCATTTTTAGTCATTCTATGGTATTTATTTTATAGCTTTTTTAATATTTTTCAGTTTTCATTAAACTTTTAATATAAGGTTTAGTCAATTTTTTATGTAGCTAATTTGTTATACCAATTTGATTAACTTGTTATTTTGTTAATTGTATAGTGTATTTCCAATTTATATTATTTCAGTTTTAATTTAAATGTAATGTTCTTTCATTCATTCATTTTCTTTTCGGCTTAGTCCCTTTAAATGTAATGTTTTAAATGTAATATCTAATTGTTTATTTATTTATTTGTTATTTGCTTCTTTAATTTCTGTAGAGTTTTAAAAAATAGCGGTCACACTTTACAATAAGGTTTCATTACATGTATTTACTAACATGAACTAATTATTAGCAAAACATGTACAGAATTTATTAATCATAGTTCAAACATTTTCTAATACATTATTAACATCCAAATTCATGCTTGATAACATTAGTTACTAACAACGAACAACTGTATGTTCATTAACTAACGTTAACTAACATGAACAAATACTGTAATAAATGTATTTTTATTGTTTGTTTATGTTAGTAAATGCATTAATTAACATTAACTAATACAACCTTATTGTGGGCGACACGGTGGAGAATGTCTCTGCTTCGAGCCTCGGCTAGGTCAGTTGGCATTTCTGTGTGGAGTTTGCATGTTCTCCCCGGGTTGGCGTGGGTTTCCTCCGGGTGCTCCGGTTTCCCCCACAGTCCAAAGACATGCACTATAGGTGAATTGAAAAAACTAAATTGTCTGTAGTGTATGTGTGTGAATGAGTGTGTATGAATGTTTCCCAGTACTGGGTTGCTGGAAGGTCATCCGCTGTGTAAAACATATGCTGGATAAGTTGGCGGTTCATTCCGCTGTGGCGACTAAACCAAAGAAAAATGAATGAATGAACCTTATTGTAGAGTGTTACCAAAATAGCTTTAATTTATTTTATTTTATTAATTAATTAAAAAATCATTTTTATTGCTTTTCATTCTTTATAACAACAACAACAAAAAATTACAAAACAGCATAAATCATACATTCATATGTGTAGTCAACTTAGAAAACAGAAAACAAAATTAGCAAGGAAACAAATAATACATAAAAAACGTTTAATATGTTTAATTTATTTATTTTTCTTTAAATACTTCACCATAAGCTTATTTTATTTAGTTACCCGTGCAGCATTTTTAATTGAATCTTATACAATGAAAACAAACCAGTTTAAATAGTTTCAGTTTAATTAATAATAATATCAACATTATAAAACTTATTTGACTGACGTTTGCCAATTGTAAGACCAGTGCCACTAAAATAATATATGAAAAACTAGGATAAATGAAAGCCTTTTTCATAAAGCAGTTATCCAATACTGTTTATAGCGTCTTAATATGACACTTTCATGAATAAATATATCGTGCTTGCATTATTGTTTAAACATTCTTGTATTTGACAAAGTCTTTTTATTCAACTCCATCTCTAATATTTACTAACTAGAGCTTGTTTCAGGATCGTGTGCGTCTCCAGAGTGACCTGCTGACTATCGAAAAATCTGCTCAAGAAAACCATCAACAAGCCAGAACCTTGCAAAAACAGCTCGGCAGCATTTCCCAAGAGCTGTTCAGCCTCAAAGACACAGTAATTATCCCTGGAACACACCGCATATGAGCAGTAGATCTGCTGCAGATACACAAATTCGCTCTACTTGTTCTACTAGTTTTGGCTGGAGTGATTTCTGAAGCTCATGTGATGTTGCTGTGTGGTTATGAGCGAGCAGGAGAGAAGTGAATGACTGTCATGTGCCTCTCTCAGCTGCAGAAGCAGGAGGAGGAGAGCAGCAGTGCATTCTGGGAGATCAACCGCAGCACAGCGGAGCTCGAGACGCCCTCTAGTGCCTCCTCAGACACTGACAGCCTGAAAGAGAACCGGCCTGCTGTTACGCTCTCCATGGGGAATCCGGCATACAACACTGAAGTCAGTCTTTCTTTTTAAGCTTTTATTCTTCGTATCCCTGAACAATCTGATTATTCCATTGAACTCAAAAACTATACGTTACCTCTAGCTCTCAAATCTTGTTTATGCTTTAGCATTTTTTTAAATCTGGCACATTTGCAAACTAAGTATCATTAATGCATCAGGAGCATAGATACAGTAAACAGGCTAATGTTGATGATGTGCTGCTTACAGGATGAACAGTGGCGAGGAGAAGCACTGAGAGAGAGACTGAGGCAGCAGGAGGACCACCTGAAGGTACAGCAACAAATATTAGGATTGTTCAACTACAAATGATACAATAATAAAGCAGGGGTGTCCAGCCTTGCTCCTGGAGGGCTTCTGTCCTGCAGAATCTGATCAAATTAGTTAGAATTAATCCACAATTTTAGTCCTGAAAGATAAAAACCAGCAAGCATTTGTTGTGTTTAATAGATGTCTACACATAAACATAAATTTGGACAGGAATGAATAAGCTCAGTTTGCAATTACACATAGTCTGCATGATCTGTTTGATGACTTGTCTGTTTTTGGACTATTAGATCTCCACTGACAGCCAAATTTTTGCTTTGTTTTAGCCAAGTCTGTTAGAAATCAGCAAAACACAAAACCAAATTTATTGTATTATAGCCACTAAATACAATGGATGGGTTGATATCATGGGTGAGTGTTAATGTCCTCGGTCGCTCAGCATCAAAATTTATCACTATAATAATCACTTCATGACTCTAGTAATTAAACACTGTGGCATTAAACTTAAAGTAATAGATTACTAACTACTACTGGAAAATTGCTATTTGATTACATTAATAATTACTTCAAAGTAAAGTAATTAGTAATCTGATTACTTTTTACATGACGTTACGTTGGGCGGCACAGTGGCGAGTGGGTAGCACTGTCGGCTCACAGCAAGAAGGTCGCTGGTTCGAGCCTCGGCTAGGTCAGTTGGCATTTCTGTGTGGAGTTTGCATGTTCTCCCCATGTTGGCGTGGGTTTCCTCCGGGTGCTCCGGTTTCCCCCACAGTCCAAAGACATGCGCTATAGGTGAATTGGGTAAGCTAAATTGTCCGTAGTGTATATGTGTGAATGAGAGTGTATGGGTGTTTCCCAGTGATGGGTTGCAGCTGGAAGGGCATCCGCTGCGTAAAACATATGCTGGATAAGTTGGCGGTTCATTCCGCTGTGGTAACCCATGATTAATAAAGGGACTAAGCCGAAAAGAGAATGAATGAATGAATGAAGTTACGTTTAAACATATAAAACCTATAACAAAATACAAAATAAACTGCAGATCTTTCAATAATTTAATATTCGCTGAAAGTGACGCTCCAGATCCTGCACAAAAATCCGATTTAGCCTAAGTTTAGCCGCTGTGTTTTTGGGCGCCGGTGTTGTGCCCTGCCGTAAAATGCACCCCTTTCATAGACTTTCATTACAATTCCCAGTCTACATTTAAAAAACAAAAAATCAAAGGCCATAATTGAATAAAACGTAATGTGATTATTATTTTGATGGATAAAGAGAGAACAAGAAGTGAAACCAATTTTAAAACGCACTAGGTTTACAAGTAAATGTAAAATAAAAATATTGACTGTAGTTTAATGAGCCTGTTTCTTAAATTAGGCTTTTTGGTGGGTTTTAAACAAACATTAACATGGAAAACATAAAATTTTGTTGTTGTTTTCAACTAAACTACACTTTAAACAATTCACTTCACTGAATCTCATTGGTATTGTATTTAAAGTCTATTTATTTATTTATTTATTTATTCTGTAAGGGAAGGGATTTCTCTAAGAACTGCATCCATTCATGAAACTCACCTCAGTCACACATTAGTGCCATAACTCTATTATTAAAAATTGTATCAATTTAAGTTAATAGATGCACATTTCAGAGGGGGTGCATTTTACGGCAGGGGTGCGTTTTTCCTTGGCGACGAGTATTGTGGTAGAACGCTTTCTGTTCAAGTACTTGGCCAAGTTGCTGGTCGAGTTAAAAGCAGTCGAAAGTTCTTTAGAGACTGGACATAGACTGCATTTCACAGTAATATTTTTTGTTTTTATGCTAAATAAAATCAAAGTTATGTCTGTATTTTCACTTGAAGGAGCAACCACTCTCGACAGCAGCCATTTCAGCTCACGTTCTCCAGCAATTTAAAAACGCATGCTAGTTAACTGACATTGCAGTGAAAAAACTTTACTGGAATCAAATGTAAAATGGAATTCATTACATTACTGCGTTCCCCAAAAATGTCATTAGAATACAGCAAGGAATACAGTAACGTGTTACCGTAGAATGCGTTACACCCAACTCTGGGCATTATACATTTTTTAGCCATATCGCTGGTGGTTTTAGGTAGACAAAGACCACTGGTGGTTTTAGTGTTAAACAGAAACCTAAAGAAATGCCCATTGCCCAAGCAAGTGTTTTGGGCCAGGTTGGAGGTAAACTCTGCAAGAAGTGAGCCTATCCAAAAGCAGTATTGGACACCTCTGTGATACACGAAGATTTACCAACTAAAAATGGTGTGGTTTGATTGTGGTTTGCAGGTTCAGCTGCGCAGACGCATGTTCTCCCAGCAGGAGGCTCTGAGTCAGTGCAGACTGCAGACCGAGGGGAGCATTCAGGGCCTGCGCAGACGCGTGGACAAACTGGACCAGCTCCTCGGCAGCTCTTCCAAAGACTCATCTTATCTGTCTGACCAGGAACTTCTGCCAAAACATTCCAATGGACTAGATCGGAAAAAGTGGTCCACTGATCCTTTTGAATTGACATAAGCATTTGTTTGCATATAGTAACTTTTCTTCATATACATAAAAGAATCCATTATTTCTGTCAGGTTATGAAAGGAGATGAACACAGGTGCTGTCAGAGGAGCAGTTTGATTCTGTATGTACCAGAAAGAGCACTGAGGCTGGATGCACTACAGCTTAAAAAAAAAAAAAATAGTTGATCATCGATGTCCCGCTACAAATAGGGAAGCTGAAACTTGAGGTAAAATGAAGATGGAAGTTTATTCTCTACCTCTGATTTGTTGCCTTGTGAAATTATTTTAAACAAAATGTGCCTTTGAACTGCTTGCTCATGGTAGACTGTTCTGTGGTTGTTTTGAGTGTTTACAGGTGAAACGGATGCAAGAAGGAATTCATTTTGACTTCATTGATATGCTCATTGCGAACTGCGGGAAAAAAAAAATACCCACAATGTGCTCCGCAATCAGTGTGTTCATTTTTACATTGTCACAAATTACCTTGTATCCAATGCCAACATATGCAGAGTATTTATTACAGCACTTCTTTATATACAGTATGTGTTCAGATATGTGCAATACAATGAGTTTTTTATTTTCTCGTCATGATGTTATGTCGTCATTGCTCGTGTGTGTGTATATGTGTATGTGTGTGTATATATATATATATATATATATATATAAGTGCGGTTCAATCGTGTGTGGACAGAAACACAGTATACAGTATTGTTTTTATTAACATAATTACAAAGAAAAAGTCACTTACAGAAGACAAACTTGAGTTCAAGAGCAGATTAATTTTCGCAGATGTCATTAAGATGTGAAAAAAAGCAAGACAATAGGAGCAAATTAAAAGTGGATTCTCAGTTTACAAAACACATCTAAAATCTACCACAAATTTGAATAGAAAAAAAAAATCATATTTGGAGTGCTCGGTTTTGCCTTTGTATCTGTTCATTGCAAATGTGCCTCTATGGAGAAAACAAACTGCTGGTTGTCACATCAGCCCATAGAAGTTGTTGTATTAAGTTTGTGGGCAGAGTTTCCCCATTATGATGTTTCTCATGCTGTGATGGCCTATTTGTTACATATTCATAGATAATAGGGCGTTCATGACTCCCGATAGGGGGGAAAACCCTGATCCCTGTAAAAAAAAGAAGAAAAAAAAAAGCCATGCATCATGCTCAAGAAACTCAGCTCAGCAGAAAACATGATCAGTGTTTGGAAATGGATTTAATGGAATGCTTCTGAAAGGCAAAATCTCTATTACAAGTGAATCGCTGGAATTCTTTCGATAAAACTTCGATGAGGATCATGAGTAAAACAGGCAGCACATCAGAGTGAACAAAAGCAAATCATAAGGCAACTGAAATCGTCAATGTAAAAACAATTTGAATGTACTGATATGACGAGGGCTTGAACGAATCCGGAATATTCTCCTGTCGTCTGCTTCTTAAGCTACTTTGATTTTTTTTTTAGAGCTGCTCAAAAACAGAGCGAAGGAGATCTGAAAGCTCGTAGTACGACAGACTTAAGACTTCAATAACGCAAAACAAGCTACAGACCCTCAGGAAAAACCTAATCAAAACTGCAAAGTGCGGAAAACATTCTTTACGACCTAAAAATCATCCTGTCCTCTTCAATATATTACTCTAACAGTTACTAAGTTAAAATAACTGTCTGAATCGACCTCATTTTTTTGTTTTGCAATGGACCGTCCCACTGGAATTCTTCTCAAAACAATACTAATCTTGTATATTATTTCCTGAATAGGTACAAACAGGGATAAATATTTGGTGATTGGATGTGAAACTGGAAAAAAACAAAACTAATTTAAAACAGAATACAATATTTTAGTTATAGATTTTTTTCGTTGCTGTTTAACAAAACAATGTTACATACAGTGTTGATGCATGTCCTCCTGATCACCTGTGACATCATGAATAATGTTTGCCAATGTTTCGTTTACATTACGATAGTATTCAGACAGCTCCTGTACATTGAGATGGTTTAGTTTATAGTTATGCACATCACCACGTCTGTAAAAGGATAAACCCAGCATTTCTTCAGTTTATCGACAATCATCTTCTCTCTTTAGGATTAGTGTTCAGCAGAGGAGCCGCCGTCCTCCCTTGAGTGCTTGGCTGGGAGCACTGGGATGTGTGCGTATGAAAAAAAACAAGCAAAACAAGTAAGGGAAGGAGACAGGAGAAGGAGGGAAAAGAAGAGAGCGGTAAGGAAGGAATGAGTGAATGAATTATGTTACACCTCCATCACACAGAGCCGTCAGGCCTCCGTGAGCAATCACACTGCGGGGGGAGAGGCTTTAGATACAGGTGGGATTTGTGGGAGAGGAAGGAGCAGAGAGAGAGAGAGAGAAGTCTCCATGGTCATTAACAGCTGCAGCCCTCTTTCTGGGGCTGTGCGTCGCTGCTGAGCCGCCCTCCCTGCGGGGCGGTGGGCTTGTGCTGGACCCCTGACTCGGCTGCGTTCAGGTCCAGGCTGCCGTCCTGAATGTTCTGGTAGATCTTCTTGGCAGCTTCCAAGAAAGCATCCTCCACATTCTCGCCTCTGTTGAATAGACACACGCAGAGATCATACGAGAGAACCAAAATGTGAACAATATTTTGACAGATAAAGAGAGTACGCTCTGCCAGCAGACCATCTGAATGTCACTTACGTTTTTGCACTTGCCTCAAGGAATAACAGACCTGTTTTAAAAGATTAAAGATGCCACAGTTAAACGTTTTAGCCTTGCAGTTACTTTAACAGTTAAACACTTTTAATTTAGCAAAAGTTTGTTCACATTAGTGTTGTCACCATACTGAATTTTGGTACCAATCGTTACTGAAATATTAAAAATGTCCATTTCCTGCTAACATTTAAGCAATGTCGAGCACATTCTCCGCTGATTGGCCATTGTGTTCATGTGCTCAACAGAAATGACTGTGATTGGCCACTGTTCACAGAGTGCAAACACAGATACATGGACACTGGAGCATTTTAAAGCTGCGAAGATGGGACCATTTGAGTGTGTTTAAAAAATAACTTAACGGTCCCGTGAAGTGCTTTGAAATGTGCATTTTTTTTAATTCGATGTGTGACGTAATTTTAACTGAAAAACGAAGAGAGGGCGGGGCATACAATCCACCCCCTTTCAATCCAGCCAATAGCGTTTTGTTTTACCACAGCTCTGCCAGTGAGAGTGGTTGAGCTCAAGTGCATCAAATGAAAAGCAAATAGGTGCGATCGACATGAAGCACGGCTGCAGCCGGCGATCAACGAGATTAGCCGAGCGCAGGCGAGGGCGGAGTTGAAAACGGAGCTGTCAAGCCGGACACTTCGGGGCTCAAAGTTGGGGCAGTCATGATGACCCATCACATGGTGTCATCATCATTTATTTATTGCAATAACAAAAAAATATTTACAGTACAAATAAAACAGAATACAGTCTCTACAAACTATAGTTCATTTTTAAACAATAAGGGAATTATGAATTAAATGTAAGTAGCCTATAACAAACGCATGAGAAATAAGGGGAAAACAAGAGGGCACATAAAAAGGAAATAAATATCCAAGAATAGGCCTATTAAACAAAACAATAAGCACAAATTCTAGGAGTTGAAACATCAGTCTTTAGGCTACTAGATGTTGAATGGCATGTCAATACTGTTCCAGTTCTTGTTTGAATATGCTAAAAGGGGTTTACATTTATAGATATAAAACTTTCCAATATATATTAGTGTAAAACCCAAAACAAGGTGTTTTGATTAAGTCTTAAACAATGATTAAGATTATTTTGGATAATGAAAGCATTTTTAACAAAGCACTTTAATCCAATATTTTTTTAACTTAATTTGTTAAGAAAGCTTTATAGGGGTGTCAGGATCAATGATGATAATTATTTTATTACAAGTCTGTAATACTTGAGTTAATATTTAGGTTATTTACCAAAATATATCATTTAAATCGTTTATAGAGCTGAATACAGTAGTCTGTATACAATAGGCCGAATAAACCTATGCAAACAATCTAGTCATTATGAACAAATTATTTAATAAAAGATGATACTGCAGTAAAATATTTGTATTCTTTTAATAAGCATGATGTGTACTAGAGATGGCATAAAAAGTTAATTGTTTGTTTTGAAATTTGAGAGACGGAAGTTGTCCAATAATAAACCCGAAATGCACGTGGTTGTTGTCTTGCGGTGAACTCAGCCAATCGTGTAATATCGGTGTCGTCATCGCGGCTCCTGCAGTCGCACTTCAGATGCTGCACCGCCTGAATCAATCGTCTGATCTTGGAGCACTGTCGCGGTACTTTGATGCCACAAGTGACAGTCATGTGGTGTCGACGCAGCATCAATCCGGACAAAATTTCTAACCGGCATGCACCACTTTAAGACAGATTTCTATCGGTCTGCACAGCGCTGCATGAAGTCGAACGCACCTAATGTGAAGCGTCTTGAAGGGGGCGGAGCATATCAGATACTAGAGAGCATTTGATTGGTCAAGATTTTATGAGAAACAAGTATGAGGTGAAGTGAAAAAACTACAAGCTTTACATGTTTATATCAATTTTATATCTTCAAAACGTGAATTTGTCACTGTTTTGTACCACACTAGCTTATAGATATCCTTGAAGACTATCATACTGATACCAACATCTAAAAAACATTATTTTAATTTCACTGGACCTTTAAGAGCACCATCTCAGAATGGATTCGAAATGCATTTTAAAAATCTGTTAATTGATGCAGAATTGATTTTTCAAACAATTTCTCACCAGATCTCTGGTTTAAAATTACATCCCTATGAAAAAAGTGAATTATTTCTTGTGAAACCTGACTGTTGCTCTGAATATTACATAATGAATTATGATGCTAATTTAATTACCTATGACTAGGCCCACACGGAATCTGCACTGCAGAAATCCACAGATTTTTAAGCTTATCGTTGAGTCTATTTATTTACTTGTGTAAATATTTATTCAGTTTTAATATAAATTTTAGTAATATTATTGAATAATATGCAAATGTTTATAGAATTTATGTACAATACAGTTTGTAAAGTAACATTTTCTGTCTATATACATTATCTAGATATATAAT
This sequence comes from Danio jaintianensis, assembly GCA_903798115.1. NCBI lineage: Eukaryota > Metazoa > Chordata > Actinopteri > Cypriniformes > Danionidae > Danio > Danio jaintianensis. The sequence goes on from CAIGQV010018170.1 coordinate 8,396,440, forward strand.
TCGATAGACAAACATGTTGTTCTCATTGAATTTGCATTTTAAGCCTTAATTAAAAGTTAAAAAGTGATGATTTGCTCATTTTATGCGTTAATTTCTTTGGCAAATTCACATCGCTTAAATCCACTGATTTATTTAAACCAAATTCTGCACAGAAATAGCAAAAATTGTCTGAAGATTCTGCCAATTACACATCTTCCTAGTTTCCTTGAATGTTTTTCAATAAAAATAATAGTTATTGAAAACATATGAAAAGAAATTGTGTATTCATTTTTTACATTTTAATTTAGTCTAATTTTATAATAGTTAAATGTAGTATTTTTCATTATTATTATTATCATCCTGCAGACTAGAACCACTAAATAAAATGCACAAAACACAAAAAACAGAATTTCATTTTCCTTTTCTTTCTAACCAACCATCTTACCATTCTCCTCAGCAAACTGCTTGGCCTCTTCATACGTGACATCACGCTGGGCTTCTAGGTCTGCTTTGTTACCAATGAGAATGATGACCTGAAGAACGATTCACATCGTTTTAGGTTCAAACAATACATGTGAAAATATGAATGAAGCTCAAACACTATACTGAAAAATGAATGTAAAAGTATTTATACTCGTCTTCTTCAAACAGACGGTTACTGAAGCCAGTCAACTTACAGTATTGGGGTTGGTGAGATTCCTGGCATCAGTCAGCCAGCTGCTAAGGTGATTGTACGTGCTTCGCCTGCAAATTAAAAAAACCAAAAAAAAAAAAACCAGTCACTTATTTTCTTGGTGCCTTGCAAAAACAATATATGACATCATTCGCAAATCAATCATGCGATCAGAGCTGAATATTGGTCTACCTGGTGATGTCATACACCATGAGGGCCCCGGCGGCTCCTCTGTAGTAGCTGCGTGTGACGGCGCGAAACCTCTCCTGACCTGCCGTGTCCCAAATCTGAAGCTTCACCTTCTGCCCGCTCACTTCAATTATCCGTGTGCCAAACTCAACACCGATTGTATGAGGACAGTCAGCCATAACTTTAAAAAAGACAGTTACTGATATTAGACATGATAAATTGACCTGTCATATAACTCTCTTTGATTAAAATCATGACAAGCGTTCTAATCAATAACCATTACACAAAGGATAAAATATATGCAGTGGCATTCTCAAAAACAAATGTTCCTTTCTCTCTCTCTTCTGTCTCCATTTTAGATTAAAGTGTTTGACTGTTCTGTGAGCAGCTCAGGATCTTGATTAAATGATGCAAACTCATGTTTTACATGTCTTAAGGCTCCAATATGCTGATGTTAAATTTAATTTCTCTTCTGGATTTAGGCGCACTTCCTATTCAATTTCTATTATTCTGCAGCTCTTCTGTTTCTATTTGTACTTGCGGCTGTCTGAATCCATGTTTACATCTGCTGTTACTGTAGATGGATTTTGAGTTTTATTTATTTGTTGAATTATTTACAAACTTTAAAAATAGGCCATAAGCTCTGTCTGAAACGTTTTGAGCTTGTCCACTTTTACTGGCTTGATTTGGCTTATATGATCAAATGCATTTGGCTTCCACTAAAGACCTTTCCACCAGCTGATGCCATTTAATGGGGTATATGCAGAAGTACTTTTAATTTTCAGCGAGCCAGCTCAAGTGCTTCCAGTCATGCCATTACAAAATCGCAGCGTTTAATATCTGGTTTCTTTAAAAAAAAATCAATGATCTTCACTGCCTGATTAATATACAATATAAAGTGGCTCTCAGACAAGAAACACTGCATTAAATTCCATTGTTCTGCTCCATGTCTTTAAATCATAGACTTGATTTTACAACAGTATTTTCAATTGAGTTTCTGCGATCGCCTGCTGCTCTTGACGGCGTTTGCGTTTCAATGGCTTTTCATCTCGTTTTACGCTTATGGAACTTTATGAAAATAAAAGTAAAAATAAATAACACTAATCTTTTACTAGAAGTTTATTGGTGGCTAAAAAACACTAGCTGTGCATACACCCCATTCTTAAACATTACAAGACATGTTGTTGAAACGCAGTAGTCAAACTATGTCATCTGATATTGTTTAGTTTAAAGGCAAAAAAAAGCAAAAAACAAATGTTCCCCTCACCAGTTCTGATTCTAAAACAAACCCACAGCAATCTGAGTGGTTGGCTGCTGAAGAAAATAAAAGCTGCTGCTATCTGTCCTTTTACAATTCCCATCTTTTAAATTCACATGTTGATAGTGTATGGTTATTTCACAATATTCAATAATAAAATAAATTGGGAAAAGTCCATATATAAACCTGCTCATTGACCTTGCCCTCAAAGTAATCAGGAAAGTGGCTGAAAGTGGACAACAGAGACTAGGTTCAAGCTAATTGTAAGTCAAAAAAACTAATTGATTTTGTCTGAAAATGATGCCACATTAGCTCTTCTTTGATTTTGCATGAAATATATCAGGGCCCTTTGAAATGCAACGTGCCAGTCACACTTTGTTTTAGCAATAGCATAATCTCAATGTTTGTGTACAGATGATTATAGCATTACACAAGATTTGTAATTAGAAGCATTTGTTAATTGTACTGTGACAGAAATATCCGTTACGTCTTCTAATTTATTTAATGAGGATTTTAAGATGCAAGTACTGTAATTTTACTAGTACTACAATGTAAAGTTATGTATATTTATATACTATACATATTTCTTTTTACAAATAAGTTTTATCATAATAATAATTTACGTAGGAATCATAATGACAAATCTAATATCACTATGAAAGTGATACTTCACCCAAAACTGAAAAATCATTCACTCACCCTTCACTTCTTCCAAACCTGTTTGAGTTTCTTAAGTTAACGAGAATTATTTATATTATTTATTAAATTACCCATTAATTAATATTTTATTAACTCTACTCCCATCCCAACCCTAAACCTTCTCCTCTCGGTAATGTAAATACAGTAATTATTGTTGTACATTATTTGCATTGTTGTTTTGTAATAAAATATCTCTTCTAGACTTAACAGTTTCTTTCTTCTGTTGAACACAAAAGAAGACACTTTGAAAAATGGTGCAAATCTGTAACCATTGACAGTGTTTGTTTTTCCTACTATGGAAGTCAATGGTTAACAGTTTTCAGCATTCCTCAGAATATCTTCTTTTTTGTTCAACAGAAACAAAAAAAGGTTTGAAACCACTTGAGGGTGAGTAAATAGTGTGTAAACTTGCTTTTTTGAGTGAACTTTCCCTTTAATATATTATCATAAAATCCCTTCATAACAACTTGGTATCAGTCTGTGCCACCACCCTTTGCACTTACATTTCTTTTCTGTGAACTGGTGGAGTAAACAGGACTTTCCAACCCCCATGTCACCTATGAAAACACCACAAAATCAAACACAATTACTATATGCATTACATTTACATTACATTATATTTACACATTACATTTATTACATCATGGTTATTACAATTTCTATTGCATTACTTGTATTTTAGCTGTGTTATAATTTATATTTTTACTCTGGTCAACCAGATTTTCAAATGTGCTTAATAAATATACATTGTATACTATGAAACACAATATACTGTGCATGCATCTAACAAAAAAGGCACATATAGTGGAAAACAGGATGCTGACTTACCAATAATGATATATTTGAAAATATAGGAATAGTTATATGGTGCGGTCGTCATTTTGGCTCTAGAAAGCAGACAGAAAAAAGATACAAAGCTCAAAAACATATATATATATATAAAATAAAGCATACTCAGCAACGAAAGCACAGTGACAGCAATCCAGCAGCGCTCAGCTGACCGACTGTCCTACTATTGTCTAAGGACACATTTCCCTTTTCCTCCATTAGTCCGCCTTATACCGCCAATGAAAGGCCGGGAGAAATTCAGGATGATAATAATAACAACTCACAAATGACACGCGAACAACATAATTACATTAATTGTAACGTATATAGGCACAGAGTAACGTGACACTGGAGGAAAAACAGTATAAACACTGACTGCAGCACTACAATCAGCCAGCGCCATGACTGACTAATCAGCTAATCACACTCCTGTCAAAGCTTTCACAGCTAGATGATGGACCACACCTAGCACAATTCACCCTAAAGTCATGTTTTAACGAACAGATAAGCGGTCTTTCCGTTTCTACGTCGCATTTCAGACAATAAATGTGTTTACGTTGAGTATAAAAGGGCTAGTTAGCGTTAGCTGACCTCGCGCTGAACCAAACCCAGAGATGCTAAAGCTAACAGCTACTCTCAGAATAAGACGCGTAAAGCGGTAAAAACAATGGATTAGAGGTATTATAGAGCGCAGTGTGGTGAAAACGATCTCGTGATGTGTGTATCCTTTACCTAAAAATAATTATTCAAGTGGTTTTTGGAGGCTTGGGTTGGTTCTTGGCGTGTGTGAGCCGTCCGGCCGCTTTCTTCCTCTAAAAGTGCTGCTGCTGTGATGAAAACAGTGAGAACAGCGACATCTATGGAGACATAGAGCATTACACTACACTATACTTCCGTCTACTGGACACAAAGCAGCACTACAGCTCAAGAACAAGCGGTGTTACATATTTAAATGGTTTTCTGACAGAGAACATATAAAAATAGACATTTACATGAATTTAAATGTTTGCTTTTTTTGTTTTGTGATTGGTCTAAAAAATTTACATATACTGATAGAGCAGAGCTTCTCGGTCTCTTTGGGAGTCTGTGCTAGATGTCACACACACTCACAAATATGATCATCCTCGTGTGAGGGTAAAGTTTTCATATACGCGCATTCGGACATTCTCCTTAATAATATAATTTCAGAAAAGTATTCTTTGGAAATTCTAAAAAGGGGAGTCATATAAGCAACAAATGACTGTCAAAGTAGGTACAACATTGTTTACAGTCAATGAAATGGTGCTAATACTGTTTTGAAGTCATACTTCAGACTATTTCAGACCGAATAATCAAAGTTGTGCTTATTACAGTATGTTATTATAATTAATCTCTATTAGCCCTTTTAAATTCTGCTTTACTATTTTAGCGAACGCGAAAGTTTGAATGTGTTAATATAAAATGCGTCTGTGTAGTTTCTTGTATATAGATTGATATAATGTATACTGTGGAAAGTTCAGATATAAGTTGATAATTATTTAAATAAAAATTGGATTTTTTTTTTTTAATTAACCCCTTCAGACCCGAATTATGTTCCAAGTTTCTGAAAAATGTAAAAGTGTGTTTTCAGTTCTTGAGACCCCTATAAATGAGACCAAATTATAATCATAAAAATTCAACACCCTTTAAGTATATATATATATATTGTCCATTTCAATGGACATCAGGTCAGAACAGTTGTACTTCCCGAACATTATACCAACATAAAATACCAAAAAAAACATACATGATTGCTGGTATAATCTTGAAATGTATTTTCAAAATCACAAACATTAAGATTGTAACATTTTTACTTTAATCTTGAGGTTTTTGTTGTATAGTTTGCACCTTGTTTATAACAAACTTCATCTTCCTCATCACTCCACATAATGTCCACATCTGAGATATTTCCATCTGCTATATGCTCAAGAACTTCAAGATCTGTATATTCTGCATATGAAGTTGTTTCAGCAATGAATTAGAACATCGATATAGTTTTCCAGCATTACTGGAAATTTAATTTCAGTAACAGATCTTGAACCCATTGTCCTTCCTAATGGACAGACATATTTGAAAAAATCCTGATCTAAAGCTTGCAATGTTACAAAAGATTTGAAACTTTTATTAGTAAGTGCAATCCCTCTTTTTTACATACAAGCTATGAAATATTGGCAAACATATCAATAAATCTGAATAAAAACATTGTAAATGTGGCTTACGTCAGTGTCTGTAGTGAAGTGATGCCATGCTGCTTTTCAGTGTAGTGGATTTTTTTCAAATGACAACATGCCGAGTCTTACTGCCATTTGATTGGATGACAATCGTCCACTCTCATGGACTGCAGGCTTTAAATTAGATGAAATGCTCAGGAACCACAAAAAACATGGGCTGACATGTGATGTACATTGTAATGGACACAGGGTCCGAAGGGGTTAATCTGTATTTTATACAATTGTAATATAATCATACGTTATATTTGATTTCTTTTAACCTTATGCAAGCATGTTTGCTCATTCTTTTATAATCATTTTTATTAGATCCGTTATTTGTTAAATGTGTTTTTGTGTTTATTTATTGTAGCTAAACTTTTAATTCTTAGAAATCAGAAATCGTATTTTCCCTAAATGTCATGACAGGTCAAGGCAAGCTGGAGAAGCAGTTTTAACATGAAGTGACACGACAGTACATCTGACGTACAGACTATACATAATATTTAGATACATGTCAGTGGATATCAAACTTATTGTGACATGCTGATCTGTTGTGCTGTATATTATTGCATCGTGGCGGTTCTTTTGTTGGCTACAATATGGACTTCTCTCTGTTTGTTTATTTATTTATTTTCATTTTAAGGTCTTTTAAATAATATGCTTTATAAATTATAAATTGTTTATAAAGTTGTAAATACATAATATATATGCATATAAGATAATAGGTGTCATTTGCCTAACTATTTTTAAATATTAAAGCAAAGAGAAACTTATAACATTAATGTGCTTATAACATGTACTTATACTGACACATGTCACAAGATCACTGGCATGTGGGCCTACTGACATTAGTGGCATGTGTCGCGGTGCATGTCGCTGCAGTGACATCGGCTCAGCTTAATGACGCTTATAAACAAATCATTACGATGCTGTCAAACATGATTTATTGCGTTGCAAGTTTGTTTATAAGATAGTCTTCTCTACTTTACAATAAGGTTGTATTATTTAACCTTAGTTAATACATTAGTTTACATGAATTAACAATGAGCAACACATCTGTTAAGCGTTATTTAGTCTTAGTTAATATCTAACTAAACTTATAAAATGTTAGTTAATGCAGTTAACATTATTGGTGAGCAATAACTTCGTTCAGCATTACTTAATCTTTACCATTTTTATGCCTAATATCTGAAGTAAAAATAAAAATGCAGGCTTAAGTGTTAACCAGTTCAATATGCATTTAAATACATTTTTAAAAGTAGACTATTTAAAATACCTCAAAATAATACACGCTATCCACTGACATGTATTGTACCAATGAAGATCTTAAGTAAAAAATAAATAAAAAATGATAATAATAACTTTTAAAAATCATAGAGACGCCCAGCAAATAAACGAACCTCGCAACGCAATAAATCATGTTTGACAGCATCGTAATGATTTGTTTATAAGCGTCATTAAGCTGAGCCGATGTCCCTGCAGCAACATGCCACTAATGTCAGTAGGCCCGCATGCCAGTGATCTTGTGACATGTGCCAGTAGGTGTCAGTATAAGCACATGTTATAAGCACATTAATGTTATAAGTTTCTCTTTGCTTTAATATTTACAAATAGTTAGGCAAATGACACCTATTATCTTATATGCATGTATTATGTATTTACAACTTTATAAACAATTTATAATTTATAGAGCATATTATTTAAAAGACCATAAAATGAACATAAATAAACAGAGAGAAGTTCATATTGTAGCCAACAAAGGAACCGCCACGATGCAATAATATACGGCACAACAGATCAGCATGTCACAATAAGTTTGATATCCACTGACATGTATTGTCAAATGACTAAATGTTATGTATAGTAGCAATAAATACCGGAAGTATAACTACGAATATATAAAATAAATGCTTATAAATTAAAACATCATGGAGTAGTCCAGCATATAAGCTAACTTGCGACGCAATAAATCATGTTAAAAGCCGCGTAATGATTAAATATCGTTTTGCGCGTCCCGATTGGTGTCATTAAGCTTCGCCGGGTGTTGATGTCACTGATGGAGATGTCACTGCAGCGACACTCTGAGCGACACATGACAGTGAAAACCGGACATGCCACCGGAAGTGTCACTACACTCAGTGGCATCTGAACGTCAGATGTCGTGTCACTTCATGTTAAAACTGCTGCTGGAGAGATGGCTCATTTTTACATGTTTTGAGTTTAAAATACCCTGTGTACTAAATGCAGATTATGCTAGCCCGGGTTATAGGCTTAGATTTATTGCTCTGTGTATTATATATGCATTTGAGCTGTTTCATGCAATCTGTAAACACATAAACACACGTTTATTTTTGTGAATTGTGAGGACATTGTGAGTTTCCATTGTTTTCAAACTGTACAGACGGTATTTCCTATCACCCTACCTCAACCCTAAACCTAAACCCCACAGGAAACAGTTTTTACTTTCTTTTTGAAGATCATTCTGCCTGATTTATAAGCCTTTTGAAAATGGGCACATGGGGCAATGTCCTCAGAAGTCACCTTCTCCATGTACTACCCGTCTCATACCCATGTAATTATACAAATGTATGTCCTGAACAGATCAACAGTGCTCCCTCAAAATAATTAGGAAAATAATCTTAACTTCAACACAAAATATAATGAAAATGCATTGTTTTACTCTCATATTTGGTATATATTAACATTGTTGGTATTTTAGCTGTTTTATGAAATGCAGTTTTGTCTCCCATATATTGTTATAGACCATTTCAACGTGGTCATGTCATTGGCCCTTGAACATTTCCTGCTTGTTCTCATACTATATCATAACTGTGACAAGAGGCAATTCAATCATATTTTCACGTTAAAACAGCTATCATAACATTATTTATCAATATGTGGCTCTTTTTGGATTCTCTGAAGCTATAGAAATTAAAAATGTAAAACAGGAAATACGTTGGGACCATTGTTTTTGTTTACATCCCTCAAAATGGTCTATACAATTAACCTTAATAAGACAAACTCGTTATGACTGGTGCGATCAAACGCCATAACACATTTAAACTTAAATCTTTGTAAACATATACTGTACATTTAACCCTAAATATTGTATTATACCAGTGTTATACAGCACACTATATGGAAGAAATCATCCTCGAAAGACGGAACGTTAAGAGACAGAGCTTAATATGCAAATGAGGCAAACATTTGTTGTTTGTTTGGTGTTTCTCCCAGTACCTGCAGAAGCTCATTGCTCAAACACACTACTGTTGTCCAGCGCTGATCTGCTAAACACCCTTAAAAGGAAGATATACCCAACAGGTAGGCCTGATATGCGTTTCTTTAACTTATTTAACAAGCAACGTCTTTTTCATTTATGTTTTCTTAGTTAAATGGAGCAGCTTTAACTTGTTTTCTTATGCATAGTTGCAGTTCAGTGCATCTTATATTACTGTTAATTATTTATTTTCCTCAAGCTTCCTCACCGTAAGCAGCCATAATTATTTTTATTAAGGTAAACAAGTGACATTTTAAGTAACTGGTGTCTGATCTATGCGCAGAAAAACTAAGAAAGCCTTCTATCATTCTTACATATTTGTTGGTTCATTATTTTTTAAAAAGAAAGAAAATTAATGATCTGATTTGATATGTGCAAATTGTATTTCTTATATATAAAATAAACCTTTGTCTGTTATCTAATCTGAAATGGCGTGGAGTGGCCAGTGGATGAGAACTGGTAAATGTACCCCTTTGGTAACTGAAAGAGACTCATGCATTCTGGTGTATCATTTTACTGGGAGGGTGAGGTCTCTGCCTGGGGCCACGACCAGACTCGTCTACCGCATACCAGGAGAGCAGTTTGACTGAAAAAACACTGCAACAATTTTATGATCTGCTTTTGTTCTTTCTGATTAATACTGACAATAATGCATTTAATGGTTTATAAATAACACTGGATTTCATGCTCAATCATTGTTCCCAAGGTCTTTGTTTGGATGGGAAATGATCAGGCGAGGAGAACCCAATTTTTACAACACTGATCTTTTGTAAATTTTCACTAGCTTACCATGTACCTCTTTAAATTTCTCAATTTAGCGGCCAAATATATTGAATCAGATCCTGCCAGTAGGGATAAGAGACCCCTATTGTTACAGTGAAGCAGGGCTTTGAACTTCCCACCTTCACAGGCTGGTTCTTGGGGTGGGATCATGACTTCTGGAATTCTGACTCACTGCATCGGGCCATGGCTGGTCTAAAAACATGTATTTTGACTGATCTAATGGAACATCATGTTGCCACTGTATGCCATCCTCCATTGTTTACCTCTATAATCCATGTTTGAACCTTTTTTAGAAAAACTAAATGTCCAGAAAACCTTTGAAAGATTCAGTTTATTTACTGCTCAATTGCAAAACCCAAGAATAAAACAAATTTAAAAAAACTATGTACAACTTAAGATCTTTTCTTTTAAACATTGGAATATTTAGACCGATTGCTCACTATTGATTAAGCAGAGCTGTTGTTCTCCTGCTGGCCAGTCTCTTCATCTCCATCACAGCAATCTTCCTCAATGTCCTGAAAGATTTTTGATAGCCGGAATTGTTCCTTCTGGTCTACCTTGACCTCATTGTCATCAAAGTCTTTGCAACTTCTCACCAGGCACGGCAAAATGTTCTTATAGAGATGTGAGACAGTGTCTGAAAACACAACACAGACATGCAATAAAAGAAAGCAATTCAACTCCAGTCACGGCATGCACTATTTGTTTTTATTGCACACCAGAAATCTTTGCAAGTCTACTGAGATATCAAGTTGTTTAAAAAATGAGTCTCAAAACATTTTAAACAAAATTGTAACTTGAGTGTCCATCTATGGAGTGTACAGTCGTGGCCAAAAGTTTTGAGAATTACATAAATATTGGAAATTGGAAAAGTTACTGCTTAAGTTTTTATAATAGCAATTTGCATATACTCCAGAATGTTATGAAGAGTGATCAGATGAATTGCATAGTCCTTCTTTGCCATGAAAATTAACTTAATCCTGAAAAAAACTTTCCACTGAATTTTATTGCTGTCAATAAAGGACCTTTTGAGATCATTTCAGTAATCGTCTTGTTAACTCAGGTGAGAATGTTGACGAGCACAAGACTGGAGATCATTATGTCAGATGATTGGGTTAGAATTGCAGACTTGACATGTTAAAAGGAGTGTGATGCTTGAAATCATTGTTCTTCCATTGTTAACCATGGTGACCTGCAAAGAAACGCGTGCAGCCATCATTGCGTTGCATAAAAATGGCTTCACAGGCAAGGATATTGTGGCTACTAAGATTGCACCTAAATCAACAATTTATAGGATCATCAAGAACTTTAAGGAAAGAGGTTCAATTCTTGTTAAGAAGGCTTTAGGGCGTCCAAGAAAGTCCAGCAAGCGCCAGGATCGTCTCCTAAAGAGGATTCAGCTGCAGGATCGGAGTGCCACCAGTGCAGAGCTTGCTCAGGAATGGCAGCAGGCAGATGTGAGCGCATCTGCACGCACAATGAGGCAAAGACTTGTGGAAGATGGCCTGGTGTCAAGAAGGGCAGCAAAGAAGCCACTTCTCTCCAAAAAAAAACACCAGGGACAGATTGATCTTCTGCAAAAAGTATGGCGAATGCACTGCTGAGGACTGGGGCAAAGTCATATTCTCCGATGAAGCCCCTTTCCGATTGTTTGGGGCATCTGGAAAAAGGCTTGTCCGGAGAAGAAAAGGGGAGCGCTACCATCAGTCCTGTGTCATGCCAACAGTAAAGCATCCTGAGACCATTCATGTGTGGGGTTGCTTCTTATCCAATGGAGTGGGCTCACTCACAATTTTGAAAAAAACACAGCCATGAATAAAGAATGGTACCAAAACCAACAGCAACTTCTTCCAACAATCCAACAACAGTTTGGTGAAGAACAATGCATTTTCCAGCACGATGGAGCACCGTGCCATAAGGCAAAAGTGATATCGAAGCGGCTCGGGGACCAAAACGTTATAATTTTGGATCCATGGCCTGGAAACTCCCCAGATATTAATCCCATTGAGAACTTGTGGTCAATCCTCAAAAGGCGGGTGGACAAACAAAAACCCACTAATTCTGACAAACTCCAAGAAGTGATTATGAAAGAATGGGTTGCTATCAGTCAGGATTTGGCCCAGAAGTTGATTGAGAGCATGCCCAGTCGAATTGCAGAGGTCCTGAAAAAGAAGGGCCAACACTGCAAATACTGACTCTTTGCATAAATGCCATGTAATTGTCGATAAAAGCCTTTGAAACGTATGAAGTGCTTGTAATTATATTTCAGTACATCACAGAAACAACTGAAACAAAGACCTAAAAGCAGTTTAGAAGCAAACTTTGTGAAAACTAATTTTTGTGTCATTCTCAAAACTTTTGGCCCTGACTGTGTACTATGGAAAACAAAAGAAAGCAGTGGTTCATCTATAAAAGAAAACACCAACCTCCAAAGCTCCTGGTGTTCCAATCTGGCACATAGCAGTTTTTAATTTTGCGCCACTTTTTTTGAACATATGCAGGAGGGACATTTCTGTGAGACAAAGAGGACAAAGATGTGACACCAAGCATGATTAAACCACCAACATCTTGAGTATGGCTGAATATTGCAGTTGCATTATTCTGACAGATCAGATTTGCAAAAAGGACCTTTGTCGTGGCCACTTTCTTTTTTTTCTTTTTTTTTCAATTTCCACCATGTTCAATTGATCATATTTTATTTAGGTAAAATAAGTGTAATCTAGAGGCCTTTGCCTTTCATATAAACCACTTCTAATACCAAATGATTAACTAGAAGTCAAGTTATTTGTTGTTCCTAAAACTTGGATAGGTGACTGTTGAGGTTATGACTGCCATCCTTATGCAACCCCATATCGTAAATAAGCTGGGAAATTTGATTGTTTTCTTCAGGCAGTCATTTTCATGTAATACATTAGAATGGCACCAGACAAAAGTTCCAGCATCTCCTTGTCCAATGCAGTCATGATTTATACTAAAGATCACTTTCATCCAATCATCTACACTCGTCTCTAGCACAGTTGAACCTTGTTTTCTTCTATTTAGGTGTTGGTGCTGGTTTACATTTGGCTTATCTGTATTAAAACCCCATTTCATTGGTACAGTTCTGTCAAACACACTGACTCCTGTGTCTGTCCATTTGTTTTTTGTGCATTTTCTGTTTTCAAGGCAAATTGCTTTTTTCTCGTAAGCTCCGTAAAGTCATGCGCAGCATTTAAGTCGTTAACCTGCTTTAAAATTCTGCAACTAATGCAACTATATATACACTCACTGCCCACTTTATTGGGTACACCTTACTAGTAACAGGTTGGACCCACTTTTGCCGTCAGAACTGCCTTAATCCTTCGTGGCATAGATTCAACAAGGTACTGGAAATATTCCTCAGAGATTTTGGTCCATATTGACATGATAGCATCACGCAGTTGCTGCAGATTTGTCGGCTGCACATCCATGATGCGAATCTCCCGTTCCACCACATCCCAAAGGTGCTCTATTGGATTGAGATCTGGTGAATATGGAGGCCATTTGAGTACAGTGAACTCATTGTCATGTTCAAGAAACCAGTCTGAGATCATCCGCGCTTTATGACATGGCGCGTTATCCTACTGGAAGTAGCCATCAGAAGATGGGTGCACTGTGGTCATAAAGGGATTGACATGGTCAGCAACAATACTCAGGTAGGCTGTGGTGTTGACATGATGCTCAATTGGTACTAATGGGCCCAAAGTGTGCCAAGAAAATATCCCCCACACCATTACACCACCACCACCAGCCTGAACCGTTGATGCAAGGCAGGATGGATCCATGCTTTCATGTTGTTGACGCCAAACTCTGACCCTACCATCGAATGTCGCAACAGAAACCGAGACTCATCAGACCAGGCAACGTTTTTCCAACCTTCTATTGTCCAATTTTGGTGAGCCTGTGCGAATTGTAGCCTCAGTTTTCTGTTCTTAGCTGACAGGAGTGGCACCCAGTGTGGTCTTCTGCTGCTGTAGCCCATCCGCCTCAAGGTTGGACGTGTTGTGCAATCAGAGATGCTCTTCTGCATACCTCGGTTGTAACGAGTGGTTATTTGAGTTACTGTTGCCTTTCTATCAGCTCGAACCAGTCTGGCCATTCTCCTCTGACCTCTGGCATCAACAAGGCATTTGCGCCCACAGGACTGCCGCTCACTGGATATTTTCTCTTTTTCAGACCATTCTCTGTAAACCCTACAGATGGTTGTGCATGAAAATCCCAGTAGATCAACAGTTTCTGAAATACTCACAAACAACACAAACAACCATGCCACGTTCAAAGTCACTTAAATTACCTTTCTTCTCCATTCTGATGCTCAGTTTGAATTGCAGCAGATCGTCTTGACCATGTCTACATGCCTAAATGCATTGAGTTGCTGCCATGTGATTGGCTGATTAGAAATTTGCATTAACAAGCAGTTGGACAGGTGTACCTAATAAAGTAGCCGGTGAGTGCACATGCATCATTTGATGATATATGTTTGCTGCAAAAAAATGCTTTTCTTACTTGGAGTGTTTGTCTGGTTTCTAGTCCAAATATATAAAAATTCTTACATCAAGAAGCACTTTCTAGAGGAGTAAAAATTATTGTCTTGGAAGTGGAGTGTTCCTTTAAAAATGAATATGAAAGAGCACTGTCTGGATAATGGATATATTTTCCCAGATATATTCGTCAAATAGTTCTCACCCAACAGCAGCTGTGAGATTTCCCCAGTCAACATCCACAACATCCTCCACTTGCATTTCATACATCCTGTGTCAACAGAACATTATTTTACAATGATTTTACAATTCAAGCAGATAAAAACATGTTAAGTTAATGAAAGCAATACAAGATCTCTTACGCTTTAATGAGTCTGATTTTGGCCCCCAGACCTGTCTTTCCTTTAAATTGAATCCCTGAGGACATTCGCACAGAGAGTATGGACATCCTTAAGGGTAAAGGAGAAAAATCAGGAGATTGTATGTAATTTATATAGTTATATAAAAAGAAAATCTAATAAAACGCATAAAAATAACAACAATATATATAGCAGCACAAATTAGGACTGTGGTAAACTGGTGTGACCCACACTATAATGCCCCATGGAAAGATTTTACTTTTAAAAATACCCGTTCAAGCCATATTAATAGATGAAAAATTACAAAAATATATAGAACAAATAGAAGATCCATGGACAAAACTTACTTTAAATGTCTGGGCATCAGTGATGAAAGAATTGAACTTACTGAAACATTGTACAGTTTTAAAATGGATTGCTTATGATTCTGATTTTACACCAAACAGATTGGATAACAGATGTAAATTATGGGCAAGGGAATCTTTACTACCATCATTGAAAAAGGAGAGATTTTAAGCTTCCAGCAACTAAAGGATAATTTTCTACTTGAAAACCAAGATTTTTATAGATACCTCCAGGTGCGAAATTATTATGATCAGAAAATAAAAGGAAAACTCGAAGACAATCAGAATCCATTGATAGATCTAATTAAAAAAGCACACACATCAGGTATAAATACAAAATAGTCTCTCTGATATATAAGAGTCTGAGAAGTATGAAAACACATTCCACAAATTATATAAAAGAAAAATGGGAGACAGAAAGTGGAACAACCTTTACGGATGAAGAGTGGTCAAATATATGGGAATTTCAATGGAAATCATTAAACTGGAAAGAATACTGTTGGAAAAACATTATTAGATATTTCAAAACACCAGCACTAACAGCCAAATATACCAACAGGTCTCCAAAATGTTGGCGTAACTGCGGATGTAACAAAGCAAACCATTATCATATATTTTGGGAATGTATGTATATTCAAGAATATTGGAAAGAAATACAGGAGGCTCTTGAACATATATTTGAAAGAGATATACCTCTAGAAAAGTAAGTTGTTATATTTTGGCTGTGTAGATCCAGATACAGTAACGGCAGACAATAAATACCTGATGCGTGCTCTCATGGCTGCCAGTAAAAAAGCAATCACACGCAAATGGCTACAGCAAGAGCGACAGACCTTAAATAATTGGATAGATGCAACTATTGAGATCTATACAATGGAAAAAATCACTTCTGAAGTCAACTTAAAGAAGGATATATTCCTGGAAAAAAAAATGGAGGAAATGGGTTGAATATATTTTAGTTAGAAGACCTGATTTTGTTGCTATAAACAAATAGATGATGCTCAACTGATAGATAATATATGCTAACGTGTGTATATCTATATGGTTAGATATATTCATATTGTATTGTGTGTTATCCCCATGTGTATAATAAAGATGGTCATTTGAGATTATTCTGGAAGGAATTATATTATGACATGCGTTCTCACCCTGGATGTAATTAGTGCTTTAATTTTTATTATTTTTATTTATTTATTTTTTGTTTGTTTGTTTTTTTAATGCCAATTTTCTTTCTATAATTTAACAAAATTTGAGTACTATGTATAGTTAGTACACCTGACAATAATGTACGTAAATTGTATATCACTTAAGGTCACATATTGAGATTCAAATGTACCTTGAAATGTTGTATGATTGTACTCAACTGAGTGTTCACAATAAACATAAAATTAAAAAAGAAAGAAAATAACAACAATATAAAAGTGCTCTCACCATTTTTCTCTGCATTGCCTATAACATCGAGTTTCAACATTCTCAGCAATTGTGGACCAGGGCAAATTTTGGTACAGTATTTCTCTACTGACTCTTTTTGGGTTTTTTTTATTAGGATTTGCAGACTTCAGCACAGATACAACATGGTCTCGCACAGTCCTTAAAAGCCTCTGAACCTCCTCCTTAGTCCACTGTCCCTTTCTTTTACCTGTGTGAAGAATAATGATGAGATAAAAATGACTAATTGTCAATCATTTGCAATTAACAGGTGAAACCGCGAGAAGCAGCTCGCTGAAATAGACTTACCCGAACTAATTTGTGGAAATCGTTTCTTAAGGCAGTGAGAACTTCGACCTGTCTTTTCAGAAATTTTCTCCCATTTCGGGCCATATATTTTATAATATTTTAACAATATTTTGTCTTCTTCTTTAGTAAAACTTTTGAGAAAAGGATGAAATCAGTAAAGTACAGAACAAAATTAAAATCAGAACCATAATATGATCCATGTAAATAATACTTCACATACTTTCCCTTGTAATGTCTGTGATCAAAGATCTTCTTTCCACGGGTGTAAATATCATGACAAGGCCTGGGAATTCCTTCCGCTGTTCAATTGTGATTTAGAAAAAAGATAAAGAGCTTCATTTAGCAACAAAATTTCGCATTTTCAGCATAGTTTCTTATAATATTCAATATCCACTCAAGTCTTTATTAAAGAGATATTTCACTCAAAATGCTTAATTCATCACTATATAACATTCTACCAAATGTATGTATTTTTTATATTGTAGAATGCATATATTTCAGTGCTGTAAATCTCCCAATAATATCTTCAGAGTGAGTCACAAATATAGGTCACTTGAAATCCAAAATCTTTCCCGCAAAATACTACAACCCCACCCCAGCCCAAACTCACAGATTGTGTTTAAACTGTACAAAAGGACGATGACCTTGGACACAATCAACATTTAGAGAAGTAGAAACAAAACACTCACCAATCTTTTCAAAAAAACTGTACTTCTTTTTCAACTGTGCCAGTTTAATTTCTTCCTTTAGGAACCGTTTGGGATGAAAGAGCCTGAGAGCATCTTTCACTTGTGTGAGAGCCAGAAAGTCGCTTACGTTCTGTCTTAACCTCTTATTTTCTGCTGCAGAAAATCGTCCATGTCTCAGTGCGATGCCTGTGATGTAAGAGTAAAAGGAAAAAAGTTTTATATATATACACATACATACGGTAAATACATAGGTTTATTTAAATAATAATAATAAGAAGAATTATAAGAAGAGTCGTTCTTTACTAGGGCTGGGCAATATGGCAAAAATGCAATCTTGATAATTATTTTCCATATTTCCATAATGATATACATTTCGCTATAAGTTGTTAATGCTTCCAGATTTAAGAGTACCTCAACAATAACTGAATCTACAAAAATTAGATTTTGCGCTTTTTAAAACCCCCCCAAACACCCCTGTAATTCGCACCCTGCATACACGTACATATATAGCTGAAACAGTTCTACACTTCCATCATTGAATCAGTCCTCTGCACTT
>CAIGQV010018170.1:8489537-8531499 GCA_903798115.1 Danio jaintianensis
TCGGCTTTCAGGGGCCTCTAGGGATGGACTTCCAGAGCTTTTGCCCGAGCCCAGTTTGGCCGGGGATCAGTCATCCATTCTGAGCTTCGTTTCAGCTGCCAGGGGCCCCTGGGAATGGACTTCCAGAGGCTTTCATCTGAGCCCAGCTTGGCCAGGGATCAGTCACCCTTTCTGGGCTTCGTTTCGGCTTCCAGGGGCCCCTTGGGAAGGACTTCCTGGGCTTTCACGAGAGTCCAGCTTGGCCGGGGATCAGTCACCATTTCTGGACTTTGTTTCAGCTGCCAGGGACCCTTAGGAATGGACTTCCAGGGCTTTCGCCCGAGCCCAGCTTGGCCCGGGATCAGTCACCCTTTCTGGGATTGGTTTCAGCCTCTGGAAAGGTCTTCCGGGGCCTATCTTCCATATTCAAACGGCCCGCCGAAATTAGAAGAAAATAGTCACTCTTTCTGGGCTTTGTTTCAGCTTCCAGGGGCCCCTGGGGAAGGACTTCCAGGGCTTTTACCCGAGCCTAACTTGGCCGGGGATCAGTCACCCTTTCTGGGCTTGGTTTCAGCTCCTAAGAGCCCCTGGAAAAGGTCTTTCAGGGCGTTTCCTCAACCTGACAGGAGATCAGATAAATTCGGGGTCAGAGCACACACCTCCAGGCGCGGGATGTCCCGACACCTAAGCCGGAACGAGGGCAACCCCGGCGGGCACGGCCTGGCACTTCAGGCCCCCGGATGAACGACTGAAGCAGGAACTTCGTCTCGCATTTCATACTTCGTTCCAGAGAGACCCAACAACTGAACTGGACTTGCTCGGGAATCAGTCGCCCTTCCTGGGGTACGTCTCAGCTCTGAAGGCCCCCTGGGAAAATAACTTCTGGGGCTTTCACCCGAGTCCAGCTTGCCCGGGGATCGGTCGCCCTTCCTGGGGTAGGTCTCAGCTCTTAAGGCCCCCTTAAGACATGTACGTGCAAAGTTTCTTATAGTCAGTTAAATGTCTGTTGAAAGAGGAGTATCAGCAGATATTAAGCAGACAGTCTACTAATACTCAAATGATAAGTAATTGGCATGTAGTTGCAATGTAACTTATAGGTAACAAAATGTGCAATAGGGACCATCAAAATAAAGTCTTACCAAAAATACACTCGGAGATCATCAGGAAACCACACACAATATTGAAAACCATGCAATTTTTTTAGAAAGTCAGAAATTTTATTTTCCATAAATGTCAAGTCAAGGCAAAGATGCCACACATTTTAACCTTATAAATTTTAAACACCTTAAATGCAGTATTTTTTTTTAGCCAGGGTAACAGTTTTATTTCTCTGTATAGAATATATGCATTTTAGCTGTTTCATGCAATATATTAGAACTGAAATAAGACATACTCATTGCATAAAGCAAACCCATCATGGGCATATCATGGCACCACACACACACACCAGATCAACAATGTTTCTTTAAGAAACGCTAGGAAAATAATATTCATTTCACTATAAAAGAATCAAAATTTAAACGCATTATTTTAAATAATAGTTTTTTTTAAGAAGTCTTTTGTACATTTGTGTGTGCATTTTAGCTGCTTAATGAATTTAATTTGCCCAAGGCTCCCTTATATTGTTATACAAATAGGACTAATTAGACAAACACGTTGTTCAGCGCGTAATAGTGTTATCTAATATTAAACCGCACTCACTCTACACTGCGTATGGAAGTAATCATCCTCGACAGACGAAGGAGAGGCTTACTATGCAAATGAGGCAAACCTGTGAAAGGTGTTACACCCAGTACCTGGGGAAGCTCATTGCTCACACTGCCGTCGTCCATCGCTGATCTGTTGATAACGCCATTAAAAGAAGGTATATATAACAGGTAGGCCTCATACGTTTTTTTATTATTATTTAGCAAGCGAAATATTTTTAATTTATGTTATTTTTAATTTATTTAATTTATGTTTAATTTGAGCAGCTTTAACTTGTTTCCACGTGCATAATCGCAGTTCAGCGCATCTAATATTACTGTTAATTATTCATTTTCCCCAAGCTTCCTCACCGTAAGCAGCCATAATTGGTTTAATGCATTAGGTAGAAGTAACTTGGTAAGTAACGTTATAACTATCGTGTGTTGTGTATGCGCAAAAAGCGAAGATAAAAGGCTTGCCTTTGAATTTATTAATGCATTATTTTAAAAAGGACAGTTTTAACTGATATGATATGTGCAAGTTGTTATTCTAATATAAAAATACATTGTACATCAGCTGAGTAACTTTAACTTTTGTCTATTATCTAATCTGGAATGTCATTGAGTGGCCAGTAAAGTATTGTTGTTCACCCCTTTGGTAACTGAAAGAGACTCATGTTTTCTGGTGTATCCTTTTACTGGGAGGGCGAGGTCTCCGCCTGGGGCCACGACCAGACTCGCCTACCTCATACCAGGAGAGCAGTTTGACTGGGGAAACACTGGAACAACTTTATGATCTGCTTTTTTTTCTGATGAATACAGACAATCGTATATTTAATGGGAAATAAAAACAAAGTTCTCTTTCTCGTTTTGATCTTATTAACCCTTGTTTACTGTTCAAATGTACTACCCTTTCGTTATGTTCATGGCTGTTTTTGCCCCATTGACTTCCATTATAAAAACATTTTTTGATTGCAAAGCCATGACACCAGATAATCGTGCATTCTTGATTTCTGATGGGAAGAAATAAATTAATGAGGTAAAACTTTAAATTTTTACTGTTGATCATCAGTTGGCACCATTAAATCTTTAGATAGGCCTGTGCAAAAAAGTTTGCTACTTTTATATGGACGTCTGGCCAGCCCAGTCACCAGACAGGAACATTATTGAGCATGTCTGGGGTAAGATGGAGGAGGAGGCACTGAAGATCTTGATGAACTCTGGGAGTCCTGCAAGAACGCTTTCTTTGCCATTCCAGATGACTTTATTAATAAGTGATTTGAGTCATTGCAGAGATGTATGGATGCAGTCCTCCAAGCTCATGGGAGTCATACACAATATTAATTCTTTTTCCACTGCACCATGACTTTATATTCTATACTGTACATTATTTCTGTTAAGTGACAAGACTTTTAATCAAAGTCAGACTTTCATTCATTCATTCATTTTCTTTTCGGCTTAGTCCCTTTATTAATCTGGGGTCGCCACAGCGGAATGAACTGCCAACTTATCCAGCATATGTTTTACGCAGCGGATGCCCTTCCAGCCACAACCCATCTCTGGGAAACATCCATACACACCCATTCACACTCATACACTACGGACAATTTTAGTTTACCCAATTCACCTATACCGCATGTCTTTGGACTTGTGGGGGAAACCGGAGCACCCGGAGGAAACCCACGCGAACACGGGGAGAACATGCAAACTCCACACAGAAATGCCAACTGACCCAGCCGAGGCTCGAACCAGCGACCTTCTTGCTGTGAGGCGAACGTGCTATCCACTGCGCCACCGCGTCGCCCAAAGTCAGACTTTACTGTCCTAATTAAAAATCAAGGCATGATCATATTTATTTTGGTAAAATAAGAATAATCTAGAGGCTTTTGCTTTCAAAAAAGCCACTTTTGATACCAAAATGATCAACTAGAACATTAAGTAAATGATTCATGTAAAATTATTTAAAAAGTTACAACTGGTTTAGTTACTTTTTAAGTAAAGTTTTAAGATGTTTTTATGCACTTTTTACCGTGTATGTGGAACATGCCAGCATGCAAAATATGACTATTGTCTATAACCATCACAAAGGTTTTTGTTTTCAAACAGAACCATGGTGCACCACCCAGAATTTGAGAAGGCAGGAAAGCAGACCGGCCTGCAGGTGTGGAGGATTGAAAACCTGGATTTGGTGCCTGTCCCTAAGAATCTTTATGGTGGTTTCTACACCGGTGATACATACCTCATTCTCAACACCATCAAGCAAAACTCAGGCAATCTGCAATATGACCTTCATTTCTGGATTGGTGAGCCTTCTCCTAAGTTGTGAGCACTCAGTAAATGGTGTGCATTTTTTTTGAAAACCTGTGTATGACCATTGTAGGTGAAGCATGTACAGTTGACGAAAGTGGAGCAGCTGCTATATTCACGGTCCAAATGGATGATTTCCTTGGAGGAAAACCTATCCAGTACAGAGAAGTCCAGGGATTTGAGTCAAAAACCTTTCTTGGCTACTTCAAATCAGGCCTTAAATACATGGTGGGTAATGTTAGTACATTTACCATGCTTTGGTTAGTTTATAATGTAATTTCTCCTATTAAATTTTCATCAGCAAGGTGGGGTTGCCTCTGGATTCAAACACACTTCTGGTGCAGTAAATGTGAAGCGACTTCTGCATGTGAGTGGCAGGCGTGTTGTCCGGGCGATTGAGGTAGCCGTGAGTTGGGATAGCTTCAACCAGGGTGATTGCTTCATCCTAAACCTAGGACAGGTGAAATATGCCTCTTTTTTGTTTGCATTATTATTAAGTCTCCCATGTATTCATGTTATTTCTCTTATTCTTGCATTAGGAAATATACCAGTGGTGCGGGTCCAAGTGTAACCAGTTTGAGAGACTGAAGGCCACCAGTATTTCAAAAGACATTCGTGATAATGAGTGTTGTGGGAGAGCAAAGCTTTTTGTATGCGAAGAAGGATCAGAAAATGATAAAATATTAGCGGTTAGTAGAATTTAAAGATGTACTTTACGGTACTAGTCCCTTTCACACAGTAATACCACTAAATATGCAGACAATTTCCGGAATGACTTTAACAGTAAATTAAAAAATGCACTGTTCACACAGGCAATGATGTTCCGTGATTTTTCAGGAAAAGTGTTATCCACACATCCATTCTAAAATACCAGTAATTTCTGACATCATTAGCCTGAAATGAGCTCTAAACAGCTGTGTGTGTAATTGTAAACATGAAGGGGCTTTAGTCTTTTGGTTAATGGTTTCATTTCATTTAAAACTTTAGCATTCATGCAGCTGCTGAGATGAACCAAAATACTGAACTATAGGAGACAAATGTTGTCTCTAGCATCTGAAGGCATAGACGCTACCTGCAGCTTTAAAAATAGTTATATTTGCACATATGGCTAGACAGAGGTCTGTTTACAGGACATGGGCAATCCTGTGGATATATGGAAAATGATTGTGAACAAGTCAGATGAAAAGATGTGGAGAACACATTCGCTTGTAGAGAAGTACGCTTGAGTATGTGCTGCATCTTGTGAGACCCTCTTTGAAACTAAAAACTACTGGTGTTGTACTGAAATCTGACTCCCCGTTGGCACTCCCTTTGCATGCATGCCTGTCACACATTTAAATGCAGAGCTTGCATTTAAACTCGGTCACATCGATTTATCGATATTTTTTTCCAAAGTTGGCACTAAGACGATAGATATAAATGCTGTCTGACTAACAATTGGCCAGAGTAGACATGTCATGTAAGCACATTCAAACAGAACAGAAATCTGAGAATATGGTGGTAATGCTACTTTTCTTTCAAAATTGTCTGTAATTCTCAGGAAAAGTCTGTGTGAAAGGTGCTGGGAATGTAGCAGGGAACCACTGGTGAATTGTATTATACTATTCATTTAGTATTACGTTCTGAATGTAGTGACTCTACAATATTTTGTCAGATTCTTGGACCAAAGCCTGATCTTCCTGATGCTCAGTCTGAAGACACCAAAACTGATGCATCCAACAGGAAATCAGCCAAACTGTACAAGGTACACTTAGCTCAACTTTAGATTTCTCTTAAAAAATATCTTACAAACTCTACAAAATGGTTTATTCTTGTGGTCATTATTGCTTAGGTGTCAAATGCCAGTGGGAGCATGTCTGTCAATTTGGTTTCTGAGGATAACCCTTTTTCCCAGAGTGAACTGCAGTCTACTGACTGCTTTATCTTGGACCATGGTACCAATGGCAAGATATTTGTCTGGAAAGGTCAGCTCTGCAGATAATTCAAATTCATAAAAAATTTGCATTTTGAGATATTATCAGTGCTCTTATTTCTTTAATAATGCAGGTAAAGAGGCTAATAAAGAGGAGCGGAGTGCAGGTATGAAAGCAGCAGAGGACTTCATTAGTCAAATGGGCTATCCTAAACACACTGAGGTCCAAATCATCCCAGAGAATGGAGAGACTCCTCTTTTCAAACAATTCTTCAAGTTCTGGCGTGACACGGACCAGTCAAAAGGTATGGGGCAAGCCTATGTGCCCAACAAAATTGCCAAGATCAAGAAAGTGCCCTTCGATGCATCATCTTTGCACAAATCAGAGGCAATGGCTGCTCAGCATGGAATGGTAGATGATGGGAAGGGAGACAAAAAGGTAAAAGTGTGCTTTGTACTGCTGTGAAAGATTGCAAATATCAAGTGATTTTCGAGCATGATAATGAATGGACAACTGGTCTTGTTTTGGAAAGATCTGGCGCATTGAAGGATCAGACAAGGTTCCAGTTGATCCATCTATTTATGGGCAGTTCTATGGAGGAGATAGTTACATCATCCTGTACACCTACAAGCACAGTGGACGTCAGGGGCAGATTATATATATATGGTAAGAGCTGCAAACCCACATCTGAAATCCATTCAGTCCTGCATGTTAAACCTTGAAAACAAACAGAATTTCTGAGGATTTGGTCATTATCCATAGATCTTGTCTATTCATGATACACAAGAATATGTGTGAAACAAAACACAATGGTTTTTGAGTAGTATTCCTTAACCTCACTTTTGGTAGTCTAAAAGATGAGTTTCAGTGTGAAGGTTCATTAAATAGAGAGGATAATGTCGTGTCCACAGGCAAGGAGATGAGTCTGGTCAAGATGAGAAAGGAGCTTCTGCCATTCTGGCTGCCCAACTTGATGCAGAGCTTGGCGGGAGTGCTGTGCAGGTGATATGCTGTATTTGGCTCTACTAAAATACAGACCAGAAGTGTCCTTTTTATGTTCCATGATTGGCAGGTTTGGGTTTATTCAATTAGAACTGGTCCCTGCAGAACAGTGGTCCACCAGGAGCAGATTTGGACACTCCTAATTTAGAATATCAAAAGGAATAACTAATAAAAGACTGAATGTGATTGTTTATTAAGGTGCGTGTAATTCAAGGAAAAGAACCTCTTCAACTCATGAGTATCTTTGGTGGGCAACCAATGGTGGTGTACATGGGTGGGACTTCACGCGAGGGTGGCCAATCACAAGCTCCTGAAGTCCGCCTTTTCCAAGTGCGCGCCAACCCTGCTGGGCACACACGGGCTGTCGAGGTGAGTCAAAATCCACATGAATTTTGGGCATACAATTGTACAATCAGTTATGTCAGTCACCTTATTTAGGTGTTCTTCGTTTAGAAGTTGTTGGTTTGGTTCCCCCTAAACAAACATTATCAATTTTGCCTTAAACAGGTTGATGCTGTGGCCTCCAGCCTCAACTCCAATGATGCCTTTGTTCTAGTGACTCCTTCAGGCTCTACACTGTGGCTGGGCCAGGGTACAAGTGATGCAGAAAAGAATGGAGCGGAAAAGCTCGGCAGCATTTTAGGAGTGGACCTTTTAGAGATATCAGAAGGAGCAGAAGGAGGTGGGTATGCAGTCATTGGTAGAGGAGTGTTTCATATATTCATTCAACACTTTCTTTCAATTATGATTTCTACACAGATGTCTTCTGGACTGCTCTTGGAGGAAAAGCAGAGTATCGCACCTCTGAAAGGCTCAAGAACAAAATGGACAGCCATCCTCCCAGGCTCTTTGCATGCTCTAACAAGACAGGACAATTCCTTGTGAGTTTCCATGTTGTCAAGAATGTAAAAACTATAGGGGTAAAATGATACACCAATGCCATATACCTAACAACTGTATACTCATAGTGAGTTCACATGAATACTGACCATGAGGCCTTTTCTACACATAAGACTGTATTTTATGGCAGAAAAGATGAACTCACACACTCTCTGAAAGATGAGTGGAGTTTATTTGCTGAGCCTACTATGGATGTGGAGAATCTCTGAAGTGATGCCCACCCACTAATGTCACTGCGCTTCTCATCTACTCTCTCAACTTGGGGAGACACACGTCACATAGTTGTGATTACATTGCTTTCATTTTACTATGCATAACTTTTGTTGCAGTTATACGTGGCATCCTCAATACTATGGAGCTTTTGATGACTCCTGAATACAGAACAGTTTTAGTTTGAAAACTTTATGTATTTTTGAAAACGAGGGTGTCAGCGCACATTCTCTCCCTGATTGGGTTTTCTGGATCATTTTGTATCCTTGATCAATCTCAGCTCATATGACCAATACAGTGTTCTGTGGTGGTGGAGGGTGGGACCATGGTGGAAGGATGCTAGGGGGTAACATGTTTGCTATGAGAGTATTGCAGTTCAAACCGTAGGGACCTTTCAAGGGGCATGTGCTCAAAGTGAACAATCGCAAACTGTAGAGCGGGGGGGGAGTGGACGATTGCGAATTGAAGAGGGGTGGGTGATTGTGGTGGACGATCGCAAACTGAAGGGGGGGGGCGGCATGTGCTCTGCACAGGTTGAGCCCTACCTGTGCACATGCTTGGTATTTACAGTTAGTTTGAATATCGTTACACTCCTATAAAACAATTGTAGTAACTAAGACAGAACCGTCCCGATTCACTCTTTGCTTGCTTTCACGTTTGCCAACTTTGTTTTCTCAATATAGATTGAAGAGGTGCCAGGAGAGATGACTCAGGAAGACTTGGCTCCAGATGATGTCATGATCCTGGACACCTGGAATCAGGTATCCAGTATATAATAACACTAGTAACAAAATATACTTCAAAGTATAAAAAGGCAGTTGACTTTCATGCTCAAATTATTGTCCTCAAGGTCTTTGTTTGGATTGGAAATGAGGCAAATGAAGATGAAAAGAGTGAAGCCTTGACTTCAGGTAAGGAGAATACAATTTTTTACAACACTGATCTTTTGTAAATTTTCACTAGCTTACCATGTACCTCTTTACATTTCTCAATTTAGCGGCCAAATATATTGAATCAGATCCTGCCAGTAGGGATAAAAGGACCCCTATTGTTACAGTCAAGCAGGGCTTTGAACTTCCCACCTTCACAGGCTGGTTCTTGGGGTGGGATCATGACTTCTGGAGTTCTGACCCACTGCATCGGGCCATAGCTGGTCTGAAAATATAATTTGATTGATCTAATGTAAGATAAAGATGACTAAATGCTGTATGCTGCCACTGTGTGGTGTCTCCCATTGTTTACCTCTATCATCCATGTTTGAACCCTTTTATGGAAAAACGAAACCTTTTTCTTGTTGAAATCCGTTTAAAATGCAGTTTAAATTGAATTTATTTACTGATCAATTCATTGAAAAACACGAGTAAAAAGGAAAGTATATACAACTTAAATCTTTTCTTTAAATCATTGGCATATTTAGATTGACTGCTCACAATTCATCTATACAGTTGATAAAGTAGAGCTGCTGTTTTCTTGCTGGCCAGTCTGTTCATCACCGTCACAGCAATCATCCTCATTAATGTCCTGAAAAATATCTGCTAGCCAGAAGCTATTCATCTGGTCAACCGTGAGCTCATTGTCATCAAGGTCTTTGCACTCTTTCACCAGACCTGGCAAAGTGTTCTCATAGAGAAAGTCAACAATGTCTGAAAGAGAACAACACAGATATTCAATAAAAGGCTATTTAAACTTCAGTCACCAAATGCACTACTACATTTTGTTTTTTAAATATATGCCATCATTCTATTAAATCAAATATATAGTTTTTAATTGTACACCAAAAATGTTTGCAAGTCTCCTGAGACATCAAGTTGTTTACAAGATTATGTTGAGTCTCTAAACCAATTATTTTATTTTTTGCAACTTGAGTGTCCATCTATGGAGTGTACTATGGAGAACAAAAGTAAGCAGTGGTCCATCTATAAAAGAAAACACCAACCTCCAAAACACTTGTTTTTCCAATCTGGTACATAGCAGACTTTAAGCTGGTGCCACCTTGATTGAGCATATGCTGGAGGGACATCCCTATGAGACAAAGAGGACAAAGATGTGACGCCAAACATGTTTACACCAGCAGCTGCATTATTATGCCTGAACAAGCAGGTGCAGCATTATAGTTACTGGCTGGCAACTGGAATAATAATGTAACCCGTGCAACCAGGCTCAGATTTCATATACTCTTGCTTAATGTATTGTGTTTTTCAGCCACAGATAAACTTCCAGTAAATGGTTAATGTCACAGCCCTAATTTTTACTGTCTTCTATTTGAATTATTAGTATTATTATTTAAGACACATATCATATCAAACTATTTCTCACTATTTAAAAGGCTGAAAAAAACAAACGTTAAAAATTTACTTCAATAGTAGGAAAAACAAATACTATTAAAGTTAATTGTTTCCAGCTTTCTTCAAAATATCTTTTGCGTTCAACGCAAGAAAGTAAACAGGTTTGGAACAAGTGAAGGTGAGTAAAATATGAAATATATTTTTTTTGTTGAACACAAAAGATGATATTTTGAAAAATGTTGGAAACCACTGACTACTTCCATGATAGTTTTTTCCCCTACTATTTAAGTCAATAGTTACCGATTTATAACATTCTTCAAAATATCTTCTTTTGTGTTCAACTGAAAAAAAAAAAATAGTTGAAGGTTTGGAACCACTTCAGGGTAAGTACATTAAAATTTTTGGGTAAAAATTTGCATAGGTGCATGCCAGCTTTTTATATTAGTCCAATCAAAGGATAACCTATTAGAGCTCATAATAAAAATACCATAAACATTAAAAGTTTTGATCTACAATTAACACAAACTGAAAATTGACTATTTTGTATGCACCACATTTATTATTAATTAAAATACATTCTATCAGAATCAGAAAGAGCTTTATTGCCAGGTATGTTCACACATACAAGGAATTTGTTTTCGTGACAGAGCTTCTACAGAGCAACAATTACAGAGACAGAACAAACAACAGATAATAAATATATTTTAAAAATAAAAGTAATAGTGAATGCAAATATACAAATTGACAAGTGTATGTACAGGAATATTACTATATACAATGTTAAATGGCAGCTGTTATGTGCAAATTGGCATGTAAAATATGTTGTTAAATAAGTGTTTATGTGTATAAAAAGTGTATAGCAAGCAGTGATGTTTGTTTCATGATTACTATCATCAAGTGTTCATGAGATGGATTGCCTGAGGGAAGAAACTGTTTCTGTGTCGGGCTGTTCTGGTACACAGTGCTCTGTAGCGTCGACCAGAAGGTAAAAGTTCAAAGAGGCAGTGTGCTGGGTGTGAGGGGTCCAGAGTGATTTTGGCAGCCCTTCTGCTTGCTCTGGATTTCTTGCTCAATTCTGACATAATATTTGAACTGTTTCCTCTGTAAAATCAGATAGCACTACAGCAACACCTGAGTACCAATGTAGATAGCTGTTCATAACTTCAAGGAAATGTAACAAAATCATAAGGTGTGTCCCAAATCGCATACTTATGCACTATTCTACGTCATTTTGTGGTATAAAAAGTGTAAGTAGTGCATTCACACTGAAAACTCTAAGAAGATTAAGTGCACTTTAAATACCCGGCTGATGCACTTATTCAAAAAGAAGTGTGGAATGTTGGACACTTCACGCACTCAACAGCTGCAGCTTTGCTCACGTAGCGGAAGGGGCGGAGCTTTCGGGCACTGATGTTGGATTACTTTATTTATTTTGGATTGTGAAAGCAAAATTCTCCCACAGTGATTATAGCGCCTCCCGATGGTGAATGCGAT
Organism: Danio jaintianensis; assembly: GCA_903798115.1. Taxonomy (NCBI): domain Eukaryota; kingdom Metazoa; phylum Chordata; class Actinopteri; order Cypriniformes; family Danionidae; genus Danio; species Danio jaintianensis. The sequence continues at coordinate 8,501,313 of CAIGQV010018170.1, forward strand.
TATACTCATGGCAGGTATTATTTGGTAGTTTGGTCATTTATTTCACTAATTTGGCAACCGTCAAACATAATCAGTGAAAAAAAACCCTTAGTGTTCCATTTGGGATGACACTACATTCATATACTATGCTGTTAAGTGTGTAAGTGCGTAAGTACAAAGTGTGCCATTTGGGACGAAGCTATAATATCATAGCACCATGGTAGGCCAGCAAAGTTCTTTGATTATTGTGATGGAATGAGTGTATAGTTCCTAGCCAGATCAGCCTAGAAAATAGCAACTTTTCATTTTTGTAGGTCTTCGTAAACAACGTAACTACAGAAGAGTCAAGCTTTAAATAAGAAAATTAACAAAACTCTTTGGTCATTTGAGCGAGATGCTAATGGTCTAATCAGATTCAATTATCTATGCTAAGCTAAAAGTACAATTAGTGCCAGACCCAGAGATTGGCAGAATAGATTAAAAAACTGTTTAACTCTTAGGGACTTGTAAAATAAGCCTATTGTCAAAGTGTTCCTTTAAAAATGGCAAGATTCTGCCTGAAAATAATGTATATATTGTCCCTGATATACTCTGTAAATAATTCTCACCCGAAAACCGTTGTGAGATGCTCCCAGTCAACGTCCACAACATCCTCTACTTGCATTTCGTACATTCTGTCAACAGAACATTTTTTTTTTTTTAAAGTACAATTCAGGCAGAGAAAATCATGTTAAGAAAACGCAAGCAATACAAGCATGTAAAACAAGATCTCTTACGCTTTAATGAGTTTGATTTTGGCCTCCTGAGCTTTCCTGCCTTTAAATGTAATCCCTGAGGACATCCGTGCAGCGAGTATGGACATCCTTAGAGGTAAAGGAGGAAAATCAGGACAATGTTGATTATAAAAAGAGACAATCATATACAATGCATGAAAATAACAGAATACAAAAGTGCTCTCTCACCATTTATCTCTGCATTTGGTCCAGCATCGAGTTTTTACCTTCTCAGCAATTTTGGACCAGGGTAATGTTTGGTACAGTATTTCTCTACTGACCCTTTTTGGTTTCTTTTTTTTAGGGTTTGTGGACTTCAGCACAGATACAACATGGTCTCGCACAGCCCTTAAAAGCCTCTGCACCTCATTTGTAGTCCACGGTCCCCTTATTTTACCTGTATGATGAATAATGATGAGGTATAAAAACGACAGTCAATAACCTGCAATTGACAGCATAGTTGAAAAATGTGAGAAGAAACCCAATGAATTAGACTTACTAAGGTGTGAAAACCGCTTCTCAAGGGAGTAAGAACTTCGATCTGTCTTGTCAGAAATCTTTTTCCAGTCCGGACCATATAGTGTGTAATACTTAAGCAGTGATTTTTCTTCTTCTTCAGTAAAACTTTTGAGTAAAGGAAGAAATCGTTGAGGTCAAGTACAGAACAAAATGAAATGCAGAGCAGAACTATAATATGATCTATGTAAATGATATTTTACTTACTTTCCCTTTTTGTTTCTATCATCATAAATCTTCGTTCCACGGGTGTAAACATCATGACAAGGCCTGGGAATTCCTTCCGCTGTTTTTATTTAAAAAAAAGAAGATCTTCATTAAGCAACAAAAGTTCACATTGTTCAAAATACATTTAAGTATTTATTAAAGAGATACTTCACTCAAAATGCTCAATTCATCACTACTCTAGTCACTTTAAAGCTTAAATTAAATATAAATTTATATATTTAAGTATATATATTTATACAACAGTTCTGTCTAGTTCTCAAATCTGATTGGCTGATAGCAGTGCGATAAGCTGCAAAATCAGAACTCCTAGAGCCTTCTCACCCTTCTGTATTACTCCGCCCACAGAGTGACAGCAGATCAATAAACTCACTACAGTTTGACAAATATTGCAGCTGTTGGACAACATAATGTACTTTTGAGGCTTTTTTAGGTGAGACTGTAGTTGTTCAGATTGCAACTATGCAGCGCCATCCACAAGATGGCGACAGAGACCGCAAAATAAGCCCTTAGAGGAAATACTCAGCGTAAAAATGCTGATCAAATCATTATAAAACTGGTAAATGACATTCTAAGTTGATCTCTCTCTTTTGTATGTTGTAGTGCTGTATTTATATCATAGTAATTGTAGTGTGTTGAGTGTGCGATAGGACTCACATATCAGGAATGTATGTATTTTGTGTTGGCCACTCTTTGTATAGTTACTTTTTGGTGGGCCATCTGTTTCTAATGAGTCTCCTGTTTTCATTACTGCAGACTTGTTCAGTAAACAGAAAGAAAAAAGAAATGGCCGCATGCGTTTAGCGTTTTTCCTTATCGCGAACACAACAGTAATCTGGTAGTGATTGCGCTGAGTTTTTTCGGGGTTAATTATTGTGATATCCCGATTGCAACAGAGAAATACTGGGAGATATCTCTGTAGATGGATGGCATTTCATGCCGTTCAGCCTTATAATCTTAAAATGTGAGCAAAATCACATATTTTGTCATCACTTTTGACATTACGCTAGAGAATCATTCAAGTACTAGCTATAAAGTGACGATGGTGAAGTAGCAACGGTTTCTCCTGTTCTGATGTCAGCTGCAGATGTGAATGAATGGCGGAAGAAAGTAGTTCCTCATACAAAAGGGTTTTTAGACTCTCCGTGTTTGATTTTCTTTTTTATATACACGATTATGCCGTCAAACTGTTGTATAAACGCAATATCACACGAGTAGCAGTGCGATGTGGCTGTATATCGTCACTGGTGGGACTAAGGCACTCGGCCTGTGGTCTCGTGCCAACGCGCGCCTCCCACCAGTGCCGATATACAGCCACGTCACACATCACACTGCTACTCGTGTGATATTGCTTATATATATATATATATATAAAAATAGAATTCTCTGTGAATCTTTCCACTCTGTGAATCAAATTTGCTGTTAATTCAGTAGCCATCAGGCCATCCAAGATGTTGGTGATTTCTTTCTTCAGTCGAACATTAAAGGTGCCATTGAATGAAAATCTGGATATACCAAGGCAAAGCTAAATAATAAGAGTTCAGTACATGGAAATGACATACCATGAACTCCACTGTCTCCTCATTCTCATATAAATGCTGAGCGTAAAATACACCTTATAAGTATAACACAGATATTATATTTCCTATTTGTCATGACAGGCTATGAGTAGACAGTACATGATCTCGCAGACACAGGTGCACTAATCTCTGAGCGCATGCCTGGACGGGAGGTCAGGTGATAGACATCGGTGACTGCGTCAACTGCCCTTGTGCATTCATTATCAAAGTGACATGACTACATTTAGGTTGTACTCACACTAAACTATCCAGGCGCGGTTCGATTGGCTGACCCTAGCCCGGTTGAAAGAAGTGGGCAAGAGCGTGGTATGCTTGTAGTGTGCCTGAGCGTGAAACTGAAAACAATGTCACTTTTAAAGGACTCTTTCATATAAATTGTTCACTCATTCTTACTTTAATGAACATCAACTATCATCGTTTATTTAAAGATGTAAACCCGTCGCTGCACCTCAGGTCCAACCTTAAGCAAACCTAATACATGCAGCACGATGACTTTTGTTTTTTGCTTGGCGTCAGCTTGGCATGTCCCGGCCCTAATGTTCTACTTAAGAAAGAATGGCACTTACATCGTGGATGACCTCTCTTGTGGTGCAACTGTCAGAGCCACATGCATCAGCACCATCTAAAGACGGACGTTTCAAACAGACATACACTGGTTCAAGTTAGACCCAGATCAGTCTGTGCTGCGTCAAACTGAACACGCTACTGACACCGGACATATGAGCACATGACAGTGGGCCAGACGCAATGCTTTGTATTTAAATTATTCTTTTCAAGCACAAACATGTCAATTCACCCAATATGACAGCTATTGAAAGTTTAAACTGGGGTTGAATATTCGAGTTTTTTTGTATTGGTTTTGAAACAAACTTGAAGGGATCAGTTCATTTACATATTGTATTGGCTAACCAAGATGGAATAATCTAAAAATGTCAGTTCCTTCTAAAAATGTAATGATAGTCATATTAAACATCTGGGATGGTATGAAAATTACTAAAGGATGATAAAGCTTTACATTTTGGGTGGAGGGTCTTTTCAGTGCATGTGTAAAAGTATATGTGGAACTCAGAACTAAAAACTCGCATACTGTTTAAACTGTACAGAAGGATGATGATCTTAGACAATCAACATTTAGAGAAGAGGTAAAAACACTCACCAATCTTTACAAAAAAACTGTACTTCCTTTTCAAATTTGCCAGTGTTTGGGATTCTTTAGGGAATCGTTTGGGATGAAAGAGCTTGATGGCATCTTTCACTCCTGTGAGAGCCATAAAGTTTCTTACGTTTCGTCTTAACCTCTCATTTTCTGTGGTAGAAAATCTTCCATGTCTCAGTTCGATGCCTGTCGTATAAAAAAGGGCAAAAAATTACTGTTACTATACAAAATTCTCTGAAAAGCTGCCTTATGCTAGACAGCATGCAACAACTCTGGTGGACATTCCTGCAGTCAGCATGCAATTTGCACGCTCCCTCAAAACTTGTGATATCTGTGACTTGTGATATCATTGTGCTGTGTGATAAAGCTTTTTATTTAAACTGGCCTTTTATTATGGCCAGCCTAAGACCTACCTGTGCAATAATCATGCTGTCTAATAAGCATCTTGATATGCCACACCTATGAGGTGGACGGATTAGTTTTATATCTATTTATATAAGTTTTATAGCCTATGAAGTTATAAAAAAAACTTCATGAAAAATGAGAACAAAAACAAACGTGTTGTTATACACACACACACTCAACAGAATCAACTTACCTTGTTTTCTGAATTCCTTGAACCTTGGCAGGTCAATCCTGATCATTTTATTGATATCACGTGGGCTTCGGGATTCTAATGTGATTTTAGGGCAAAATTGATTCAGTTCATCCAGGGCCTTTAAATCAACTAGAGGTTCATCTGAAACTAATTGCTTCGTGTTGCGCTTTTTAGTACCCATCATTATATCAGGAAGACCCCTTTCATGATCACTCATGTTTGACACATCCTCATGCTCTGTCCTGATGTCAGTCTGTTCTTCTTTTGGCATGTCTTCACAGTTTGTCTGTTTCACTTTTTCTCTCTTTTTCTTTCTTTTAGAAGGCTTCTCTTCACTTGGGCCCTGAAGCTCTTGTGTTTGTGCTTCATGCTGACTTGAGACACCATCATCCATCTCTGAAGTCTCGCCTTCATTATCCAGCTTTCTTCTTTTCTTTGTTTGCAAATTATTATCCGATTCCTTAATATTGTTTTTCCTCTTATCCTTCTTTTCGCTGCGTTTCTCAGTCTGTTCCTGTGGACTTTCAATGAGTTCATGCTGGTCTGTAGTTTCACTTCTCTTTTTCTTTTTCTTCACCTTTTCCCCATTAACGCGGCCATTACAGTTATTACGCGAAAGTGACGGCATTTCATCCATAGTAAGTTAATAATTATTAAAAAGCAAAAATCATGACGAAACAAACAAAAATCCAACTTCTCCTGACCAAAGACTGTAAAAACTTCTCCTGGAGACTCCTTGCACGTGTGTCGTTAATTTCACGTCATGCGCACAAACTGACAACACACCAAACACATTACCACAGGAACGACGTTACGAATATATGTTTAGCTTTACATTTATGCTATACGTTATATTATCTATAGATAATTCTATACCTGAAACATTTAGCGGAATGTTTACTAACCGCACTTTTCCTCCTGTACTTCTTCACTGATTAGTCTGCGATCTTCTCAGGACACAATAACTATACGGCCACCTGTCGGTCACGAAAGTCATTACATAAATATGACAGAAGTAGTAAGTAAATGCAATTCCAAATTCATTCATTCATTCATTTTCTTTGTCCCTTTATTAATCTGGGGTCGCCACAGCGGAATGAACCGACAAACTTATCCAGCATATATTTTAGGCAGCGGATGCCCTTCCAGCTGCAACTCATCACTGGGAAACCTCCATACAGACTCATTCACACACATACACTACGGACAATTTTCATTCATTCATTCATTCATTTTCTTTTCGGCTTAGTCCCTTTATTAATCTGGGGTCGCCACAGCGGGATGAACCGCCAACTTATCCAGCATATGTTTTATGCAGCGGATGCCCTTCCAGCTGCAACCCATCACTGGGAAACATTCATACACACTCATTCACACACATACACTACGGACAATTTTAGCTTACCCAATTCACCTATAGCGCATGTCTTTGGACTTGTGGGGGAAACCGGAGCACCCGGAGGAAACCCACGCAAACACGGGGAGAACATGCAAACTCCACACAGAAACGCCAACTGACCCAGCCGAGGCTCGAACCAGCGACCTTCTTGCTGTGAGGCGAACGTGCTACCCACTGCGCCACCGTGTAGCCCTGCAATTCCAAATTCATATACTATATCATAGTAAGTACATTATCAGATTCAGAAAGAGCAGGTACGTTTACACATACGAGGAATTTGCTTTTGTGACTAAAGCTTCAACAGAGCAACAGAATGATAGTGACAAGACACACATAATAAAGGGGAAAAACACATAATAAAGGAATTAAACAAATATATACAAATGACAAATTGGGGCGACACGGTGGCTCAGTGGTTAGCACTGTTGCCTCACAGCAAGAAGGTTGCTGGTTCGAGTCCCGGCTGGGCCAGTTGGCATTTCTGTGTGGAGTTTGCATGTTCTCCCCATGTTGGCGTGGGTTTCCTCCGGGTGCTCCGGTTTCCCCCAAACTAAATTGGTCATAGTGTATGAGAGTGTATGGGTGTTTCCCAGTACTGGGTTGCGGCTGAAAGGGCATCTGCCGTGTAAAACAAATGCTGTGGAGACCCCTGATGAATAAAGGGACTAAGCGGAAGGAAAATGAATGAATGAAACTGACAAATGAATGTACACTGTACAAATATTTAAACATTCTTAAATCAAGATACATGTTCTTGCGAATCCAAATATTTAAAAATAAAAAAGAGTGAAATGTGCCAGTGGGCTAAGAAAAATAATAGTTTTAAAGATTATATTTTTGGTAACACTTTATAATTTCATAACAAATATTCTCTGCCACTTTGTTTACCTAAAGGGGAAGTTGTGGCCTAATAGTTAGTGAGTTGAACATGTAACCCAAAGGTAACTTGTGTTTCTCTTTGAGTTTAATATAAATTTTGCACAAATTCATACAGAAAGTCCTAAAATAAAGTCCTGTCTTGAAGATGATATCCTATGGCTTAAATCAATTAATGCAGGTGAGTCAGAACATAGTAATATATGTTGATATGTTTCCACCTATTGCGTGGCCAGTAAAATTACCATTATCTCTGTTTAATAAATTATTCAACAATTATTCAATAATTGAAATTATTCAATTATTAACAATCTTGGATTTAAAAGGGGTGGCGCAGTGGGTAGCACGATCGCCTCACAGCAAGAAGGTTGCTGGTTCGAGCCTCGGCTGGGTCAGTTGGCATTTCTGTGTGGAGTTTGCATGTTCTCCCCGTGTTTGGGTTTCCTCCGGGTGCTCCGGTTTCCCCTACAAGTCCAATGACATGCGCTATAGGTGAATTGGGTAAGCTAAATTGCCCGTAGTGTATGTGCGTAAATGAGAGTTTATGGGTGCTTCCCAGTGATGGGTTGTAGCTGGATGGGCATCCGCTGCGTAAAACATATGCTGGATAAGTTGGCGGTTCATTCCGCTGTGGCGACCCCAGTTTAATAAAGGGACTAAGCCGAAAGAAAATGAATGAATGAATGATTTAAAAAGGTGACAGGCCTATTTGAAGAGTTTATTTTAATTGTTTTTGCAAATAAACTCATATATAGTCAATGGTTGTTGACTTGCTCCTGAATATACCTCCACTATATTTGTCTGTTACTTTCTTTAAGCATAATTTCCATTATTTCCATAATTACCTCCTTCTTAAAAATGAAAAAAAATTATCCATTTTCTATTCGGATCTCAAGCTAAGTCAATAGCTGAGAAAGCAATCAGAGGCCTCATTTTTAAGATGTCATCATGTACTGTAGACTTCTTGCAGTGTTTTACAGTATTTTGAACACTGAAGTATTTTGATACAAAATATTAAGCCATGTTCATCAACCCTATCAAATACAAATTACAAAATACTATTTTGTATTTGAAATACGTATTTAAAATGCATGTATCATAAATACTGTCCATCCCTGATAGTTAAATGATTCATTAACTATTTGCTAATGCTTACTAAATGTCTAAATTACAAAAAGGGCATACATTTGAGTCCCCAGTATTGAATTTTAAGCTAAGAAATTATTTTGCATGATAAATATGATTTGTGCACTTCTTTACATTTAGGCTTAATATACAAAATAAAAACAATCATGAATAAAAAATACATCTATGTATTTCCTGTTATTTTACAAGAGTCAAGAGTGATGCACTGCTGCCACCCTCTGTCCTGGAGCGGCAAGGTGCAAAAACAACAAGCCCGTTTCGCCAATAGGAAGTAACTACAGTAGAGCTTCGTGTTCAAAACACTGTCAACGGATCAACAACAAAAACAAGCAGAGCGATTTGCTGAACCTTTGTCATTGGTAAGGGCATCAAACAACTCACGTAAAACGTAGCACATGTGTTTCGCCTTTTATTTATAGTGTCTGTAGATGACGAGAGGAACGGTGCGTTATACATTATCGTTATGTCATTGTACTGTACACCTTTTTTCTTGATCAAAAATCCAGAACCGTAAATATAGACATTCTCTGATCATTGGGCGACATTGGAGACTTTTATGTGCAGGTGGCATTTATAAACGTTTTATCAAAAAGGTTAAACTACGTTTCGTTGCAGCGTAATGTTGTTTTTTTGAGGGATAAATAAATAAATAAAATCCACGCGCTTATTGGCTCGCTGCGGCACTGTGCATTTCTATGGTTTACTGTACAATAAGCCTGTGTGACTCTATATTTAGCTTGTCGTGGGGTCATGCTGTTCGTTTAAAATGACATATATTGTATATTTCGTTATTGTTTAACAGCACACAAACTCGTGTCGCTTCTAAAAGCGTTTTAAGCGTGTAAATAATAGTAACGTTAAAGAAGTTTCTGTTGCCGAGCTGCAGAATCCGGTAGAACAAAGCCAATCCAAAACAAACGCGTTGTTATGGCAGCCGTGCATTTGAAATTCAACAACTTGTCAGTGCGCAGCTGTTGACTTGACTTGACTCTGTGACTGTGTGTGTGTGTGTGTGTGTGTGTGTGTGTGTGTGTGTGTGTGTGTATGTGAATGAACTGACTGACTCCTGACCCGAGGCTTTATTTTAGGACGAGTCGAGTCAAGTTAACAGTTTTCCTGACCAGAAGAGCAAATAGACAGTTTTTTTTATTATCTTAAACCCCCTCGCGAGAAACAACAAGTGTTTAGATGATGTTTTAGTTAAACAAATGTTTTAAAACTAAGTTGAATTAATAATAACAGATGAGATGATTCACAATTTACAACCAGTCTCGCTTTAAATGTTTGTTATCTGTTTCCTTTTTGGAAGTCAAGTGACGCTTTTGTTGCATTTTTGTTTTAGTCTGTTTGTTGTTAATATTTTAATCCACTGATGAGCAATAAATAAAAAGCTTGTCTCTGTAAAATGAAAGTCATCTGGTGATTACACGCACAAAAAAAGTAAAACAAGAAATTATATAATAGAGAAGACCCCTATGGATCCTCACAATTGTCCGAATAACTATTTCAGGTATGTTTTTATTATTAAAGAGATCCCGGACGAGCCCCCATTTAAATGTTACGACCTTGAAGTTTAGCTCTAGGAGTTCAAGAGGTAATAGATAGGGCTGTAACACCTTCAAAATATATTTATGATTTAATCATTCATGTATGTATGAATATTTATAATGTTTATAAACATTATTAATAGTTTATCAAATAAAACACAAACTAACATTTTGCTCAGAACTAATTATGGCAAATCCATAGAACCAATAATAACTTTGAAATGGGCTCTTAATTTGTTCAAGAGCTATATATATATATATATATATATATATATTTTGGAAGTCGACATAACTGGTAAACGCAGAAATATATGACACTTGTAGAAAAGCTGGTTGTAACTTCAGCTATCAGATTATTTTCCAGTAAAAAACAGTTGTAATAATAAAGAGTATCACTTGTCATCTGACTTCAAAATGTTCTTCATTTTAACACATTTAGATAAACATTGTTCTGACTCTTAAAAGTCAGGACTAGAAGTGTTCATTATTTTTATTTTATTATTATTATTTTTTTTTTACTAAATTAATTAAATTAAGGCATTTATTTATTTAAAAAAAATTTAATTTGTTAAAATGAGTAGACATGAGATATCATGAACTAGTATTCAGCTGTATTTTATAATATTTAGTTGTATTTTTAACTAACTAAAGATTATAAATTCTTTAACAAATAGATTGCTCATTGTTAGTTAGCATACTAATGGGACCTTGTTGTAAGTATAAGCACATTAACACTTAAACTTTAAAATGAATTACAGACTGGTTGTGGATATCACTTGTCAGATACATAAAGTTATTTGAAGTCTAACTGTCTCTAATGTTGGTGGTTCATTCCGCTGTGGTGACCCCTGATAAATAAGGGACTAAGCCGAAGGAAAATGAATGAATGAATGTCTGTAATGTAGAGTCATTTACCTCTATTTACACACACTCTCTCTCTCTCTCTCTCTCTCTCCCTCTCTCTCTTTCTCTCTCTCAAATGAAAACTATCTGGTCTGAACAGACGAGGTTTTGGATCAAGATGAATCTTGCTTTGAAGTGAAGATTGTGAGATGTACTTTGAGTGGACTTCACAGAAGGTTGTGACAGATCAGCCTGTGCCCGTTTCATTGTGAGGATTAGATTTTAGATCCTCCTCTGCTCACGGAAAGATACCGACCGAGTAACTCAGCAGGCCAATCTTTTAGCAATAAAGATCTGTTTACTGCAACAGATTCATCTGTCATGACAAAAGAAGCTCTCACACACATTAGCCCTCCTGTCTAATTTTAAAACATATTTCTCTAGTGTTTAACGGAGAAAAGATTTATTTCAACACATTTTTAAACATAATAACAGTTTAATTAACAAATTTCTGATAACTAATTTCTGTTTTCTACTGCCATGATGACAGTATATAATATTTTGACTAGTTATTTTTTGAAGATACTAGCTTAAAGTGCAATTTAAGGGCTTAAATAGGTTAATTAGGTAAGTTATTGGATAACAATGGTTTGTTCTGTAGCCAGTCGAAAAAAAAAAAAATCTTAAAAGGGTTAATAATATTCACCTTAAATTTTATTTTAAACTTTATTCCAGCCAAACTGAAAGAAATAAGACTTTTCCAGAAGAAAAAATATTATAGGAAGTACTGTGACATTTCCTTGGTCTGTTAAACATAACAATATTTAAATAAGAATACAAATTTCACAGGAGGGCTAATGTGACTTCACCTGTATGTTCAGGGCTCTACATTCGTTTGCACCACTGGAGTTTTCCCTTTGTGCTTCTGTGTAAAACAGCAGCATATGGGAGTCGGACAAAGCGTTGCTGGATCTGATTTCAAGGACGGACCTTTCCATACCCACGCTAGTGTTACCTCATTTAGCCTTCATAAAGGGATAGAAGAATGATTGTTCTGGGACCACAAGCTTTCTGTGTGACACATGTGCATCATCTTCTCATTTGTCCATTTTTGTCTGTTCTTCTATTCTGGTTATTTTTTAAGGCAGGGTGCTGTGGGACACCCCCGGCCTGGAGGCTGGATTCCTGGATGCTGTACGTCCATAGCCATCGGTGGACTGGGATCAAAACCAGACTGGAGGCCCACCATCAATGTGCTTCTGTTTGACCTCCAGATCAAATGTGAGTCAGCAGATTTCACTCTTTTGGTTTTTACCTAGTAACATTGCTTCTTTACTGTATATACACTAGAAATCAGTCGGTTGTAAGTGTGGAGCATTTGTGGTTTGATCTTTTGAACGCTGATGCAAATGGCAAAATCAAGTGATGCTTTTGATTTTGTCCTAACAATTAATCTATGCAATTTTATTTTAGTCTGTTTATTGTTATTATTCATTGGTAAAACTGAATAATAGCAATAAATAAAAAAGCTTGTCTCTGTAAAATGAAAGTCATCTGGTGCTTAAAAAAAGTAAAACAAGAAATTATATCACAGAGAAGACCCCTATGGATCCTCACAATTTTCTGACTCCCTTCAAACTAAATTTATGATTTATATATATGTATGTATATATAAAACTGACACACATATATAGAATAAATATAGAAAAAATTAAGAGAGCACTAAACTTATTACTAGTTCTTTCGTTATGTCTTTTCAGTAATTCCCTGTTTAGACCTTAAAGAAAAAAAATGTGTTATATTATATGTTTATATGTTAATTATATAATTGTTATATTATATAATTTATTACATGTTTATAAATTATATACACATATGTACATAAACACAAACATATATAGACAGCCACATTTATTTGGCTAACATGGCTTATTGTCGTTTTAGGCTAATAAATGCATAAATATGGATAATATTTGATTTTGAAGGTTTAAATAAACATTATCAATAGTTTTTAAAATAAAACACAAACTAAATGGTCTCCTATTTTGTTCAAGAGCTATACAGTGCTCAGCATATATAAGTACACCCCTCACAAATCTGTCTTTTAAATTCATATTTTTATTAGGAAGCTATACAATATTATATTTGTGCATATACATTAGATTAGTCAGTACTGAAGCCAAATCTGGAGCTTATCTAACAAAATAACTTAAGATAACGGTCCAAAAACTAGTACACACAAATTTATATGTTATAGAAAAATATTAAATACAATTTTAAAAAAGAGAAAAAAAATAGAAGAAAAAGCTACAAAATTGAAAAATTTAGTTTTTAAAAAATATATATTTTGCTTGAATTTTACATAATGTACAAATAATAAATACAGCCTCATGTTGTGTCATTCACATTAACACACTGTCTGAAACTTTTGTTGATCCCCTCCCTCCTCCATTTTTCACATCTATAGCAAACATATATATTTTGTTCAAAAATAATTACATGGAATTGGTAGGGCAGGCTTGTAGTATTGATTTCTTTCAAAGAATTGATAGGACATAAAAAATTGCCCTCACTGCTTGAAGACTTGTATTGTTTTGTACATTTTTTTGCAGCAGATTCATTCATATGCATCACACTAAATGTGAAACAAATATGAAAAAACACATAGAAAAATGTGTAATCATGTCATTGATCCAAATGCCAGGTGTTTGAAGCCTTTTGTACTTTGCCCTGCTTGAAAATGTTAGCAAATCATTTATTTCAAGCACACGCCTGTCCACATAGTCCACCAAACTGATAAAGCTTTTTTCAAAATACATTTTTTCAGGAACTGATATCATATTTACATTTATGATGCACTTGCTCCTCTGTGTGTTGGTTCAGCTTAAGGTTTGAGAGTGGAGGGAGAGGTGAGATGGAGTCAGAGGAGACAGAAGGACGCACTTTAGTGCAGGTGATCAGTGAGAAGTACAGCCCAGACAACTTCCCATACTGCCGTGGGCCAGGAGTTGGAGTGGTGATCAGGTCGAGTCCCCAGGGTTCACCTGTCAAAGGTCAGTTTTATTTTTGGCCTAAAGCAAATTGCTGAAGCCTGACAGTTAAATTGGGTGTACTAGATATGACCTGGACCCTGACACATTGGTTAAAGGTATAGTTCACCCAAAACTGACAATTCTGTCATCGTTTACACATCCTGCACTTGTTCCAAACCGGTTTGATTTTCTTTCTTCTGTTGAACACAAAAGATGATTTTTTGAAGAAAGCTGGAAACCTGTAACCATAGTAGCATTTGCTTTTCCTACTGTGGTAGTCAATGATTACCAGTTTTTAGCTTTGTTCAAAATATCTTGTTTTGTGTTCAACAGAATTAAGAAACTCATAAAGCTTTGGAACCACTTGGTGAGTAAATAGTGAGTAAATTTACATTTTTGGATGAATTATTGCTTTAATGGCGTTTAAGATTGTTTTACTATATTTGCAGATTTACTGTTGGAATGTCCATGTTGTTGTTATCAGTATAGTAATGAATTATGGGATCAAAATAGGGATGGGCATTTTTTGCATTAGAATATTTAAGCTTGTAGAATAAATTAATATTCGAATATTCATTTATTAGAATTTTTCTCAGGTTTAATGAGAAGGATGTAATCTTTTAATTAGGGCTGCATGATAAAGCAAAACGAAATTCCAATCATAATCAAAATCTGCATTTGTCAAGCACATTTTGCTTCTGTGATCAGTAGTAAATCTCCTCCGAAGTCCAGAGGGCGCTCTTGAGCAAAACTCCAATTACGCAACGAAGAAGAAACCCAGGAAATCACCAAAGTGGTTGCTGAATAAAAAGAAGATTTAACTTTCATTGATTCAACATGACCAATAAACACATGACTAATCATCCCACAGAAGGATTTATTAGAAACATTCGATGTAGATATAGCAGACACAACGCAAACATTATTATTGCAGAAAGATTATCTTTGTTTAAATTATTGTCCAATTAAATAATCTACGATTATGACCATGATTTTTGCCTAGCTTATCAGTGAATTTTGACACTGTGTTGTAAATGCTGCTCCATTTAATTTACTTGTGATTACAGAACTGGCTTTACTGAAAAAAATGCACTTGACAATTGCCTTTGGTAATTTGTGCAGCCCTGTTTTTAATCGAGCATTATTGTTATATTCCGAATGCTATATTTCAAGAGTTCACACTTAGCTGATGATTTATTATAAAGCTTGTTTGGCATGCTGTCCCGGGAGACAGCCCTGAGCTCATAAGATCCTCGAGCCCGGGGCTCCCTCCCGTTTGCAAGGCGAGAGGGGAGTTTGAGCTCAGGTAGATCTCGAGAACTCCCCTGCTGTAGTAGCTAATGAACAGATAGTGATTGCTCTTAAGAGATAACTACTTACTAGGAGCATGTCTATGGTGCCGATTTGGATTAGTCAATTAACCTAAGTAAGTTGGATGGTGGGAGGAAACTGGGGGAAACCCAAATGAGCACGGGGAGAACGTGTAAACTCCGCACAGAAACGTCGGCTGGCTTGGTAAGGACTAGAACCAGTGACGTTCTTGCTGTGAGGCAACAGTGCTAACCACTGGGCCACCGTGCCACCCATCTAGGAAAGGAGGAGGAGTAGGGGTGGAATTCAATCATAAATTGAATAATGCGGGACCGGCCGCAAGCAATCGTAAGCACGTGATCCTCTCGAAATTAGTTTATAAATAAACTTCACTAAGCTACATTCACAACAATTTGTGTATAATATCCTTTTGTTGTATCGTTAAAAAACATTAAAAAAGGATCCAAATAATTAAAATAAAAGTACATAAAAAATGTCATGAAATGTCAATAATAGTGTTTCGATGCTTGGATTTTATATGATTCCTCATTGCGATGGCGCTTTTGTGATAAATCAGTTTTACTTTACAAAGTTTCATTCGCAAATAACATGTTTATCATTTGGATCAAACGTTCAGACTTTGCTGCGCTGAAAAGGAGACAATAAAAAAAAAACAATAAACCCGTTTCCACTCCATAGCGCCACCCCATGCATATAGTTTTAACTGCATGTTTTGTCAAAAAATCATGTATATAAATTGTTAGAATTGTTTAAAGGACAGTGCCATCTGTATGTGTGTATTAGATCGTCTGAATCTGCCGAGCATCTTGGTTCTGGACGGTTGTAGAATCACAGAGGCTGGAGATGAGGAGGAAGTGGCCACTTTCTGCGCTCACGTGGTTGAGCTAGACCTCTCTCACAATCAGCTAAAAGACTGGGGAGAGGTGAGAAAAATGTGTTGGAGTCGCAGGTTTTGTATCTGTGTATTAACATATGTGCGTATTCAGTAATGGCAAGACTTTCATTTAACAATAAAACATGTAACACTTATTGTAAGATTCAATAGTATTCAGTTAATTTACATCATGAAATACATTAAATAGCATAAAGTAACAATGAACTAGATTTTTAAATGCTGATATACTGTATATATTAGTATAAATTAGCATTTTCAAGGTAAATAAATGCAGTAAAATCTTTATTGCATTTAACAGGTAGTTTAATTTCAATTAGTTTTTATAGAAAACAGGGAAACATTAAAGATACTAATATTTCATGGATTTTATTAAACAGCACAGAGACACATTACAACAGAGCCGTTAAATGTGTTTAGTATAATAAAACAGCACTGCGTTTTTCCCATGTAATCAGAACCGAAAGCGGTTGACTGTGGCATAATGTAATGAATACCACGACTTCCATGATTCCACACCCAGTCACGGTGTCATTACACCCGCTTTTGTTTATTGTGAATATGTTCCCTCTAGTGGCAATTTTTGAAAAATACACTTTTATTAAAAAAACATTTACATTCTTATGTATAGCACATTTAATTAATATTAACATTAGTCGAACATTAGTCGAAAGTTGAACCATATTAATGTTGTTCAGCAACATTCTGGCCATTACAATAGGAATCTACTAGAGTTGGAATTCAGAATCAGGGTGAATGTGTGCTTGTGGCTTGAGTTTTTCCTCACAAATTTGCCATGTTGACCAAAAGAATGCTGCTTGGTTTTAAAGTGGCTTTGCATAAGTGGTGCTTTGTGCATCACAAGTAATGTTAAACCTTTATTACTGGCCATATCTGGGTAATGTAATTGAAGCTTTACTTTAACAAACCAAATAAATGCATAAACTAGTCAGTAGCATTCAGAAAGTACAATGAAATAGATATCTGTTAACTAACATAAGCTCAACCAGACAAGCTGGTTGGAATTGATCAGTATTTCATATTCTCTCCTCTCTCTTCTCTCTAGATAAGCAAGATCCTATCTAACATCCCTAACCTTGACTTTCTCAATCTGAGTATGAATCCTCTGCACGGGTCGAGTCTGGAGCCTTGTCTTGCTGAAGCGTTTTCAGGCCTCCGGCGCCTCGTACTCAACAACACGCATGTCACCTGGGACATGGTGCACACGCTTACACGAGAGATACCAGAGTGAGTATGGCTTTCACCACATTTCCTGTAGACTATAAAGAAAAGGTTGTGCGGAAAGCCCTTACATCGAGATGGTTTGGGCATGTAGGCTAAATACTTAATTTTTATGCAGACATAATCCACACAATTATTAGTGAATAAGACCTGTTGTTCAGACAAACAAGTTGTACCAGCTTGTGCATCATTTCCACAGAATGATATAGTAATAGAACAACATTTCAATCAGCCAATCAGAATTAAGGGATACATTTACCGTTTATGCTTATGGTTAGGTTTGTGCACTTCTACATGATTGTTATCTAACTATTATTCCCCTCTGATTTTTGGAATAATTTACAGTTATGTTTGGGTTTAGAAGTAGGTAATAGGTATGGATTACATTTTCGAACAGAAATGATATTCCTGGATTGACATAGATGTTAATACAGGATCGCACCGTATTTGGCAAAATCATGACGTGCCCCAACACAGCTGACAATTTCAATATAGCGAGTTTGGTGTCTTGTGTCACAAATCCAATGACACTGGTAGTTACAATTGTCTCGGAATTGAATTTGAGCATTGAGCATCAAATTTTTGTTAAGGTACAGCTCTCTTGGAACCTCACCTAAGGTGGTATTAAAAAATATTAGGTACTGGGTAGGTACAAAACCCAGTGGAATAGCCCCCAAAAGTGAACACTACCAAACCACTACACTCTCTGCAGTGGAAAAGCGCCTTTTGTCACTAGAAAGTGACAAGCCTTGTTTGTGTATGGTTCAGTACATGGTTAATCATCATTGTAATATTATGGTGTCGTGCTTCGTCTGTGTATTTAAAAAACGGCACTTCCTGTGTTGTCTTTCCCTGGCTTGTTGCATGCACAAGTGATGATTCTCTAAAAACAATAGCAGCAACAGCAATGAGTCTAGCTCTACCCTTTTGATACTGAACTATTGTGCTAGCTACCCTTATGAAAAGGTCCCAAAAAAGTGGTGTGGTACGTTACGGTTCGCTATTTCAGTACTTCTGACATTGGAAATTAATGTGTATCATACTGTACTGTACTGTACTGTACTGTACCAATACCAAACTGTACCACTCAGTGGAAATGGACCGTTAAACTCACCACACCAGTGGTTCAGACTGAAGTCAGTATGTTTTGTCAAGGTGTAGCAGGTTAGCAAGATTTCTAAAATAGCTAATGTATATAATCCAAAATACGCAAAAAATTGTACCTGCAAATTCTTTACTTGCCAGCAATGAAGCAATTTAATATACATACGTTTTGAGTAAGTAAGATAATGCCAAACAATTTGTTTTGACCAGTTGCTGCACTTGAGATTATTTATCATGGTGTGACTGCTGTATGCTACTTCTTATATACAGCGGGGAATATAAGTATTAAACACGCCACCATTTTTCTCAGAAAACCTATTTCTAAAGCTGCTGTTGACTTGAAATTTTCACCAGATGTTGCTACCAACCAAAGAAATCCATATATGCAAAGAAAACAAAACAGGGGTGGACATTTCAGCAAGACAATGATCCAAAACACAGCCAAGCAAACTCTCAAATGGTTTCAGAGAAAGAAAATAAAGCTGCTTGAATAGTCCAGCCAATCACCGGACTTGAATCCAATAGAAAATACAAAATAAAGATCAGATTTGATAGACGAGACCCACAGAACCATCAAGATATTACACTCTGTTGAAGTCTGTGGAAAAAAAACACACCTGAGCAATGCATGTGACTTCATTCTCCATATCACCAAAAAAGCCTTTTATATAAAGCATTAAATACATTTTCAGTAGTTCAGTACTTTCTCCTTGTGTCATTCCATTGTTATTACACATAACAAATTTACCAAAATCTGGTTCAATTCCATGTCAACAGCTCCTTTAGAAATATTATTCCAAGGAAAAAACATGACGTGTTCAATACTTATTTTCCCCGCTGTATATTTATTCAAAATATACATTAAATCTTGTGTCTGTACTTGTGGCTGTATTTCTGTAGTCTGGAGGAGTTGTTTCTGTGTCTGAACGAGTATGAGAGCGTGAACGCCTCTTCTATCCCCTGCCCGTCGCTGCGTCTGCTGCATATCACAGATAACCAGCTGCAGGATTGGGTGGAGGTGCGCAAGCTGGGCCTCATGTATCCAGGTCTGGTGTCTCTTATCCTGTCAAACAACTCGCTCTCGTCTATCCACGAGCCTGAAGACTCACTGCATAGACTCTTCCCCAACCTTCGCAGCATCAACCTACACAACTCAGGTGCTGGGCCACATGATCACCATCTCTATAGATCATTTTGGTCCTGAAGAGCCACAGTCCTGCAGAGTTTGATCCAATCTTAATAAAAACTCAGCTGCCTCTTGCTTTCTTGTAACTCTTAGATCTTAATTAGCTTGGGTTTCTTTGATAAGGATTAGAGTGAAACTCTGCAGGACTGGCTCTTCAGGACCAATCTGGCAAAACCAATAAGCCCAAAACCATGTTTTGAACACTGAGGAGGACCAAATCAATTTAAACGTATAAAGAGATCTAATAGATGTTAACTCACAATTTAAACAAAACTGAATAGGGCCAAAAAGCAAACTAAAACACATTGCAAAGCCAAAGTTAAAATGAACCAGCTTTTGTCAAGTATTGAGTAAATTACATTTCAGACACCATATTATTTGTTTTCTTAATGTGTTCCCCAAAAAAATATTTCCAATTACTGTTGGAGAAGAACAATTGTATACCTCAAAGCAAAACTGTAGTATTTATTGCTGAACAAATCATTTTATTGAATCATTTGAGTCAATGATTCAGTGATCACAAAGATACTCGTTTCATTTTTAAATGAATTAGCTGGATTTAACTAAATGATTTTAATGACATCAACAATAATGGCGACACGGTGGCTCAGTGGTTAGCACTGTCTCCTCACAGCAAGAAGGTCACTGGTTCGAGTCCCGGCTGGGTCAGTTGGCATTTCTCTGTGGAGTTTGCATGTTCTCCCCGTGTTCGCGTGGGTTTTTCTTCCGGGTGCGATTACTGTGTATCTTAAAGCAACGTTGCAGCATTTATTGCTGAACGAATCATTTTATTGAATCATTTGAGTCAACAATTCAGTGACCACAAAAATAGTTGCTTCATTTCTTAATGAATTAGCTGAATTTCGCTAAATAATTTAAATGAATGTTTATTTATCAATGACATCAACAATAATTTTGTTTAATTATTGCAAAAAATTTAGAAATATATCTGTCAATATCACAGAACCCTTAATCGTCATCTGTTGTTGTACCCGTCATATCATTCCAAACCACAAGGAAGTCATTCATCTTCGAAACACATTTGGAGATATTTTTAATGAAAGCTGAGATATTTCTGTCCCTTCATTGAAAGTCTATTCCATTGAAATTATTCACTTAAAAATAACAGTGTAAGCATAATCCATATGAATCAGACAATCTAATTCAAGTCTTCTAAAGAGTCACGATCACTCTATTTTAAACATATTTTATTGAAGCTTTTATTGCATTTTATTAAAAACACTTCTAATACTGTCAGTGGACCGACAGGAATCTCTCAGGATGCATTCATACGTCTTTATTTGTTTTTCAAAGATGAATGTAGGGGATTAATTGCCATAATTTGCATTGTTGAGTGGACTGACACTTTAATGAATTATTAGCTGATCTGTCACAGTTTTGTTTGCAGGTCTTAGTCGCTGGGAGGACATAGAAAAACTGAATTTCTTTCCAAAGCTTCAAGAGGTCAGAGTGATGGGTATTCCTTTACTCCAGCCCTACACTGATCAGGAGAGACGCTGTCTTATGGTAGCACAGTGAGTAATCCTACACACCAACGTTAGTAGAGTTTTTAATTCGTTTTTATTTTGATACTATTTTTAAATTCGGTTCAGATTTAGTTTGTTTCGTGAATGGTTTTGTTACACATTTCTATTTAGTTTTTATATATTTAGTTGCAGTTTTAGTTAACATTGGAGTTAACAGAACATGTCCAATGTCGGCCAGAGCAAAGTTAAGTGTTTGCAAAGCTTACATTAACTCCTGTGCAAACTTCTTCAAAATAAAATAAAATAATAGTTTGACTCCAAAACGGGGCGGCGCAGTGGGTAGCGCTGTCCGGTTTCCCTCAAAAGTCCAAACACATGCGCTATAGGTGAATTGGGTAAGCTAAATTGTCCGAAGTGTATGTGTGTGAATGAGGGTGTATGGGTGTTTCCCAGTGATGGTTGCAGCTTGAAGGGCATCCGCTGCGTAAAACATATGCTGGATAAGTTGGCGGTTCATTCCGCTGTGGCGACCCCAGATTAATAAAGGGACTAAGCCGAAAAGAAAATGAATGAATCCAAAACCATAAAAAAATGCAACAAATAAAAGTAAAAATTATGAAGAATTCAGACAAACTTGTTCAAATTAAAGATTATACTGTATATGTAGTTAAACATGCCTTGTTTACTTTTTTTGGCAAAAGAAAATATAGAAAATATAAATATATTTCAGTAGGTTTATACAAAAAAAGTCTGTATTTTCTGTATTTATTCATGCGCTTGACTGATATGTTTGGCTGTAAAAGTGCATATAAGGCATTTTCATAAAAAGATGCAGGTCTGATTTTCCACAACATAATGAGTCCTTATGAATTTAGAAAACAATTGTGTACTTTTGCTAATTATTATTTTATTTCAGTTAGTTTTTCAGTGATTGTTATTAGTTTCAGTTAGTTTTCATTTTTCATTTACTATGATTTTACAATGCTTTATTTTTTTTAAATTTACAATTTTATTAGTTAACAAAAACGTTTTTGACCAATAATTTTAGTCTGTTTTAGTTTTGTTTACTACACTAATCTTGCTACAAACAAATATTTTTTTTAAATGTGTAATTAGCTGTGTTTCCATCCAAAAATGCTAATTAAATTTATGCGCAATATTGGAATATTGCATAAAAGATTTGCGAATAATGCAGCATTTCCATCCAATGAGTCAAAGAGAACAAAATCGTCACTTCCTGATGAACTGGTGCCAAATAATGGAGTCTTTTTCTTCTATAATAAATGACTTGAACCTCAGAAAACAATACCGACACACAATGAATGCCTGTGGCATTTGGAGAAGACAGTTCTGGAGATAATAATAATATAACGATAATAATACTGAAGCATTGTGATGACGGACTTTGGTTAAGGCATTTTAGAATGACCAAAACAACATTTCAGATGCTTTACAATGTGGTCGGCCTGCTGGTTTGTCCATTAATGCTGTCCATCACACCCATTTTTATCATCACATGATCTCTTATAACAAAATCACATGACTTTTTTTAATGCGCATACTGGAATTTATTCGGTAAAAGTGTATCCATTGTGGTTTATGCACTTTTTTTGTTACACTCTAAAAAATGTTGTTCAAACTACGTATTTAAAATGAGCTAAAACAACACAACTTGTAAGTTTTTTGGGGACAACTTAATTGTTGATGTTCAATCCACTTAAATTTGCAAAAACTAATAAGTTAACTTAATTTCTTTATGTTGTCCCAACACAAATCGATTGTGTGTGATTTTTTTCATTCATTCATTTTCCTTTGGCTTAGTCCCTTATATATCAGGGGTCGCCACAGCGGAATGAACCGCCAACTATTTCGCCATATTTTTTACGCATCGTTTGCCCTTCCAGCCGCAACCCAGTACTGGGAAACACCCATGCACTCTCGCATTCACACACACACTCATACACTACAGCCAATTTAGTTAATTCAATTCACTTATAGCGCATGTCTTTGGACTGTGGGGGAAACTGGCCCAGCCAGGACTCAAACCAGCGACCTTCTTGCTGTGAGGCGACAGTACTAACCACTGAGCCACCGTGCACTCAGCATTTTTTCAGTGTATTGAAAAAAAAAAGTTTATCCTAGTACTTTTCAAAATTTATGCTCATCTTGGCATTTCCATCAAGCTTTTTTTTATGCGATAATCCAAAATGTGGATAAAAATAGGTGGATGGAAACATAGCTATTGTTTCGAATTTTTAGATATGAAATGTAGCCACTAATTTCTGTTTCCATCTCTCTTACACAATTGTCGTTCCACTTCATTTTTTTTAAGGTTGCCTCAAGTGACTGTATTAAATGGCAGTGTTGTTACCGATGGGGAAAGAGAGGATGCGGAACGTTTTTTCATCCGCTACCATCTGGACTGCCCTGAAGATGAGCTACCACAGAGGTAATGCCATCTTTCACTCCTCACACCACCATCACAGCTCTCTCAGTCTTTTTCTCTCTCTTTTTTATATACTTTGTAATTTTTCTTCCAGTACATTCATGGAAATTATTGGTTAATTCAATTTAGTAATTAAATAGCTTATTTTTATTCCATCATAACTGCAAACTCGGGTTTGATAAGTTGTATTTTCGCTTTTTACCAGTTCCGTAGTTGCTCTTTTAGTTGTAGTCATTCCCAAAGCAACAATTATTTATTGGATACCAAAACATTGTCCTTTTTTAGAAGATAGTTCTATTCTATAAATTTATATCTATTTACTGGTACATTTCTGATAACCGCAAAATGGGTATTATAACATAAAAAGACTTTTCACACTACTATAGACCATTTTGAGGGATATAAACAATAACAATGGTCCTAATGTATTTCCTGTTATAGATCTTTCATTTCCAAAGCTTCTGAGAATCCAGAAAGCTCCACATGTTGATACTTTTTTTAAAGACAGCCATGTTAACAATCGCCTCTTGTTACAGTTATGAAAAAGTTTTAAGACAAGCAGGAACTGTTCATGGACCAATGATATTGCCATATTGAAATGGGGTGAAAAAAGCAGTGCTAGATGGTGTCACTTCTAAATAAGTGAGAAATCTACCTTTTAGTTGGGGTTAAAAAGTAGTGTGTAGAATAACTCAAGGTTAAAGGGATAGTTCACCCAAAAATTAAAATGTACTCTCCCTTAAGTAGTTCCAAACATTTATGTGTTTCTTTGTCCTGATGAACATTCTAAAACTATATTTTGAAGAAAGCTGAAAACCTGTAACCATCGACTTCCATAGGAAAAACAAATACAATGGAAGTCAATGCTTAGAGGTTTCCTGCTTTCTCCAAAATACCTTTGTTTGTGTCCAACAGAAGAAAGAAAGTCAAACAATCATAATTTTCAGTTTTGGATGAGCTGTCCCTTTCAAGGGATAGTTCACCCAAAAAAGAAAATTTCCTGTTTATTTACTTACCCACAGGTCATTCAAGATGTACGTAGGTGAATTGTTTCTTCAGTAGAACATTAAAGGAGATTTAGCATGGAAATCCTTGGCTATCACCCAAAAATGACAATTAATTCCTGTTAATTTACTCACCCACAAGTCATTCAAGTTGTAGGTGGCCTTTTATCTTAATTAGAAAATATAAGAAGATTTTAAGCTGAATTCAAGGTTCTTGGTTATTCATATAATGGCAGTGAATGACGAATTTTTACGATTAGAAATAAAAAATGAGTCTAAATCAATAGCCATGGCTCCTGATGACACACTGTTCTTGTGAAGCTAAATGATCGGTTTGTGTAGAAATTGAACATTATTTACAGTATTATTAGTTTTATTCCTGTAGTCCAAATGTAGTCCAGTCGATTTTGATGACAAAAGCGTGAGAGCTGGTGACACAATCACCAATATCTATAAACAAACCTGACCTCCTGTCCAAGCGCTCCCACATGATTTTGTCATTAAAAGCAACCGGACAACAGTTGGACATGCGCCAAGAACTGTTTGACCAGGCTGTGGATTAAAGCTAATAATATTGTAAATAATGTTCAGTTTCTTACACAGACCAATCGATTTGCTTCACAAGAACTCAGTGTGTCATCAGGAGCCATGGCTATTGATTTAGACTTGTTTGTTTATTTCTAATCTTAAAAAATCTTTAAAAAATCTAATCTAAAATCTTCACTGCCATTATATGAATAACCAAGAACCTTGAATTCAGCTAAAAATGTTCTTACATTTTCTAATTAAGATAAAAAGTCACCTACAACTTGAATGACCTGTGGGTGAGTAAATTAACAGGAATTAATTTTCATTTTGGGTGATATCCAAGGACCCTGGACTCAGCTAAAAATTCAGCTAAAAATCTCCTTTAATGTTTTACTGAAGAAACAATTGACCTACATCAAAAAATTTAAGTGAACTATCCCTTCAAGTCCTGAGTGAAAAGTCCTATTAAGGGACTTTTATATTAACCATTTAAAAAAGAAACCAATGTAGGGACAAATCTTTTTTTCCGAATGGAGTAAAGTAGGTTCTGTGCATCAGTTGTGGAGTAGATGGAGGCTGATTGTGAAGCTGCAGTCGAATGAAAGAAACAGGGCATAGTTTATTCTGACAACATTATTGGAGATGTCTGGCATTTGAAACCAGAGATTAGTCTGTTGTTTCTCTGGAAGATTGAGTTATAAAAAATTGATTAAGAATCATGAGGTCAGATATATATAACAGGCACAAATTCGTTGTTTTATGATTTAAGCAACATCTTGCATTCAGGAAAAAAAACAAGGTGAAATCTAATTTATACTCTAATACACTCTATTAACACACATTTCTTGTTCATGTTAAATGAAACAGTATGTATTAAATTATAAAGGATGCTCTAAATAAGTGTTTGTCTATAATTAAATTGGCAGTAATTTAATTTACTATTGACTTAATTCTTTTGTTTGGTCCATGTGGGGACTTTTATCTCCTTATTACCTTCTTTTGAAAGTAGGTTAAGTAGTGGAAATGACTTTTTTTCCTGCTCTGAAATGTAATCTAAACAATGGGAGAGTCCAGCCACCTCTTTCCGGTTTAGCATAAATACTCTCTCTCTCTTTCTCTCATTGGCAGTGTCTTGTGTATCATGATGGCCATTCACTACATTCCAACCTATTTTCCTTTGACTGCTTTCTCTTTAGTCTAGCGTCTCCAGTTAGCCAGGTAACATTAAGCTCTCCAATCCCTCATATCTTCCAGCCTCCAGCTGTCCCTCATTTGCCCTGTTTTTTGGGGGGACGTTTCAGGGGATATTTTAGTGGGTCTTTGCAAGTAAAAGACACGGAAAGCGGATCACCCACGTTCTTAGCAAACCCCATTCCACTTAACCTCGGAGAGTGTACGGAGGACTTTTCCAGTGGCTGCGGCAAGCCCCAGCTTCCAGCCGGGGATTCTAACCTTTGGGAGACAATGTGTCCACTCTCTCCCTCCTCAAAGACGCCTTTGTACTGGAATACTCCAATCAGAAAATCGATACACAAGGTGGCAGCTTTATTCGTTCTTCCCCTCCTTATATCCCTCTTTCTCCCTCCCCGTTCTTCTCTCCTGCCCCTTTTCATTTGCTTTAGGAAGGGATTGAGTTAGCGGGAGGATTTTTTCAAAAGGGGATGAAATGACGTCCCTGACTTAGTCTCTCATGGTTTTTCCGTCAAGCGATGGAGATGCTGTTGTTGCCTTTGTACGAGAATGACTCTCAGACTCAGTGAATTGATTAAGCTGCTGTCTAAACAGTTATGTCACAGAAGTTCCCGCTCTTGCTGGGAAGGTCAGGAAACAGGAGATGAGCTGGAAATGGCCCTTTCTCAGAAACAGGGCAAAAGTCTGTCTAAATTCTGAAGTCAGAAAGTTATTTAAAAGGTTATGTTAAAAATGGGTGGCACGGTGGTTCAGTGGTTAGCACTGTCACCTCACAACAAGAAGGTTGTTGGTTCGAGTCCTGGCTTGGCCAGTTGCCGTTTCTGTGTGGAGTTTGTATGTTCTCCCCGTGTTCGTGTGGG
Organism: Danio jaintianensis; assembly: GCA_903798115.1. Taxonomy (NCBI): domain Eukaryota; kingdom Metazoa; phylum Chordata; class Actinopteri; order Cypriniformes; family Danionidae; genus Danio; species Danio jaintianensis. The sequence continues at coordinate 8,528,255 of CAIGQV010018170.1, forward strand.
TTTCCTCCGGGTGCTCCAGTTTCCCCCACAGTCCAATGACATGCGGTATAGGTGAATTGGATGAACTAAATTGCCTAGTGCATGAGTGTGTGTGAATGCGAGAAGGTATGGGTGTTTCCCAGTACTAGGTTGCGGCTGGAAGGGCATCCACTGCGTAAAAATATATGCTGGAATAGTTGGCAGTTCATTCCGCTGTGGCAACCCCTGATAAATAAGGGACTAAGTCGAAGGAAAATGAATGAATGTTTTTAAAATAATAATTTCATTTTATTTGTGGCCATGATTTTTATTAAGTCATTCACAAATTAAGTCTATTGAACAAATGCTAAATTTGTGGCCACTGCACTAAAGGGGTTGTTAGCCTTAAAAAAATAAAAGGACAAGCCCCAAAAAGGACAAAAATGCTATACAAACATAATAAACGTCATTAAGATAGTCCTTGCGACTAGTGCATTATACATACAGGTGTTTTTGTAACAGAGAACTGTTATCATATGTAGTTTTTAGAACTACTAGTGGAGGTATCTGCTCCTACTAGAACTACTAGTGGAGGTGTTGTCAGGTTTTCACTGCAGGAACTGGGAATGCTTTTAGTTAAAGGAACTAAATTATCTCCTACTTCAGAGTAGGTTCTAACCCAGCAGTCAAAACTGTAAATGTACAGTATGTTGATTGGGTGAATGCATACCATACAAAGACATAAGCATGAAGAGAGCTAATTTTAGTGCCATTTACCTGTAGCCATTGTCTGCAACCCTGTTTTTTTCTCAGCCTCAATTATATATAGCACTTTGTAGTTTATTTCTTAGTCCTTTTTTTTTAAATCACACTTTTTGTTTACAAATGCAAGATGCATCTCAGTGATCATAGAACCCACAACACATAAAACGTTCCCTATCCTCCAGTTGTTGATTTTGTTGAATGGTGCAGTTGATGTTGTTGTCGGTCAGTATACATCACTTCAGACCATTCACAATGGATTTAACTTATTTAGGGAAACTTAGTTCTAATGTGACCAGCTTGGCTGCTAGTCACTATACCTGAGTGCCTGGTGGAAAAGTCCCACATATTTTAAGCCTTCTAATTTTCACAGTATTTTCCATTATATTTTCTCTTCTGGGGAAAGTCTTATTTCTTTTAGTTTGGCTGGACAAAGATTTTGAGTGAGTTTTTTTTATTTGAGTGAGTTTTAATTTTTTATTTATTTAAAGGCCATTATTATTGGCCCCCTACAGAACAAACTACTGTTATCTAATAACTTGCCTAATTAACCTAACTTGCCTAGTTAACCTAATTAAGCTAGTTAAGCCTTTAAATTGCACTTTAATCTGAATTCTAGTATCTTGCAAAATAACTAGTATGATGTACTGCCATCATGACGAAGACAAAAGAAATCAGTTATTAATAATTAGTTATTTAAACTATGTTAAAAATATCTTCTTTCTATTCAGCAGCACTTTTTTAAAACAATTTCTAAAACTTTTTACTTCAACTGTATTTCTGTGGTGACCATTTACTTCAAGTAGTTTAGGGGGAAAACTGTACTGCTTGAAAAAAAACATTAGAAGGTTTTCACGATTGGCTGAACTGTTCTTTTACAAGTTGCTTTTTTTAATTGATTTCTTCTTGTGGTGCCCACTGGGACCACTTCTTCAGAGACTTTCTTTTCAAATCCTATGTAAGCTAAAACCAAGGTACACTGACCCTCATTTCTGACCTCCTCGCTCCATCCACATCCTATTACTTTCTCTGTCCTGTTTCTCCGGAGGGAAAGACATTTTCCCAGAGGGATGAGGCTGAGATGAGAGTTGGCACCGGAGGGTGAAAGGGCAGGTGCAGAAGTAGATGCAACTCTCTAGATATGGGTAAAGGTTGCCCCCTTTTTGAACCCAGCCTGCTCTTTCCCCCCACCCATTGGGCACAGATCAGAGCCTAGGCTATGTTACCAACTCTGCTAAAACTCTGAAAGAGGGAAAAGATCTGAGAAACAGAGAACGAGATGGACAGAAAGAAATTATGCCTCCCCGAAAGGCTTCTGGCGGTATCAAATCTTCTTGTTTCAATTAATTGATGAAGCTTTTATCATGAAATTCGGATCTAAGCTGCAAATTTTTTTTTACTTTTAATAAGTATAATTAAAAAATGTACCAAAAAATAGGAATTTTATTAGTTATTGGTAAATCAAAGAAGATAATAATAAGATAATGAATGCTTTTGTAGTTGTCATTACATTGACTTTAGTTAATTGAACTGATGTTAACAAATTAGTTCTTACTGTACAGTGTTAACAAACAAAAGGTTTATAAATAGTCACCTAATTTTCAATGTCGTAGGTCAGATAATTGTGAAAATGTGATGAACAACCACTAATATAACAATTTGAAAATATTCTTAAAAAGCACTTTAAAACTTAAGATTAAAAACAAAAAATATTCACACATATTTTGAAGTTCTCACCATATTAAAATTGTGCATGTTCATTATAACGATACATTGAATTATTGAATATCGACATATGCCTACTCCCTGACCTCAAATAGACCTTTGAGTGACTCTCATGCATTTAAAGAGTGACCTCTTTAAATGCATGAGATGTAACCTGGATAGAGACCCATTGAGCAGTATTTTTGAGACTGTGGTAGCATAAAGTAATGGATAGAACCATTTGAGAGACTTTCAAAGTGATCCCACTGTAACATAAGTCACATTTACGGTTGCTTAGACATAAGGTATAAGTATACACAGGACTGTTATCTTTATAATGCTGGGAAGATGTAGAGATTTGAGTGCTGGCTAATGTAATCCAAACCCCTTCACTGCTTGATTGCTCACACCGATTCCTTAGATGAGGCATATATATGTTATTTAACATATACCTATGTGTATTCTTGCAAAATAGGTGTAGTATAGGTACAAAACCAACACTTAATCTTTAGTTAAGTTGTTGTCATATCATACAATTCCATATCATTAAATTTTATAGAGTTAAGTTATGGAATATCAGGCTTTATCATTTATATAATTTAACAAAAAACATGATATTGAAAAACATTATCACTTTATTTCACGTGTTCTGCCTATTGTTATGTTTAGGCTATTTTTCACTTCCATTTTATTTCTTTCCCACTTGTCAACCTGCAATAAAATAATTTTTTTAGGCTGCTTACTGCTCAACCATTTAGCATAAATCTAGCCTATTTTATCGACTTATCAGACCCCTTTAGCGCATAAATCTAGCCTAGTTT
>CAIGQV010018170.1:8531871-8552308 GCA_903798115.1 Danio jaintianensis
AACAGCATAAATCTAGCCTAGTTTAGCGACTTATCAGACCCCTTTAGCGACTTTATTTCACTCACTCACTTTCCTTTGGCTTAGTGCCTGATTTATCAGGCGTCACCACAGCGTAATGAACCAGTAATTACTCTGCCACATGTTTTATGCAGTGGATGCCCTTCCAGCCGCAACCCACCACCGAGAATACACATTGAGGGTAAACCCTCCATATTGGGAAATACTCATACACTCTCTCATTCACACACACACACACACACACACACACACACACACACACACACACACACACACACACACACACACACACACACACACACACACACACTTTAATTAAAATTAACTAAGTAACGCAACTTTCAAAAGTAACTTTCCCCAACACTGGTCATTATTGCTCATGAAAATTCAGCCTCTTTTTTTTGTGAAAGTTTGGGAATTTGACATGTGGCTTAGAGTGGGAATTCTGGGTGTAAAATGATGAGCACTGTTCACCCGCCATTCAGCAAATGTGAGTTACATCATGTACTTAAGTAGGAATGGGACCGTTAAATAGGTGAAGCAGCCCTATAGATTCAACAACCTTTGAGTAACTAAAACCCAAGCCATGGCCACAGGTACAATGATCCTCCCCGGGAGGAATGGAAAATGCAGGAATGATAGTGGAGGGGAGGAGGCAAATACAGGGATGAGAGGAGGAGAGTGTGAAGGAAATGAAAGGGGCTATTGGTGGTACTGTCTTTGAGCAACTGTAGCCTTGGACCTTGCTGACATTTTGACATTGAAGGACTACATAGGACATGTGAACAAGAAAGTGAAATGGCAGATGTATGGAGAAAATCTAAGTGCGTCACTCTTAACGGTAAATTAGAAATTTAAGACGATAAGAGGATGGAGTAGCTAGGCTCTTTAGCATCCATCACAGTGGATGTCGATGCTAAAGATGTCAAGGTAAAACGATTCATAGACAACATGTAGACAAGTCTTGTTGCCATTTAAGCAATAACAGCAGTTATTAATTTTATCATGTAGCGGCATCTATATTGAGGCTGTGATAGCTTGAAGTACAAGTTTTGGGCTGTCAGTTAAAATTGAATATACTTCTAACAATAGTAGACATAAAAAATGAACATATTTAATCATGCTTCAGTTTTTTTGTCATGACAGGAATTCCTCTACTAGGGCTTTTAAGTCTAAGGTGTGCAGATTTACAAAATAATTTCATTATGTTTTGTATATTGTGTCAATGAATTGAATTAGCATTTCTAAATATTTTTCCCCAAAATTATGTGATCCAAAAAGGTTTGCCAGTGTTACCAACTTTTTTGGCAAATTTAGCGATTTATCAGACTCCTTTAGTGACATTATATTAAGGTAGCATAAACATAACTTAGATTTAGTAACTTATCAGACCTCTTTAGCGACTTTATTTCTAAATAGCATAAATCAAGCCTAGTTTAGCGACTTATTAGACCTCTTTAGCGACTTTATTTCTATATAGCATAAATCTAGTTTAGCGACTTATCAGACCCCTTTAGCAACTTTATTTCTAAACAGCATAAATCTAGCCTAGTTAAGCGACTTATCAGACCCCTTTAACGACTTTATTTCTAAACATCATAAATCTAGCCTAGTTTAGCGACTTATCAGACCCCTTCAGTAACTTTATTTCTAAATAGCGTAAATTTAGCCTAGATACAGCAACTTATCAAACCCCTTTGTTATAGTGATTATCTAGAATTATCTATCATTAACATCAGGTAGTGAGCTTCTCCACAATGTCGTCTGTAGCTTTAAATTGCACGAGCCTTTTAAATTTCAATGTATTCTGACTGGCTGTCAGTGTTTTATCATTTATTAGCTGAGAACAAAAATCATCCTGAAAGTGATCTGGTCTGAACTCTGCTTTACATTTGAAAAGATTTTAGAGAACTATATCTTTATCATTATCTTTAGCTTAGTTATCATGCTTGGTGTGAACAGACCTTAATCACAGAGCCTTAGTGACAAACCGGTTTCTGAACTTGTCTGTTTATTACATCTGAGAGACTACACACTATAACTGCAGTGTAATCTCACTGCATTGTATTCAATCTACAATAAACAAAACTGGTATACTGGCATGTATAAAACAAACATATAATGTGAATATAAATACCTTTTTATTAAACACCTAAAACAAACAGATACCATGTTGTAGGTACCACCAGTAATATGCAAATTTACGCATTACTTCATCTAATGACATGTAGCAACTTTTGGATCAGTTCTTATCTACGTTCCAATGAATGTAGTTGGCAACACTGGTATTTGCTCCCATCTGTTATTCTTTCAGCCAGAGAAACAGATGGATTATGTATGCATTGGGGAAGCAGGAAGTGCCCGTTTCACAAAAGATACAATTACAGTCAGTTACTATTGTCCAGTTGATATGCATCTTTTATGTAAAATGTATACCAATAAATACAGCAGTGGGTAAGTAGTTTCCCATTCTGTGCATCATAAAGAGTTTTTGTTTTCTTTGCCAAAAAATTGTGCTTTTGGAACAATTTCAGACAATAATATAGTATATAATATAATATTATTGGGCGGCACGGTGGCTCAGTGGTTAGCACTGTCGCCTTACAGCAAGAAGGTCGCTGGTTCGAGCCCCATCTGGAGCAGTTGGTGTTTCTGTGTGGAGTTTGCATGTTTTCCCCGTGTTGGCGTGGGTTTCCTCCAGGTGCTCCGGTTTACCCCACAAGTCCAAAGACATGCGCTATATAGGTGGATTGGATGAACTAAATTGGCCGTAGTGTATGAGTGTGTGTGTGTGAATGCGAGAGGATATGGGTGTTTCCCAGTGCTGAGTTGTGACCCCTGATTAATAAAGGGACTTAGCCGAAGGAAAATGAATGAATGAATATAATATTATTATTAATATAGTAAAATAGTAATATATAGGGGGCGTCACGGTGGAGCAGTGGATAGCACAATTGCCTCACAGCAAGAAGGTCGCTGGTTCGAGCCTCGGCTGGGTCAGTTGGCATTTCTGTGTGGAGTTTGCATGTTCTCCCCGTGTTTGTGTGGGTTTCCTCCGGGTGCTCCGGTTTACCCCACAAGTCCAGAGACATGTGCTATAGGTGAATTGGGTAAGCTAAATTGTCCGTAGTGTATGTGTGTGAATGACTGTGTATGGATGTTTCCCAGTGATGGGTTGCAGCTGGAAGGGCATCCGCTGCGTAAAACATACGCTGGATAAGTTGGCGGTTCATTCCGCTGTGGTGACCCCGGATTAAAAAAGGGACTAAGCCGAAAAGAAAATGGATGAATGAATGAATAATATATAGAATAATAATAATAATATAGTCAACTCAGTATGGTGTCCAAATTGAAAGTACTACCATGATGCCTCTAATGAACTTGGCTATTATGAATAGAATTAATAATTTTGATACTTGTTTACATGTTAAATACAATCATTTCACTTTTATTGTCTTATTTTGTCTTTTGTGATTGGCTGTTGGAAAACAAATCTAATGATAGTCTCATGCTACCACCTATATGCTATCATCTATATCACCTATATGCTATATCACCTATTTCATTACTATAGCAACTCATGCAGATTTACTGGTTATTGCCCACACTTTCATAAGCCATAGATCCGATTTCAATTGATCCAAAATGACAGTTAGCGCTAAAGACTGGAAGACAAAAATTGCGGTTGTGTGGAGTGTAAACAAAGCCTACTGTTTCTCTGCTGCCCCTCTTAAATAGGAACTTACCCCAGGTTCATCCAGGGTGACTCCCACTGTAATACGTGTGCTAAAGTAGCTCTGCTTAAAAAGACACATTGTTGACGAGTAAATCCCGAGTGAGTTTCCACGGGTCCCAGGAGATATTTGTCATGTTGTAGATATCTAAATTTTGAGCTAAGGGTGAATGCGCTCATGTTATCTACTTGAAAACAGGTCATGTTGTTTTTGAGGCCATCAGCAACTGCAGTATCTACAGTAGATTCACTGTATGGCTGTACTGTGAACTTGGTGCACCGCACGGAGGCGACTGTCCGCTCCCATCTCCGAGACTGATCTGTTTTGTGGAATCCAAGGCAGCTATGTTATCACAGCGAACACCCATTCGCCTTCATTTAAGGAGCTTAGCCACACTAAATGAGACCCTTGAGTGAGGCTGTTCTTTCTCTCAGACAGAGTGGCACTTTGTATAGACGGGGGCAGTATTCCCATGGCGAAGGCAGGGAGCCACAGGCACCTACCCAGGCTCAGGCTCTGCTTTGTGGGGAGACTTTCTCTGGACAGGCTGGGGAAATTACTTTGATTGGCTGTGTCGGTTACTGTAGCCCTCTAAAGCTAAAAGACTTTTTTTGTGGAGATTTTATTTAATTGTTCCTGCCGATCTCCTCTTATCTTTCCCACAATCCTTCAGCACGACGGGAGAGAAGGGAGGGTAAAAGGGGGTGGTGGTGAGAACTTTCTCACGGTTTAAAAACTCTATGTGCTTTACAAACACACAAACAGGTACGCGAATACACTACGGCGTCTTCTCACAGACACACACACACACACAGCTCTGTGGTCACTTCCTGTGAAATGGTTCAGACGAGTTGTGGCTTTTAAACAGCTGAGTGCGATTGACATTTTTGATCAAAAAAATGATGTTAGTATGGGTGTTGCTTTTGTAGCTAATTAGCTCAATTTTGTAGCTCAAAACTTTCCCTTACATGCTTACACACTGTGGGATAATGTATCTGTGTGAATTTCATCAAGACTCAATTTCAACATACAGTGGGTGAAATAAATATTGAACACGTCACCATTTTTCTTAGAAAACATATTTCTAAAGGTGCTGTTGACTCGAAATATTCACTGGATGTTGGTAACAACCAAATAAATCCATATATGCAAAGAAAAAACTAATTAGTGTACAAATTAAGTTATGTGTTTTATTTATGAAATGACACAGGGAAAAAGTATTGAACACATGAAGAAAGGGAGGTGTAGAAAGTCAGTGAAAGCCCAGACAGCAGCTGAAATCTCTCAGTAGTTCTTCAGCAACCCTCTGCCCTTCCTCAGTGTAAATTTATATTAGCTGCTTCAGTCCAACGTCTACATTAGCAGGATGATGAAGTTGAAACCAGGGTGGACATTTCAGCAAGACAATGACCCAAAATGCTTTCAGAGAAAGAAAGTCAAGCTGTAGAATGGCCCAGCCAATCACCTGACTTAAATTCAATATAAAATACAAAATAAAGATCAGATTTGATCGACGAGACCCACAGAACCATCAAGATATTACACTCAGTTGAAGTCTGTGAAAAAATCACACCTGAGCAATTCATGTGACTTCATTCTCTATATGAGAGGCTTCTTTAAGCTGCCATCACCAAAAAATGCCTTTTATATAAAGTATTAAACACGTTTCATTAGTTCAGTACTTTCTTCTTGTGTCATTCCATTGTTATTACACATAACAAATTTATCAGATTTTTATGTTTTGTTTTATTTTTATGTTTGTATTGTTTGGGTTTTTCCCAAAATCTGGTTCAATTCCATGTCAATAGCTCCTTTAGAAATACTATTCCCAGGAAAAAACATGACGTTTTCAATACCTAATTCCACCACTGCACTTAGCATATTGCTAAGTTAACTATAGAGTGTTTCAGGAGTAAGTTTTCTTATGGTTCCTGCAGCACTTAATTAAAATACTCTAATGAGCATTGTTTTAAATAAAATGTTAATTATTTGAGTTTTAGCTAAAAGAGATAGTTAACCCAAAAATACAAATGTATTTACATTCATGTGGTTTCAAACCTTTATAAATGTCATTATATTGTTAAACACTTAAGAAGATGAAAAAAACCTGAAAAACCAGGTTACAGGTTTTTTCAAAATATCTTCTTGAGTGTTCAGCAGAACAAAGTCAGTCAGTCAGGTTAGGAACAAGCAAAGAATGAGTAAATGATTTTTAGTTTTGGGTGAACCTGCACTTTAAGCGAATATTGCTTTAAATCAGCATTGTTTACAGGTGTAAGTTTTGGAAGGGAAGCAAAATGTTGCAGGTTTCCATCTTTAAAAATAACCTTTGTTTCATTACGCCTATAAAATGTCTTTTAGCTTGGCAGTACAGTTGAAGTCAGAATTATTAGCCCTCCTGAATTATTAGCCCCCCTGTATATTTTCCCCCAGTTTCTGTTTAACGGAAAGAAGATTTTTTCAACACATTTCTAAACATAATAGTTTTAATAACTCATTTCTAATAACTGATTTTTATTTTTTATCTTTGCCATGATGACAGTACATAATATTTTACAAGGTATTTTTCAAGATATTAGTATTCAGCTTAAAGTGGAATTTAAAGGCTTAACTAGGTTAATTAGGCAAGTTGAGGAAATTAGGCAAGTCATTATATAATGATGGTTTGTTCTGAAGACAATCGAAAAAGAAATATTGCTTAATGGGGCTAATAATATTGATCTTAAAATGGTTTTAAAAAAATTAAAACTTCTTTTATTCTAGCTGAAATAAAACAAATAAGACTTAAAAAAATATTATAGGAAATACTGTGAAAATTTCCTTGCTCTGTTCAACATCATTTGGAAAATATATGAAAAAGAAAAGAAAAATTCACAGGAGGGCTAATCATTTTGACTTCAACTGTATCTTTCTGCTTGATTTCTTTCAGTCTTGTTATCTAAAATCCACTCCAACATTTTATTTGATCAAAAACAGGTCGCTGGGTGTATTAGCCGGAATATCATGGGCTAAACTCAAATGGTTATCGTTTCCTCACTGCTGTTCACTCTTTTCAGGTACCACACTTTGGTAGCACGCTATGGCTGCCTAGCCCCACTTGCGGAGGTGGATTTGCGCCCTCTCAGCCATGTCCAGGTACAGGTACGCTTTGGGGACCAGACAGAGGCTCTAGAGCTCAGATTGGATCAAACAGTGGCAGACCTAAAGAAGCAGTTGAGAACCGTGGTCCAGCTACCTCCAAACAAGATACGCGTATACTATATCGACCGGCAGCTGGGATACGCACTAGAGCCTCAAGAGATGAAATATGGAGCTCGAGCACTTCATTCCTACAGTATACGAGATGGAGATGAGATCATGGTGGTGGCCAAGACACAATGACAGGGCAACAAATGGCCACCGTATGGTAAAGAATTACTTACTGAGATGTTTCCAGAGGTATTGGAATACTAAAGGGAGCATGAAGACTGAACTGTGCACAAGTCAGCTTGTCTTATGTTTGAGAAAAAAACATCATTCTTGTTTCCCAGCATATTCGGTCCAATTTAAAAAATGGTCCCTAAAAGGAGACTAGAATTAAAAGCCCTTTTTAACTTTTATTGCTCCGTGGATGTATGTATGCAGAAAGAAAAATGTGTGGATGTCATTTTTTTTTCGTTTTATGTTTGACAATATTCTCAGGAAATACTCACAACCCCAAATATGCCTCTACTCTAAAATTATTTCAGCTTTTATAAAAGGTGCAATACAGAATATTCGGTACAGGTTTGATACAGCATATTTAAAGGTGCAGTATGTAAGTTTAACACTCAGTGGTTAAACTAGGTATTGCACGCCTGGTTCAAAACACACGCAAGCGCATGTTGCCAGATTGACACCAAAAGGAGCGAGCCTGACTATCGAGCCTAAAGGCTGATTTAAGTCGTGTTCTAAATAAAAGCAACGGCACACAAGAGAAGGAATATTTTCCATATTAAAAGGAGTTTCTGTCCTAACCAACACCTGAAATTTACATTTTAGAAACGGCTAATGGCTATTGAAAATAAAATTAAAAATTAAAAATTGAACTCTAGACCTGTAACTCAGTGCAAACCAACACATATCAGTGATTCAGCATGTACATTTAATAATGGTAAAGAGGTTAAATATGTATTAATTAGATTATAAACCTTACCATTTCGTTGGAGTGCAGTAAGTGGACTATTCTGTGCTCCTGAATGGCTGTATTTATATTTATGTCGTGTTTCGTCTGGTGCAAACAGTCAAATTGCTTATCACTGCGAATCTCGTCACGTAGCATGTTGTTGGGACACAGGGTTACAATGTAACCTGCTCACCTAAGGTTTACGTTCGTAATATTTATATTATTTGTTAATTAATAACCACCTCATGCGAAACTCTGAATCTGCATCTCATTTCCGAGTCTGCTACTGTCCACCTTCCAGGTCATATTTCAGTCACAAATGCATGCTTTGAGAGCCTTTTTGACTGAATGAATGAAATACGCTGTTTTCCACCAAGGCAACCCGTGCTGCTGAAATATATTTGGCTAAAGTGGCATTAGGTGGGTTGAAAGAACCAAAACAAAGACAGACGTTCCGGCATGTAATGCACATTTTCAAAGCAAAATATCTGACTCAGCATTGTTTTTCAGACAAACAAGAATGTTCACTTAGCATGTTTCTTAAATATCTGCAAACATATTATGGTATTTTTGTATGTTTTAGAAGAATCAATAACTTACATACAGCACCTTTAAAAGTAGCATTTTGGTAATTGCTTGAGGTGGGCTTTAGCTGTTCAGTGTTAAACATGACAGTTTGAGGCACACCTGTGTACCTGTGATTACAGGAAATCATAATATATGACCAAATATAATTTTTGTTCAGTGTCAAGTAAACATCATCCACTGTTCTTCTGACTCATTTTGACAGAAAAGTAAAGCTGACACTGGACATAACAAATGCTATATAGCTTGCCCACCAAAGAAGAAAAAAACACCTATGCATCTGCTTTAAATCTTTTGAAATTTTATAGTTGTTGCCATTTTTGAAATGTTGTTGATGCAAATTGTATTACGGGCTCTGTCACTTTCCCTTTTTCATGATACTCTCTTCTCTGATTGAGGTTTGTTTCTTTTAACAGTGGATCATTACTTAGATGGTTTAATTTTTAAAATGTTTTAAGAAGGGATGGGTTATTAATTGAAATGTAATTACAAATGCGATTGAGCAAAAGCTGGGATTTGTCATGCACATCTTTTCAGGGAACAAACGGCTGTGTAATCATTAGTAAATATCCCTCCTGAAGCCAGGGGGCGCTTTTGTGTGGAAACTCCAAACACCCACAAAGAAGAAACCCAGGAAATCTCCTTAGCGTTGCATTATAAATGAAAGATTTAACCGTTTGCATTGATTCAGCACGACTAATAATAACATGAAAATTAAATCATTTCATGGAAGGATATATTTCAAACGTGACTAAAGTTATGAAGTGAGTTTGGAGTAAAAACGTGGTATTTTTACATGCTGCATTTATTACACAGAGCTGTAGTTCACTGAGAAGCGACGCAAACAGCTGTCAATAGCTATGTTTCCATCTAAAGAAAAAACATTAGCAAAATAAAGCACCATTTCCATCTGATGAGTCAAAGAAAACAAAATCATCCATTTCCTGATAAACTGGCGGCAAATATCAAAAAGAAAAATGCTTTGAGTTTGCTGCGGTAGAAGCCACTGTGGACCTTTTTTCTATATAATACATTTAATTCAATCTCAGAAGATGAAACACAATGAACACGCGGTGGCTTTTAGAGGTGTGAGATGCTATTTGTGAGTGTAGATGCTCAAGACAGTTCTGGAGGTAATAATACTGAACCACTTTGATGATGGACATTGGCTAAGACATATTAGAATGACCAAAAGAACATTTCAGATATTGTGCAATGTGGTCGGTCTGCTGTTTTGTCTATTAATGGCGTCCCATCGCATCCTTTTTTGTTATCGCATTATCTGAACGACATGACTTTTTGATGCATATGCACGTGCGCATACGATTTTAATGAGCATTTTCAAAATATGCATAAAAATCTGTGGATGGAAACAGCTATTCTTACAAAACGATTATCTCAATGTCATTATCGTCTGATTAAATCATCTGTGATAATGAGAGATTATTGCGTAGCTTGTCAGTGTACTACGACTCAGTGTAGTAAATGCTGCTCCAGCTGAAAGCATATGCTGAAGGTTTACTGGAATCGGCTTTACTGACAAAATGCTCATGAAAACCGCCTTTGGATAATATATATAATATAATGACACCCTAGTTCCACTGTATTTATAATGTTGCTCATTACTTATAGCTACAAGTTGCCTGAACTATTATCACACCTACATGCACAATAAATAGCCAGACCTCCTCCTCCATATTTACCAACTGGGGACAACTATGCAAAGGTGGATGATGTGAAAGTTACATTCCCCATAAAATCTGACCCGCCAGCTCGATTAAAAAAAGACTGAAAAAGGTGTGAATGCTTGGATTAAGTGATTTAGATGATTTAAGTTTTTTGTCTATTTGTGCTTTTAAGGTGCCCCTATTATGCTTTTAAAAACAAAAAATACATTTTATGCAGTGTAATGTAGCTGTTTGTAAATGGAAATTTGAAACATTATGGTGCACGATAAATATATTGTCACTTAAAAGAAAGAATAAATTCTGAACTGCCAAATAGCAGCAGTTAGCAGTTTCAGCTTCATAACTCATTCATTCATTCATTTTCTTTTCGAATTAGTCCCTTTATTAATCTGGGGGTCGCCACAGCGGAATGAACCGCCAACTTATCCAGCATATGTTTTACGCAGCGGATCCCTTTCCAGCTGCAACACATCACTGGGAAAAGCTCCATAACTCATCTATGTAAATTCATAGTTTCAGAATGCCTATGGTCAATATTGGCTGCCTGCAAATATCCAGTTTGACCCAGTCTTAAACACTTTAGTTCACAGGTGTCAAACTCAGTTCCTGGAGGGCTGAAGCTCTGCACAGTTTAGTTCCAACCCTAATTAAACACACCTGATCAAACTAATTGAGTGCTTTAGGCTTGTTTGATACCTACAAATAGGTGTGCTGAAGCAGGGCTGGAACTAAACTCTGCACAGCTGCGGCCCTCCAGGAATTGAGTTTGACACCCCTGCTTTAGTTGGTTTGTGTTGTCAGCATGATGGTAGGAATTAGCATTTATTGTTGAGATAAAATATTTATTCTAACTCGACACAAAACTACCATTATAATCACTGAATTAGGCAAATAAACAACGCTATTTCACGCCAATTTGTAACTTTTTTTGTTTGTTTGATCTCATTTGTACATTTTAATATGATTTGATCATCCCCCAATGACGGTTGGGCTTAGGGGTGTGGTTTGGTGCCATGCCTCCTTTTAAAATTCGGACATTTTCGTAATTAGCAACTGACAAAATGTAAAATAGTTACGTTTTGTCGTGAGATCAAGCTGAAATAAATCTCTTATTAACAGTGCATCACGTGCACTTTTTTAGTGTTGTTGAGTGCTGAATTTCAGATTTCTATTGCTGTAAGCCGTCTTACTAAGCAGGGCAGAGTCAGCTGTCGATGGCTTTTAAAAGAATATATCTTTGAACAAATTCTTAGAGAAAAATAAGCTAATGTGAAATGTGTATTATGAGAAAATGAAAGTGTTTTTGAAACTTATTCTAGGAGGCTTCCAAAACAAATTGACTAAGCATAATGGGGCACTTTAACATATCATTAAGGCCATGAGATGGGTAGGTGGTCTGCTAGGAAAAGTGAACCCTATCCACCAGCTGTAACACCAGCCACTGCTTTTCTGGTTGAATTACAACAGGGTCAGCTAAAATCCTGAACCCTCTAAGGTTTATACACTTTACATTCACCAGTGCGGCTCCCCCTATTATGACTACAAAATGGCTGCAATCCCCTAGTCATCTGATAATCAGGCATGTTTTTACCAAGACCTCTGCCACCTTTCTCATAGATAGGAAGGCTCCCTGGGGGTTGTATGGGGGAGTATGCCATACTGCAAATCATATGTACCTTTTCACCCACTTGCTTCAAAAAAGGAAACCAAGGGAGAACAGGATTAAGTAGAAAAATGTCATATTTTAAGTGGAATTGTGTTAAAGTCAAAATTCACAGTGAAATCAAAATGTACAATATTAATTTTCCTAGCGCACACTGTTATTCTTTAGGTTAATGAACAATTATTTCATGCAAGTTAATCCACTGAAAAGAAAATGTTTGTTTTGATAATCTTCAATCAAAAAATCTGACCATTTATTTGACGTTAGTTTGACAGCTTCAACCACAATATTCTCAACCACGCCCCCTTACCATTAGTTTGCCAAAAGGGAATGATGCACAAAAAGAAAGCCCCACCCCCTACTCAATATTCCATTTGAGTTAGAAGTACATCAATATACTGAAATAAAAGTCAACTTCCAGTTCACGCAGACTTCATTTTTAATTTTGACTGTGACTTTTATTTTGAATTATTTCAAACACCTCATAATTTTAATGGTGCAATTTGAAGTTATTTTCCCTGTATCTATTGAACACAGAACACTGAGGGAAAGTCATACACAAATAACTTTCTTTCTATTTAATATCTCGCAAGTGACCTGTTCCCCTACCGTTCTCGAACTAAGCAACGATCAACTATATTGGTCGTACACTGATATGGATTAATTTACATTCAGTCTTTATAGTCTTACTTTTTTCAACACAGTCAGCACATACCAGTCTATACATTTCAGGAATTGGATTACCAGGGCTTGTCCTGTTCATTCCTATACCGTTTTGCAACAGAATGGCTCTAATGTTAAAGTGATATAGTATAGACGCCCTCTCTAGTTACCAAGCTGTCCCTATGCAACCCTATCCCAAAGGAGGGTGTTAACAGGGAGCTCAGAATCCATTAGGGGTTCAGATTAGCTAAAGAGGTTATATATATTAGCGCTATTGATAGGGCTGGATATTGTTGTCCGATATTGAGACAGCTTTGTTTCAGTGTAACTGCATATGTCACACTGATGATCCGTTATTGTCTTATAACTGATCGGCCCAGTTTCTGTTTGCTCTCTAATCCAACTCTGTTATGCTTAAAAGTCCCCTCGCTGTTTCAGTTGTGTCCTATCACTGGAACTTGAGCTCGATTGTCATATTTTTGCCCAAATCCTTTGATTATACCATATTGTTGAAACATTTATTTACCTCCTGCCTGTGTAATTTTACTCTTCACTGATAATTGGAAATCCCCATAATGCTTACTAATGTCCTCATTTGGATAATAATCCTGTTCCATGCCAGTGTCTCGCTAGAACTGCATGTTTGCTTTGGTTCTCATATGTAAAGCATAGTCTGTTCGCTTCCTGAATCTGTTTTCTCCTGTCTTTCAGCAGTGCCTGTGTCTCTACAAGTTTCTCATTGCCCATATTTTGTTCTCATTGTGTCCTGGTTGTGGTGATGACACTCGATCCTCTCTGTTCTGCTCCCAAGGGACATCTGGCCTCTAACACCAGAATGTTGTTAACAGAGCAGGTGCTGACATATTTACTTATTGCTGGGTCTGTATAGTGGTGTTTTTCTGAGTGTAAAGAGGGCCTGTGCCATTGATACTCATTCAGTGTTAATGATTATTTGATTATTGACATGGAATATTGTTGTAAAGGTGTGATCTGTGTGTTATACCATGATGTGAAGTTACATAAAATGCCATACTGGAACAAAAAAAGAGTTTAAAATAAACTGCAGCCAAGGCTTTGCATGAAATTCATTCTGTCTTATTGTCCTCAAAAGTGCTACAGTAATGCATTTTATTTATTTATTTTAATTTTTTTGCAGACTCATCTGACATGCAAATGTGAATTAATTGGATATTTCACCCAAAACTGAAGATTTACTCACACTCTAGTGGTTAACAACCTTTATGGGTTTCTTTATTGTGTTGAATTTGAAAGAAAGATATTTTGAAGCAAGCTAAAAAATTGTAACCATTGACTCCCATAGTAGGAAAAGCAAATACTATGGAAGTCAGTGGTTAGAGATTTATCTTACTTTGTGTTCAACAGAAGAAAGAAACTCATAAAGATGTAAAACAATCAAAAGATTATTTCCACAATTTGTTTTAATCAGAAGTCAACTTGACACTTTTCCCAGATGGAAAAGCCCATCATCTGGCTCAGCTGATACAGTTAAACCTGCAAAACTTGAGTGATAGTTGATGGCCAACATGGTTAATATTGATAAGCTTAGCATGTTAAAGACAAATTTTGACATTCCATTATGTTTATTTCATCTGGGTTAACTTCGCCTGCTGCCTTTTATGTATGTTATGTAACTGCACCTCTTTTGTTGCTGTAGTTGCCATTGTATATTTTCCAAACTAACACTAGGGACAGAACACTGTAGAGACCTCACCAAGAGCTTAGGCAAATTCTAGAATCCAACTGGAGTCTCTCCAGCCAGACAGCCACATGCAAGCCTGCCACCTGGATCACTGCAGCAGTTTGGCCGATAAAACGCATCATGTCTAATTGGTTTCACCACATTCGGAAGTGTCAGCCTGTCCTTGTCACGCCTACAGGTGAAAGCTACACGTGCCAAATCTGGCATCGCTGTCACACTCTCGGACTCCCCCACAGCTCTGTCCAATCAAGACTTTAAACTTCCATCTCCTTAGTGGCTTTACTATTGGGCAGCATAGCCTTCCGGAGTACAGCAGTAGCCAGGGTTCACTGGTGGATCGGCAACACAGAGTTGTGCCAATCTAAGGGGAAGAGAGACAAGGGGTTACCAGGGCATGAAAGCAGGGGTGGGCTACAAAGGCAAGGTCACACTGGGAGCTGCTGAGGGATTTAGAGTGTTTTGGATAGGTGGGGGTTTTAAGAAAGTTTTTTTTTTTTTTAATCGCCTCACTCTGTAGCTAGAGCAAAAAGAACTGGCTGGGCAGCTGGTAGCCTGATCTACCCTGTGCACCATGGAGCAAGGAAAGCTGAAGGAAGCTCATTGTGTGGCCAGGAGGGGGAGATGTTTTCTGAGAAGGTTTGAGTTACCTTGAGGGGGCTTGACATTGTTGAGGAAAGGAAAGAAAATGAGGGCAAAGCAACTGCTTGACGTTGGATGCAGTAAGGGGGTTTGGATGAATATTAGGATATTGGATGACCTAGCCAGGTTCTTGTCCAGGACCTTTTCCAACTTACAGGGTCAGGCCTTGGTGGACCTACCAGCAAGCAACTGTAGTGTTAGTGCTCTCATCTATGCTTGAGTTCTTTCCCACGGAAATGGTTCGATGACTCCAAAGGCCCCTGTTGTACCCACTGACATTATGGTAATTTGGTCAGCCTGATTCTGATCTGCCAGGTTTGGTTGGCAGGTGGTTGATGGGGCTGACAGTTTGCGATTGCATTTTATCAGACACTTGACTCCAATGCCCAGACAGTGCAGTTAACACTTATCACCAAGCTCATAGCCATCTCTTCTTCTTGGTGGGACTAAAACTGCTTGTAAAGATGCGGGATCATCTCATCTGATTTGACCTATTCCAACATTCCTGTTTGTGGGACAACATGAATTACAATAAAGGGCAATTTAAAAAAAGACAAGACACAGAATGATAAAACCCCATTAGTAAGCTCATTACAACAGCAGAAGCAGATGATGGTGAGAAGATAGTGATTGCTGTCTCCTTGTCCTTACTCACTCTTTCTTTCTTCTGTATCTGGTCATTTCAGCACAAGATGATTCAACTGCCCAACAGTCAGTCTGGGACCACATTGCACTCTTTGTCAAATTTTCTGTGTCCTGTTGTGCACTAGTTAGGTTAAGAGTATGGGCTGCATTTACACAACAAAGCAACAAGGTGTAAAAGAACCCTCCGCTGGGACCCCCACATTGGTCACAGGGAATCTGGGGTCTGCGTTCGTCCAGTCGGCTTTCACACATCCTGCCCCCCTCTGGTATCTAGTTACGTCCACTGTCCTCCTAGAAACAATGCTGAGTCTGACTCAGATCTCACTCCCATCTCCTTCCCAGACCCTATCACCGTGGATGCACCAATGATTTCCCTCCTTTTTGTTGTTATCTCACCACTGCATCTATGGAAATGAGTCCCATTTGGAGACTAACCCAGGCTTGAGTGAGATGTTGCAAATGAGGCTGTCCTTAATTGGTGCAGGGAGCCCAGTAAGACAGGAGGGGGAGCACGGATTTGCTCACACACGCGCACACATAGAGTGTCCAAGCTGATTCATGTTAATGTTGTAACCTAACCTCTTCTCCTTTTTTTAAATCAAATAAAGCAATGTTTTTCTGCTGTGTTTCCTTTTGTAAATAAATGCCCCTAGGGTGGGATGGAGAGCCCCTAAAGAGATGCATTGGACTGTGCACTAGCTATGGAGAGGGCTGCTATCTAGGGAATAGGTTTTGGTCCAAAGGATTGACATTTTCTTCAGAAATCCTCTGTGCTTTCGGCTCTGGTTTCAATATTTCCCTTAAGTTTCTTACTAAACACCACCCTTCACTGGTCCACAGCTCTACCCCCCTTCTGTCATCCACCCTCACTTTACCAATCTGCTGCTGTTTTCTTTCTAACTCGCTCTCTCTCTCTCTCGAAAGTCTCAACCCCTTTCTCCATCCACACTCCCTCTCCTATCCTCCCCCTTCCCCAAAAAACTGATCTCAGATTAACTTTAACACTATCCCTGGCACAAAAGGTAGCGCCTGCCTCTGATGCGTCTCCCTCCGGCAGAACCGTACAGGAAACCCGCACACTCACTCCTCCTCTGTCCTCTCATTCTGGGATCACTTTCTCCAGACTTTTGCTCTTTGAAATCAAGCGTACCCTGAGTCACAGATTAGGCCGTGTTTGCCATTCTTGTCCTTGGCGGTTGTCCGGTGGAACTGGACCAGCAAAGAGCTCTGTGTGAGTGGAGGATTTAGGAGGGTTTTTCTGGGCAGTATCCCCCTCCCTTTTCTGCATCCAAGAGCAGAGCCCCTCCGCTCTTGAGACTGTGTTGATGGTACCCACTTGGATGTGACTTTGAGGCTGATGCACAGGTGACGTGCTGAACTTCCGTCCTCTAAAGGCAGGTGAGTGCTGATTTCTTGCTCCGGGTTTTGAACTTTAGATCTTGTGTTTTGTTTTATTTTATTAAGACAAAAAACATCTTTTTGATCCTTGTCAGTGATGCTCTGGTGCTCTTATATACATGCCTTCTGTATTTTGGTAACACAAATAGTGCATGAAAATGTAAAAGACCGGTTTTAACTGCCAGTTGGTAACTAAGTAATTTTGATAGCATCTGTCATTGGTATTAATGCCAGTCGTCAGACAGACAGCTTGGTTGAAATCAGTTTCTGAGAGGTTAGCCAAATGAACTCTGCCAGTCTATGTAATGTGATGTGGAGAGCAATGGATTTGCCTGTTGGCATCTCACACGGTATCTCATGGTTCACTTGGGAATCTCATCAAATGTCAGTTTTGTCTGTGCCGTGGTTTCATGATGAAGGATGTATACAGGACATTGTCAAAATACATAGGCTGTCCTCAGGAGACTAGATTTAGCTTATGTTGCAAGGTGAATTTTATTTCCTATTTAGCAATAGAAAAAAAAGGTATTTGAAAGGATAAGGGTTCATTCTTAAATCAGAGAGCTTGAATTAATATTAGCTTTATTTAATGATATCCTGATGTAGTAAATTACAAACTTCTTTTTAATAGTTTTTTCCCCTCACTGTTTATATTTTCTCAGATATCAAGAAAATGTTTTATTATTTTTTTGTGGTTTTATATTTTGATAATTTTAAAAAACATTTTTAGTTTTACTTGATTTATATTGTTTTTAATAATTATAACAAGTTTAGCTGTTATATTATTTGTCTTACAGCTGAACTGTAAATGTAATTTGGTACTTTTGGATAGTTCTAGTCTAAGGTAAAGGCATGTCCGCAAATAAAGATCCATCTAATTTACGTTTCTAACATTGTACAAAGTATTAAATTAGGTGGACTTACATTTCAAACAGTGTTAATTAATAATCTACAATTAACATTGTGAGATTTTGTTTGGTTTATTGTGTGAAATTAGATATCATTATTCCAGTGATACTATAATGAACTTACATAATTCCTGACACAAATTGCATTAAGTCTAATTAAATAAAATCATATATTTTTATATAGTACTGATTAATCAATCAGACACCAAATCTATAGCAGTATTTTCCATTGAGGCTTGCATTTAAATAATCAGCAGTTTATTTTAAGGCAGGTTTCCCCTTAAGACTCATTTAGAGTAGGATACCATTTGAATGTTTACATTTAAATCAGTGCTACTTACTATTGCTTGCTCTATCTGCTTTGTTATCCCCTTCCTAAGATAAATTTTGGTCTATCTAAAATAATTCATCTGGTGAAACAAAGTAGCTCCAACTGAAATTGTTTCGCCATCAGAATAATTCAATTTCCTTATAATTCCCTTCACTTGATATACTTGATTTGCGAGAGGATGTCCATTTATTTTGGCACACTGAGGCTGGGTGAATCTAAAGGGAGTGAAACCCAAACTTCAGCCCCTCAGGGTAGCCGTAAAGACCCTGGCAACTCAAGCCTGCTAAATTAAACCCATTAGCCTCACTGTTCACAGCCCTTTCTCTGATGCCAACAAGTCATAGCACATAAACACTTGGTAATGGACCCTTCAGACGATGGAGAGGAGCAAGGCAAGTTCTCCCAGCTGCAGGCTCATTGGCACTGTGCAGGCCTGGAACTGCATCACCATAGCCCACTCACACGGTAGTGCTGGAGAATGTGATCCCAACACATTGTTCCTGATCACATAATAGAACCTTTTCAGCCCATGGTGAACAAGCCCACCATGGAGAGGGAGAAAGGGCCAGAATGCCCCCATGGGAGAACTGGGAGACTGCTCTTTAAACCAGGGAAGATTGGAGACAAATGTATCTTGGCCTACTTGTTTATTTATATAAATATCCGACTTTCCTCTTAAAATAACTGATAAAAGGTGGTCGCATACCAGATGAGGAGTGCAGTGATACAGGTATAGCGATATTGGAAAAATCAGACAATAAACTTTCACTCCATTATGGTTAAACTCTGCAGTGACTCCATAAATCTCATGTGTTCTGAACTGGTCAACTATAATTCAAACTCAACATTATATGTTATGATATATTGTGCTGCCCATACCGGATTGCATTGTGTTTGGTTTGGGAAAAATAAATAAATGAATTCATGTTACAACATTTTGAGACAAATATACTGTATATTTAATGAAAAACGTTTTAAGTGGCAGAACAGGATTTTGAACAGCCTCCTGAGTCATACAGGCACCATAGAGAGATGCCAAGTGGCACCACTGGTGTGCATTACACTCAATGTGCAAAAACAATGTGCTCAAATTTTAAAGAAATGACAATGTGGTTCTCAACTGATGTGCCACCCCCTCAAGGGTACAGCCTCCATTGCTTATATTTTATACTCAAAGTATTTAAAGTCAAATATGCACATCAATGTTTTCGTAGGTGTTTAGGATGGTCAGAACAGGCACTTTAGTCTCTCTGCTCCAGCTCTTCAGCACCCTCGTTCCCAGCGGAGGTAAGTGATGTCTTTCTTCCTACTCTCTATGAACACTCTCAAGAGCATTGATAGTGACTAGAAACTAAGTGACTAAAAAGAGCCAAGGAACTAAATAAAGAGCCAATCAATTAAGTAATTATGTTGTAAAAGACTGAAAGGTCAAGGCTCAAAACTTTTTCCAAGTCACTATAAGTGACTCTTCAGCACGAAAATAATGTTTAGATGTCAATAAGCATAGTAGTCAACATTTGAAGTTTATTCATTAAAGCTGTCCTAAAACTATTGAACAACACCCATACTTGTCTTAGGACCATTTTTAAACCACTTCAAATGTTGAATACTGTACATCTTATGACCTACGACACATCACTGAAGTTATGTACTGTAAATCTGCTTTTCACTATAGATTTGTCTTTTCCTCTGCATAGCCTTTTCTCAGGATACCCTTTACCCCTTTGGACCAGCTCACAGGGATTTAGAAACCCCTAAGATGGACGATGGCAGTTCACCAGAGATTCCACTACTAATTCCATTTATATTCTTCAATGTGCCCTATAGGTCTCTTTATGTAAGTGTCCAAAATAAGAATGAGAACTGTACGATAAATCAACAGAAATCTCATAAAAAACGTCACATTTCATGTGACACTCTGTGTCCCTATGTGTAGTGAACCAAGCTCCTTACTTTCCTTTCCACCCGTGTTGATTCAATCACTTGATTAAATGGGTTGTTATCTGTGGTTATCAGCCCGTAGATAGTGGCTAGAAGGGGCTAGTAGGCAACTGATAGTAGGTGGTTATCATCCATCCAAATGGTGCCTGCACATGCTAGTTGGCAATGGAACAACAATGGTCTTGCTCATTCTCCAATGAAGGTTGAGTTTAGGGGTGGAATTTGGGGGCATGCCTCCTTTTTAAAATTGTAACGTTTACATTTTCGATCTGGCGTCTTTCTTATTCCCCAATGAGAATTGTGTTTAGGGGTGGGATTTGGGGGCATGCCTCCTTTTTAAAATTGAAACTTTTACATTTT
>CAIGQV010018170.1:8552318-8583558 GCA_903798115.1 Danio jaintianensis
GGATTTGGGGGCATGCCTCCTTTTTAAAATTGAAACTTTTACATTTTTGATCTGGCTTTTTTCTCATTCCCCATTAACGGTTGGGTTTAGGGTGGGATTTGGGGGGATTTCTCCTCTATAAAATCATACATTTTAACTTGACTGAAATCATATGAATTCTACTCTTCTCAGTACCTAAATTTGTGTATTCTACCTACTGATCCACGATCTCTGGGGCTAGGGAGTTGATTGAGATGCACCATTAGTGGCAATCCCACAGTCTGTGAAGCAATCAGCGTGACCATCTTCTTTTCCCCAACAGGTCAACAACAATGGAGTGATCTCCTTCAACATTCAGGTGAGTCAGTTCACTCCAGAGGCTTTCCCCCTCAGTGACAGCCGTTCCTTCATTGCTCCTTTATGGGCTGACGTGCATAATGGCATACGTGGAGATGTGTACTACCGTGAGAGCACAGACACAGAGATCCTGGAGAGGGCCACTCAGGATGTCAGAAAATATTTCAAGAATATGGTATCCTTCACTGCCACCTGGGTCTTCATTACCACCTGGAATCAAGTCACCTTTTACGGGGGCAGCCAGACAACACCGGTGAGAAAGAAAGAGATATATTCTTCTGTTTTGGGGTTCGTACAAGTGCTGTAAATTCTTAAAAATGCTTGAATTTCAATCTAGATATGAAACGGATTTTGGATAAAGTGCTTGAACATTTCATCATTTGTTACTAAATAGGTTGTAAAAATTAAAAAATATATATAAATATAAATATTTATATGCACAAGATCACCCCTAAAAAGACCTTTAATCTTTTTTTCCCTTCAGGTAAATACATTTCAGGCAGTTCTGATCTCAGATGGCCACGCTTATTTTTCGATGTTTAATTATGGAGAGATTCACTGGAGCACCGGCACAGCTAGTGGAGGGGACCCTCTTACAGGCCTGGGGGGAACTACAGCACAGGTAATCTGGAAAATCAGACTTTTCTTCTGGCTCTTTGTGTAAGGTACATTTCCACCCTCTGAAAACACACAATATCATGATCTCTTTCTCTGCTATGACTGCACTCTCTAGGCAGGGTTTAATGGTGGGGATGTCAGCCATTTCTTCAACCTTCCAGGCTCACGTTCAAACGAAGTGGTCAACATTGAACAGACCACTAATGTCAATGTCCCTGGAAGGTGGTTCTTCCGCATTGATGCTGACCAAATAGACCCAGCAAATGGCTGCAGCTACATTGGTATGAAGTCCATATATTGATAGTTTGAGAGAAGTTTTTATATACAGGGTTTTTTTATATACATCTACTCATAAGATATTAAATGTTTTTACCCCATATCACCATTTCTCTCAATATGTCTATGGTATTCTTAATTTTTTTAGGCCGATTTTACAGACGTGGAGAGGTTTTCTGGCTGTCAGACCAGTGTACTCAACGATGTAGGTGTCTTGATCTGGATAATGAGGTCATCTGCCATGAAACACCATGTGGTCAGTTGGAGACTTGTGAACAGGTGGAGGGGGCTTACTACTGCCAGCCTACACGCACCAGCACCTGTGTGGTGTTTGGAGACCCTCACTACCACACCTTTGATGGGTTCCTCTATCACTTTCAGGTGAGTTATACAATTTACCCTCATTCAGATTTTTTCCTCATTTCGGCACGGAAGGGGGTTATAGGGATTCGTAAACAAAAAATGGGTGTCAGGATGCAATTGTTTCATAGGGTGACATAGTGCATGACAAGCAATGCCATGTCTGTGATGCTTCACAACGTCATCACAGAAACTCTAGCATGTTTAATTTTTCCTCCCGTCATCCACGATGATTTCTGTCACATGGGTGACACTGTCCGATAGGAGCACATAATCTCTTCTGTACACAGATTTTTAAATGGGAAAATGAAAGAGAGAGGATTGCTTCCATTAAATGGAATTAAGCATTGTGAAATTATGTTAACAGTATGCCTGTAGGATGTGTCATCACTACCATGACAGAATTAAAAGATAAATGTTGGTGATCGATAGCCGAGGCACTTCTGCAGCTTAGTGAGTGAGTACTGGAATTACCATGTAAACTAACAAATCAGATAATCACAGAGACATTTATAAGTTATGCGGCTTCTTGGTGACAGAATGTGCATCTTAGACATCATGCGATGCAACGTGTAGTCTTGCCTATTTAGTACCCATGACACGCCAAGATTTTATCTAGACAAATTCCATAATCTTCTTTCTTCGCAACCGACAATAAAGATTGTCTTAACTGGGATTTAGAAGAATCCCATTTTAATTAACTGTTATAAATGTTTAGATATCTTTAATTGGGAGGGCTATTTGCAGTCCTGGTACTTTGTCCTGTTGGAAATGTCTTAACTTTACACCTCACATTTAATCTCAGTTCACTGAGAAAATGTAAGATGTTATAAGCCTTTTGTATATACAGATGTTTTATTATGCAAAGGAAACCAGGTTCAAATCCTGACCTATTTTTAGATGGACAAAATTGCAATGGAACTTGGCAGATAATAATGCATGAAGTGCATCTGGTATTAAAATAACTTCAGCAATGCGAGAATCAATCATTTATCAATACCATGCAACCTCCTTGATCTCTCATCCAGGGTACTTGCTCATACCTGTTGGCTCGCCCATGCTGGGAAATGCCTGGTTTGCCCTTTTTCAGTGTGGAGGCCAAGAATGAGAACCGCGGTGTGCCCACAGTGTCTTGGCTGCGGGACGTGACAGTAGAGGTGTACAATCACCGTGTTACACTACCCAAAGGAACTCTTGGAACTGTGCAGGTCGGCTCTCTTCATGTTTTAAAATCCGAAGCTACTCCTCCCACTAAACTGTGCAATCAGTATGAATAGCAGCTTAGAAGATTAAATTGTTTCTACAGGAGACAGGCGATATAACCTTTCTCAATGTCTTTCACTTTGTGTTTCTGTTGTTCCAGGTGGATGGCCTGATAAAGACTCTCCCTGTTCAACTTCAGCTAGGCGCAGTCAAGGTATACCAATCTGGAGTTGCTGTCGCTTTGGAAACAGACTTTGGTCTCTTGGTGACCTATGACGGATTGCACTACGCCTCCATCTCCCTCCCCAGCTCTTATTTCAACAACACTTGTGGCCTATGTGGTAACTACAACGATGACCCTGCCGATGACCCTGTGTTGCCAGATGGCTCTCTGGCAGAGAGCGTAGTGGAACTGGGTGGTAGCTGGCGAGCTGAGGACACTGATTTTCGTTGTACAGATGGCTGTGCCCAGAACTGTAGCATGTGTGAACCGGCAGCTGAAGCGTTTTACTTTCGATCAGACTACTGTGGGCTGATAAATAAGACTGATGGGCCATTCAGAGACTGCAGGGCTGTGGTTGACCCAACAGCATTTGTGTACAGCTGTGTTTATGATATGTGCAGCAATCGTGATAACATCACCACCCTGTGCCAAGCTATACAGGCATATGCCCTTGCATGCCAGGCCCTAGGAGTAACCATACGACCCTGGAGATCACGCTCGTTCTGTGGTGAGTGATATCAGGTGTGACCTTAATTCAACATCAATACAAAGGGCTTTTAGACAGGTTAAACTAAGGGTGCATCTCAATCAGCTCCCTTGTTCAGTAGTCAGTGCCGTCTCAATCGCAAAGTTTTTCCAGTGCGTCCGTGAAACGTCCATGCCCTAAAAAGTTCCACAATGCACTGTGGAAATCAGGGAGTATCAATGCACACTATGGCTGTGTCTGAAATTGCCTACTACTCAGTAGGTACTACTTTTGAATTTGAACTACATGACCATTAGAAAAGTATGTTCTCTATAGTATGAATGTGAGTAGTATGAATGGAACTCGGACGTACTACATCTGGCATTTGTCATTATATTATATCATCACTTTACTCCCATTCATGAATTCTGGCATCATGGGATAGCGTAGCATCCATCAGATGCGCACTTCAGAATCTCGCTGGAAGTAGTAGGTCATCCGGGTACGTCTCGGATACTGTTTTTTCAATTGCGACAACTTAACTGTTTTATGTTCAATCCACCTAAATTTGTTAAGTTAACTTAATCTATCTGTGTTGGGACAACGTGAATGAATTGTGTGGAAGCCTGCATTTTTTACAGTGTAGGAAGCTGATTGAGACGCATCCCAAGTATACATTATGTCTTTTCTGTGCTCTCTTTTCCACTGACTTTCCATTTTTCCATTTGCTACTGACTCTTAGCACTGACATGCCCTGAGAACAGCCACTATCAAGTCTGCACAAGTGCATGTCCTGCCTCCTGCTCTGACCTAACATCTCATCTCTATTGTACTCATCCATGTACCGAGGGCTGCCAGTGTGACCAGGGTTATGTGCTGAGTGGCAGCCGCTGTGTCCGTCGCTATGAGTGCGGGTGTGAACGTGACGGCCTGTATTACGCCCTAAACGAGACCTTCTGGGCAGGGGAAGGGGGTGAGGTGGGTGAAGACTGCTCCCAGCGTTGTGTGTGTGGCCTGGCGGGTGAAGTAAAATGCTTCAATGACTCTTGTGGTGAAGGCGAGGTGTGTGCAGCTGAAGTCGGGTTGCTCGGGTGTTACCCTCGTCGCGAAGCAATATGTTCTTTGTCCCAGTCACAAATACTGGCCACATTTGATGGGTCCCCGATGCCGTTCCCTGATGAGAGCTCATTCTACTTGGTCAAAACTTTGGGACGTTTGCCTGCAAATGTAACATCAGTGGAGGTGAAGATTGGCAGGAAGCTGGTGAATAAGGGCCCTACGTGGTTACGGCCAGTAGTTGTTAGGGTTGGACATTTGGAAGCACAGATAGGCGGCTCAGATTTTGACTTGATCAAGGTTTGTGGTTACCTTCATAACTTCTAATTTTAAGAGAAAAAAATCAATTTCCAGGATTGTGAATAACAATATAACTATTGACATAACAATTGATTATAGAAATATCATTATTTCTACAATTACTCCTTAAAGGGATAGTTTACCCAAAAAAAAACATCTTCTGTTGAACATGAATGCTAAAGACCATATTTTGAAGAAAGCTGAAATCCAGTAACCATTTCTTGTCAACAAGAAATATGATTGTATGATTTGTCCTGATGATGTCATACCCCTCTTCTAGGTCAATGGTGAACCAGCAATTGTTCCTTACGTCCATCCAGTGGAGCCTCTCATGATCTACCGATCCTCTGGTAATACCACGGTGATTGAGTGGAGTGGTTTGGTCCGCACCCGATACTCACGTCAAGGCCTGCTAAACATCACTCTCTCCACTCTCTTTTACAACACCACCTGTGGTCTGTGTGGCTTTTTCAACGGAGATCCAATCGATGACCTCCGGCTACCTAGTGGAAGGCAGGCCGATACAGCTGACCAGTTTATTGAAAGCTGGAGAGCTATTGCAGACGATCTGACATGCAATGGCGATTGTGAGGACTTGTATCGCATGTGTACAGATTTACGGCAATACCAGAGCCCGTGGCTGTGTGGGAACATCAACGACCTAGGAAACAGCTCATTCCTGGCTTGCCACACAGCAGTTAATCCGTCTCCTTTCTTTAGGAACTGCCTCTACAACATGTGTGTACGGGAGGGAAACCGCTCTGCCCTATGTAACTCCCTGCAGGCATACGCATCCGCTTGTCAGGATGCTCAGATCAACCTGGGAACATGGAGAAGTGCTACCAACTGCCGTATGAGTTTTTATTGATTCTCTCTCATTTAGGGATGGGCGATATCATATGGGTATTGTTTGAAATATACCGTACTGTAGGGATGGCTTACGCAAAACTGAAGTTTCGACATGGTGTCGAGATCCCGAATCACGGATGTTTCGAAACACTGCTCCGAAACATTTCGAAACACATAGGGCACGTGACTAAAGCGATTCAGAGGATCAGTAACTACATAAGCATTCCAATAGCTGGCGAATCTGCCTTTGATTGACAGGGTCGTAAACAAAACCACAATCTCCCGTAGCCTAGTGGACTGTGCTGTGAGTGACCTGAGATCGAATCCTGACTTGTAAAGCATTCAGAAATTGTGACTTAATATCTTTTATTAATGTAAATGTTTTTAAAAGACCAAAACAACACATATTTATTCACAAAGAGTTCATTCGGATATCAGACCTATGTTAAAAACAAATCACACAAGAATGGAGCAATAAAATTAAATATTTTAAGTGACTAATAATAATTGCTTCATCCTGGATTCGAACTGAATACATCTGCATGCTAAGAAGTGAAGTGTAGTGTGGCCAAGTATGGTGTCCCATACTTGGAATTTGTGCTCTGCATTTAACCCATCCAAGTGCACACACACAGTTAGTGAACACACACATACCGTGAACACACACCCGGAGCAGTGGGCAGCCATGCTGCGGCGCCCGGGGAGCAGTTGGGGGGAACGGTGCCTTGCTCAAGGGACTCACCTCAGTCGTGGTATTGAGGGTGGTGGAGAGTGCTGGTCATTCACTCCCCCCACCCCCAATTCCCGCTGGTACCGAGTATCGAACCAGCAACCTTCGGATCACGAGTCCAACACTCTAACCACCAGGCCACGACTGCCCCCTAAAACATCAGTGGAGGTACTGTCAAGTACACTAACCACTCCACTAAACCACCTGATGTCTCATCAAAACAATGTGGGGAATAATTTCTTAATTTGCATAACTGTTTCTTTGTTGAAGTTTTTAAGAGCAATACTTAAAAATGACCTGTACAGACAGGTTTTGAAACGTTTCGAAGCCTCGACTGTTTCAGTGTTTCACGAAGCTTCGCTCTACCCACCACTACCTCTTTGCTGTCCTGAAGTGATAGCTCACCCTAGCTGACACTAGTTTCTTCAGTAACATATATGTGAAGATTGTGTGAGGGCGCCCTCTAGTGTCCAGTATGAATGAAACAGAAATAACATTTCAATGGATACTCGAAGTTTGAACTCAAAAGCTCTGCTTCTGTAATTTGTACGATCTTGAAAAGCTTGACCAGCTGCTTCAGTGTGATTAAATATGGTTAAGCTCTGCAGGACAGCGAGCATCCAGGCGCAGAGTTAATGATCTTATTTTGGTAAAATATAAAAATTGTAAAAATCAAATCCCTTTCTTTAAAGATACAGAATTTTTGCCTCTTATTGGATACATATGAATAATCATTGATAATATAATTTTCGCAATAAATACCAGAAAATATTCATTTTAAGTCCACATCGCCCATCCCTACTCTCTTTACCATTTAAGATACCTTCCATGCATGTCACATAACTATTTTTGTTGTTTTTTTCTTTCTTTAGCTCTACCCTGCCCAGAAAACAGTCACTTCGACGAGTGTACATCTGCATGCCCTCTCACCTGTTCTAATCTGGATGAACCAGAGGAGCCGTGCCCTCTACCCTGCTCAGAAGGCTGTCAGTGTGAGGAGGGTTTTGCCCTTCGCGACGGCATCTGCGTGGCACGCAGTGACTGTGGCTGCTTTTACCTGGGTCGCCAACTGGCCACCAATGAGACATTCTGGACTGACTGGGAATGCCAGGAGCGCTGTTTCTGTAACGGCACCGACAACGGTGTCTACTGCACCTTCTCGCCCTGTCACCCAGAGGAGTACTGCCAGGAGAACGAAGGCCTCTTTTTCTGTCAGCCCAGGACCGAGGCCATGTGTGCTGTTGCTGGATATGCACACTTTTTGCCATTTGGAGGTGTGCCGTTTGACCTTCAGAGCAGCTGTACTCTTCGTCTTGCCACTACTGACTGCGGAGAAGGAGATGAGGATAGCTTTGGAGGACTAGACAGTGCTGAGACAGTTCTGGGAGGACTGCCCAACTTCCAGTTATCAGTTCGGAATGAAGAAAGAGACACTGGCCAAGCTATATGGGTACGAGGATTTGTTCTGGAGGTCTACGGATATGAAATTGAGGTGTCACGAAGCTTTAAACATACAGTGACGGTAAGAATGTGTCAATGATGACTAATGTGAATTGTGGGTGTTTGTTCTAATAGTGCCATTTCCAAGAATCGAAAATAGTTATTGAGGTAACACTTTACTTGAAGGGGGTCTTCATAAGATTCATGAGACTTTTATAATCTTGACATGGCACATGACATGAATATAAATGAGATATTATCCCTGCTTATGTTATTCACTCAGTTATGTCATTTTAAATGCAAAGATGACATTGGTTGAGATGTCTTTGTTATGACAACTTGACATAACAAAATACATCACAACCTGTCTTTGTCATAACAATTTGACATTACCAAGAAAACATAACTTGTCATAAATCTGTCATGATTGTCATTAAGGCCATTATAGTTGTTTCATAAATTTTATACCAGTGTCATTAATATATATATTTATTTTTGAATACATTGTTACAAATTGGATTTGTTACAAAATGTAATCAATGTCATTAAATATTAACGACGCTGTAATGTTTTTGACAGAGTATTAGCACTTTTAATGAGATATTTTATAACAAATTTTGTTTGTTCCTATGAAATAAAAAATGTGAAAATTTTTCAAGACACAATTATAATGTCCTCACGACACTCATGCTTATGATAGATTTATGACAAGTTATGTTTCGATAATGTCAAGTTGTCATGACAAAAGTTGTGATGTATTTGGTTATGTCAACCCAGCAGGCACAGGACGTCAACATGACGTCAGATTGATGTTGTACCCCAACGTTGGGGACGTTGCATTTTGGGTGAAATGAAAATCGGGTTGATGTCAGAACTCAACATCAGACCGTCAGTGTCCAACATTGGACAGACGTTACATTTTGGTTACTTTCCAACATATCCTAAAATCAACCAAATATCAACGTCTAATGATGTTACAGCTTGACGTTGTGTGTATGACGTCTATCAGATGTTGGATTTTGGTTGCCATACCTGATGAATAATTGTCAGTATTTGACGTCAATATGACGTTGGTTTAAGATGTTGGCTTGGCGTTGGATTTTGGTCACTTTCCAACACAACCTAAAATCAACGTCATTTGACATCGTTATAGGACATCAAAATAAAGTTGTCCTTAGATGCTGAATTTTGGTCACCTGACATCACGACATAAATCTAACCTAATATTAACGTCTTATGACGTTGTGTGCCTGCTGGGAAGTTGTCATAACAAAGGCATCTCAATGTAATTTTTGCATTTAAAATAGCATAACAGAGCTAATGACACTTTATGACAGCTGTCATAAGCATGAATAAAATCTCATTCATATTCACTTATGATTATAAAGATTTCATGACAGTCTTATGAACACCACCTTCATGTAAAGTGTTACCGTTTTTGAAAACAACATCATGATTGTATTTGTTTTGCCATGTGTGCAGATATGATCCAAAGCTTTATTTGGATCAGTACAAAATTCTACACCTGCACTGGAACAGACAGCTACTGTACTCATAAACATTTGGGCCATTTGCTTGAGCGTCAGACATTTTATAAATCACAAGAATTCACGTGTAATTCTAGAACACCACCTTTCGAAGGTCAAATTCCTCATTTTTATGACACAAAGTTATTTTAATCATCCAGACTGAAGAGCCAAACAAAGAAGTAAATTTTTCATGTGAGAGGTATAATATTTCAGCCATCATCTGTTAGCATACTGGAGCAGATACAGAGGGAAACTCATAACTGAGTGACGTCTGGAATGAGTTCACAACGCCATTGGAAGATCTGAGGAACTTTAGATCAAATAAAGATTGAGGAGGGAAGAAAACGAAGTTAGAGAACGAAAGAGCGAGTGATTCATCGAGAAACTGGCTTTTGAACTCATGTTAACAGCTATGAACAAAAGATATAAAGAATTCAATTAAAGGAATTTGACGCATAGCAAGGACGTAGGGGAGAAAGAGATGACTCATGCATGAAAGAGACTATTAATGAAACAAATGTGAAGATTTAAAAGGATCTCTTTATCTCTTTTAGGTGAATAAGGAGCGCCTGTATCTGCCTTTAAAACTGGGTCCAGGGAAAGTTAACATCTACACCCTTGGTCTGCAGTTACTTGTGGAGACTGACTTTGGTCTGAAGGTGGAGTGAAAATCACTTTTTGCTTGTTCCACACAGAAATCTGATATTTGGCAAATGACAAATATGGCATACAAGTACATGTTTGAATTTCACATATATGTCATATATGCAACATTCATTCATTCATTCATTTTCCTTCGGCTTAGTCCCTTATTTATCAGGGGTCGCCACAGCAGAATGAACCGCCAACTATTCCAGCATATGTTTTTTACGCAGCGGATGCCCTTCCAGCCGCAACCCAGTACTGGGAAACACCCATACACTCATTCACACACACACACACTCATACACTACGGCCAATTTTGTTTACCCAATTCACTTATAGTGCATGTCTTTGGACTTTGGGGGAAACCGGAGCACCTGGAGGAAACCCACGCCAACACGGGGAGAACATGCAAACTCCACGTAGAAATGCCAAGAGAGGCCCAGCCGGGACTCAAACCAGCGACTTTCTTGCTGTGAGACCACACTGAGCCACCGTGCCGCCCTATATGCAACATATATTTCAAAATATTTAAAACATATGTACATATATGTTCAAAATTTTTTAGCTGTAGACATTAAATGATATTCAGTAATTCAATATATCATAATAATGAACATGGGGAATATTTATATTGTGGGCACTTTAAAATACTGTGAATAATATTTCATTATTTAAACTATTAGAGTGTCTTTTGATACCATTCAGATTGTTGTATTTGCAATGGATATTCATAACAGCACCAAATCATAAAGACTTAATAGATTATTTATTTTCAAACATAAACATTTTCACGTTAATCTGACCTACGACATTAAAAATTCTGACTATTTATGCTGTAGGCCTTTTTGTTCGTTAACAATGTGCAGTAAGGCTTCATTTCTTAACATCAGTTAGTTTAACTAAAGTCAATGTAATGACAAATACAAAAGCATTTATTAATCTTAGGTGATGTTTATTTCTTAGTTAATGCCTAATAACACATTAAAACCAAATGTTGTAATCATTTTATTAAACAAAGTTAATAACTAATAAGATTCAGTTATATTTTTTGTTCATTTTAACATGTAACACTATAATCTGGCCTTTTCTTCTCACTGTTGATTTTAACGCATTAACTAACGTTTACTAATGAGACCTTATTGTATACTGTTAACTATTGTACTTTATCATCCTTTAACAATTTAATATTTTAAACAGACATTTATATACACATGTATATACAATTAAGCACCACACTAAGTATTTCTCAGTTGTTATACCTGTTAAAGTAATCCTTTTCCAAATTAGGTCAATATCATGATAATACCTTATACACTCAAAAAATAATAATTTTGTTGCTTGTTCATACTACTTATTTAAAATGAGCTGAAACAACACAATTCTTGAGGTTTGGTTGGGACAACTTAATTGTTTTATGTTCAATCCACTTAAATTTGTAAAAACCCAAACACACAATCAATTTGTGTTGGGACAACATGAAGGAATTAAGTTAACTTATTAGTTTTTACAAATTTAAGTGGATTGAACATAAAAAAATGCTAGGTTCCACGTGATTCCCTTCATGTCGTCCCAACACAAATCGATTAATGTAATGATTTTTACAATTTTAAGTTGATTGAACATAAAACATGTAAGCTATCCCCCCTCAAACAAACCCCCCAAAACTCAAGGATTGTGGCGTTTCAGCTCACTTTAAAGAAGTAGTTAGAACAAACAGCAAAAATATTTTTTGAGTGTACCTTGATAAAAGCTTCAGCAATTAATCGCAACAAGAAAATTTGAAACCAAACTAGCTGTAATGTTATATGCATATATTTCCATGTATCAGATTTCTATATAGGATGAAAAACACTTTAACAGAACAAAAAAAAAATCCCATAAAACCCTACTCTTTACAATATTATCCATTGGTTAATATCTTGTTGGTTAACAGGTAGCGTTTGACTGGAGTACTCTACTGCTCCTCACTCTTCCTCGCAGCCTCTTTAACGCCACCTGTGGGCTCTGCCAAGGAATGCCCATTTCGGGTCCCGCTCTAAGTGTCACTGAATGGGGCATGGCGTGGGCAGACCGGGACACTTTCTGCCAAGTGGGTTGCGGAGACTCTTGCCCCCGCTGTGGACTGGTGGAACGAGGCCTGGCCGCAGAGGTACCCGCACAAGTAACGGATGCTGTTGGTAACATCGACATGGATAACGGTAACCCCGGAAACCGTTTCCACTTCGCTGAAGGGTTGTATGTGTATGTCGAACCTGAGGCCGTGAGATTATGTGGACTTATTATTGACCGCGGTGGAGTGTTTGCTCGCTGTCACAGCAAAGTAGCACCAGCATACTTCTACCAGAGCTGTCTGCAGGACACATGCGTGGATCAAGGCGCAAGAGAGACCATATGCAATTGGCTACAGATCTATGCCAGTACCTGTCAGACACAAGGAGTGCCTCTCATTGGCTGGAGAAGTTCGACACCCTGTGGTAAGAATGATTTTAATTTTGCCGTAGTCATATTTTGTCACAATAATGTACAATTGTCACAATAATAAATACTTGAGGTTAGGGTTTTGTTCTATATTAAATTGTGCTGTGTGTTGAAGGTATAAGCCACCCAAAAATTACAAATTATGTACTTTTAACTCACCCGCAAGTGGTTTCAAACCTGCTCAAGTTTCTTTATTCTGGTAAACACTTAAGAAGATACTTAAGAAACTAAAAACCTGCACCCATCGATAACATTAAAGCAAATACTATGGAAGTCAATGGTTACAAGTTTCCAGCATTCAACAAAATATCTTCTTTAGTGTTCAACAGAAGAAAGAGAGTCAAACAGGTTTGGAACAAATGAGGGACGAGTGAATGATTACAAAATTTAAATAAGAATTTTTGGGTGAACTATCCCTTTAAGGAGATATGTTGTTAATTTAAGCAGTCAGTCTTTCGTGTAGTGGGAAAAAAACAAAACGATGGACTTACAATGGAGAGACAGGAGCCATATCTATAGACTAGAATATAATACAGACACTGTATGGAGATCTGTTTTTTTTATTAGATCATTATACATCCACTTAACCAGCCACAATGCCCAAGCAACTTCATAGTAACATTAAAAATCACTCAATAGTACCTTAGTAACCACTTAGCCATGTGTGTTTTGGGCAAGCATGATGCATATTTACTTAATAAAATGTATAGATGTATGGCTATGAAAATTATTTATATCATTTAAATGCAAATATTGTTTAAATTTTATAATTTAAACAAGAACATTTGAAACTGACAGAAGCCTAATTATCTGTAATGTTGTTTGCATGTTTTCCATCAATCAGATTTCTATATAGGAAGTACTGCAAAACACTTTTTTTTGTAACACTTTAGAATAATGGTATATTAGTTCATGTATTTACTAACATTAACTAAGTATGAATAATCTTGTAAAGCATTTATTAATCATAACTAAACATTTACTAATGCATTATTAAACTCCAAAGTTGTGCTTGTTAACATTAGTTAATGCACTCTGAGTTACGTGAACTAACAGTATTTAACTTAAATAACATTAACTAACATTAACAATGATGGATAAATACCGTAATAAATGTACTACTTATTGTTTGTTCATGTTAGTAAATACATTTACTAATGGACGATTATGTGTTACCCATTTTTTTTATAGTGAATTATAATGATAAAATATTGTTTGCACTTCTAGGGTTAACGTCTCTATTTATTTTAAAAAGCCTTTAATGGCTGGCATTACGCTGACCAACCGCAAACCATGGCTTATTTTACAAAATGTTCTGTTTTGCCAACATGGAAACTACAGGACACTTTATCACAGTCAGAGGCTAGTGAATGCCACACATTCATATAAGCCCTTTACAGTGAAACACAATACGTCTTCCCCCCATCTACTTTTGAAGACACTCACCCGTCCAGTGAACTCTTCTTGTTTTGCCCCCTCTGTGTGTGTGCCCAGTGCTGTCGTGCCCCGTGAACAGCCACTATTCCAGTTGTATGATGGCGTGCCAGCCGCAATGTGCTCCTGCGCGTGGACAGAGAGACTGTAATCAGTACTGCGTTGAGGGGTGCCAGTGTGACCAGGGCTATGTGCTCAATGGCAAGAGCTGTATCCTCAGTCAAAACTGCGGATGCTACACAGATGGGAAATACTATGAGGTAAGAAAGGATGTCAAGGTACACTTTATAATAACTACACACTTTGAATCATTTATTAAAGTCCACATAAACCGAAAGCTGCGACCGTTTTTTGTTTTTCGCATTGTGACGCAGTTCCTAGAGAAACAGAATATTAAATGAGAAAACAGTGGGAGTGGCTTGTTTTTTCTACTGCGAGCTGATTGGATATAGCAAAGTAGACATTTCATTCAGAAAGATCTGAAAAAGCCTCCTCCTCACCATTTCTCTTTGTTGTCTGATGGTTGGAGGGGCGTGGTTAAGTATGTTAGCCACACCCAAATACCTAAGACATACGGAATCTGACAATTTAATGACATGCACAGATGAATTGTTCACCACAGAACTAGCAATGTGAGTTAACAAAATCATATGGTTAGTTTTGATTTCATTTGTACTTTTTGTAAAATTGTAGCATTAGCAAATAGTAAATTCATTATTTGTTAAGCATTAACCCTACATTAATAGATGTAAGCAGTTTATAAATACATCTACAAATGCTGTATTCTTGACTTGTGAGCACATTTATAGTGTGCTTAATGATAGCGTTTTCATATTGTGTTAATGATTAATTTTTCATTACTAAATTAAGTATCGCATTATTTACAAACCAGTTATTTAGAATAGTTGGTGTTTTTTAAAGATCGTTTGGAATGCGTAAGTAAGTGATTAATAAACTATTCAAATTTACATTTATATATCTTATTACTTAGGCATATATATTAATAGTTACTTTGTATGTTAATAAATGCTTTATTAACTCAACTTCGTCCAGTTTTGTGACCTAATCTAAAGCGAGGACTATTTATGCTTTGTAAATCCCTTATAAAAGACTCTACATCTATTAATGTAGAGTTAATGCATAAGAAATAATGAATTAACTATTTGCTAATGCTTAATTAATGATTCGTAGTGTGTGGTTATTATAAAGTGTTACCGATGTCACAAATTTGGACCCATCATGAAGACTGTGACTGTCCAGAACAAATGAAGTTGTATTGCTCGTCAGACATAAAGGATGAGGGTGAAAATGAAGCTGTATTACAGTTTTTCTCAGTTGCTTTAGTACATTTCTTGAATTATCCTTGACATTTGCAGTAAATGCATTTCTCAAAACAACAAATTTGTGGAACAAGTGGATTGAACATAAAACCATTAAGTTCTTGTGTCATTGTGTATGGGTAAGACAGTCAAATTACTTAGTCATGTTGTCGATATAACAGTGTACTCTGGAGGGATGTTCTGATGTAAACTATGGCTACAGTTTTGATGACAATTATTGTAAATTGGAGGTTACACCTTAGTGTGTGTGTGAGTTTGTACTGTAATTTGTTGACATACCATGTCATTATGATACAGAAAAGAAAAGACAGCACTGCTTAGCACAAAGAAAAAAAAAACTGTTTTAGAAATATTTACAATTTAGAAAAAAAGTCTAATGGAAATGTATTGAAATAGGCTTGACAGATTATCACAACTTGTTCAACCACTTTGCATATAAAGATTTATGCTTTGAACTAATGCCTAAAAGTTGTGGGGGGTGAGACTATTCAACAGAGACCATTATAATACATTTTGATCAACATGACATAAGCAATTGATAATGTTGGAAACAGCAGAAGATTGTACAGTATAAAATCATGTGCATGGATGTACCAAAGCGTTTGCAACTTGTTCAAATAAATGAGAAACTGCTTTTTTATGTGCACAAGTGACACAATGTGAAGACTGAGCAGGTAGTTTTGAGAATTTCAATTCTGATCTGAGAAATATACCAAAGCAACTGAGAAAAACTGTAATAATTTCTCTAAAAAATGCAATACAAAAAATAATGACAATTATTGGCAATTAGAAACAAAGGTTTATTTTATTACCATATACCAAGATATTAATCAGTGTCTGTGTCTAATCAGTTTACCTGGAAAACAAATTGATATAGACCATTTCAATGTGGCGATGTCATTGGCCCATGAACATTTCCTGCTTGTTGTCAAACTATTTCATATCTGTAACAAGAGGCAATTCAATCATAACTTGATGTTATAACAGTTGTCATAACATTATTTATCAATATGTGGAACTTTTTGGACTCTCAGAAACTCTCAGAAGACCATTGTTATTGTTTTCATCCCTCAAAATGGTCTATAGGACATCAAAATTAATTCTTATGTTATCTTTTTTTATGGAAAGAAACAATGATTAACATAAAAGTGTTAGTATTGCAGTGGTATAAATTAAAGACTCTGAATTTCATGGTTTCAGTTAGAAGCTGCTTTGAAATAGCAACACATAGACTATGCACAAAGTAAAAAGCACAGTACCTTAGCGTTGCAACAATGTGGTATCGACTTATGTATGGAAACTAACAACAAACAAGAAGCAAATTGTTATTTGTTAAAAAAGAGCATTTTGCTTCTTGTAATTTGCGAATGTGTTACTTGTGTTTTTCTGCCGCTCAGCCTAAGCAGTTGTTCTGGAACAGTGACTGCACTAAACGCTGCCAGTGTATTGGCCGGAATCTGATTCAGTGTGACCCACGGCGATGTAAAGCGGAGGAGGAGTGCGTCCTGCGACATGGTGTGCGAGGATGCTTTGCCAGACGCAATCAGCACTGCGTGGCGTCCGGCGGTGGCGTCTTCCGCACTTTTGATGGCGCTTCTCTCCGTTTACCCGCCTCATGCTCATTTGTGCTCTCAACAATCTGTCACAAGCTGCCAGAGTTATCTTTTCAGCTCATTGCCAATTTCGACAAGTGGAGTACACCCAACCTAACCACCATCTCTCATGCTTATCTCTACATCAACGAGGAGAACATTCTCATCTCAGGCAACACTGTCAAGGTAGGAACACAGAAATTGTACCGCTAATGATTTAAAGGACAAGAAATAAGTCAGGTAAAGTGGTTTAGAGCAGTGTTTCCCAACTCTGTTCCTGGAGGCACACCAACTATACATATTCTGGATGTCTTCCTTATCTGACCCATTAACTTCAGGTTTTGGAGTCTATTCTGATGTTCTGATGAGTTGATTCAGGTGTGTTTGATTAGGAAGAGGTTGAAAATGTGTACTGCTGGTGTGCCTTCAGGAACAGGGTTGGGAAACACTGGTTTAGACTGCCCAATCCTGTGCTAGCAGAGTATAGCTTCACCCAAATTTAGCAGATTTTCCTGAAAATTTCTAGTAGCTGCGTCTCAATTCCGAGGCATTCGAAGGTTAGTCGTGTCAAGGATGTCTTAAATCGAAGGCTGGTTTAAATATACCCTCCAAATGTGTCCTTCACTTCATGGGTAATGACGGATACAACCATTGGATCGTTCACCTAATATTTAATATTCATTGTGTACTGATGACAGGACTTTTTGTTTTTAAGAAAAATGTAGACTATACTTTTAAATCGTTTGATATCCAAGTCAATTGAAATGCAATACTTACGTGTAAAATATACAAACACTTTAAAATTGTGACGCATCTTAATTAAGATGCGATTTTATAGACAGGTTGCTTTTTTATGTTTACATAAATGGACCAAGAGACAGTCTGTGAAACTTTTAGTTATTGACAGCAGCTAGTAACCTGGCACAGTTGCTATATTGCTATCTCATTTCACCACCCATATGGAAAAAAATATATAGTAATTTATGGTAAACACTATGAGTTTAACCATGCTATAGAATAGTACTTGAAGTAACCTGTTGTTGTAATTCTTTAATTGCTATGGTAATACAACAACTATAGTAAAAAAATTACCTAATACTCTATAACTTTTCCACAACTATATATTATATGAGCAATATCACACTCGTAGCAGTGCGATATGGCTGTATATCGGCACTGGTAGGAGGCGTGCATTGGCTCGAGGCCACAGGCCGAGTGCCTTAGTGTCCCACCAGTGACGATATACAGCCATATCGCACTGCTACAAGTGTGATATTGCAATTATACAACAGTTCAACAGCATAATCGTGTATATAAAAAATAAAATCAAACACGGAGAGTCTCAAAAATCCTTTTGTACGAGGAACTACTTCCGCCATTCATTCACATCTGCAGCTGACATCAGAGCAGCAGAAACCGTTGCTAACTCACAAAAGTCACTTTAGAGGTAGTATTTGAATGATTTTTTAGCATAATATATAAAGTGATGATAAAACAGGTGATTTTGCTGACATTTTAAGATTATAAGGCTGAACGGCATGATTTGATCAGCTGTAGTTTGAAATTTACCGTTTTTCTCCCCTAAGGACAGATTATGCGGTCTCTGTCCCCATCTTGAGGCGGACCGTCAACCGTCTTTGCTCTGCTCAGTATGACAGTCTGATGGCTGCCGACGATCTAATCTCTGAAATGATAAATTCTTGTAAATACTTGTAAATTCACTATAGTATGACTATAA
This sequence comes from Danio jaintianensis, assembly GCA_903798115.1. Lineage (NCBI taxonomy): Eukaryota > Metazoa > Chordata > Actinopteri > Cypriniformes > Danionidae > Danio > Danio jaintianensis. Next base: position 8,570,932 of record CAIGQV010018170.1, read on the forward strand.
ATTCTAGTACTTTTTCAAGCTCAGAGATTTTAAGGACATACCTTGGAAGTCTGCATACTTTGAAGGATGCAGCTTATGAATTGAGATGCAGCTAGTGAATCTGAAGACCTTGATTAGCTCTTTCAGGTGTGTTTAATTAGGGTTGTAGCTAACTCTGCAGGACACTGGCCCTTCAGGAAGAAGTTTGGGAACTATGAGATTTCCTATGAAAATGTAAAGTGTCTATACATCGGTTTTTGTGCAGTGATGCTGCCTGGTTTTCTGGGCCTGAGCTCATCTCAGATTTCAACTTGTTTCTTGGAAAAACTGGGATTGGGTTCTCAGTCTCAAAGACAAAGAGACTATACAAACCTTCATGCAACAGATGGAAAAGTAAATGTCTATCATGGTATGGGGCTGCAGCAGAGTAAATGGCATTGGTGGCTGAACCAGTAAATCTAGTAAATCTCTTACCAGGCCTGTTAGAAACATCTAGACAGGTGTGTTGTGTGTATAAGTTAAACTCTATATAAGCCACATAGTTTAACTCTAAACCTAATCAAAAACAAAAACAAGCTGACCAAGGGCTTTGGGGTAACTGAGATATTACAGACAGTTGAGTTTGATGCTACACTCTACACAGAGTTGGATATTGAGGGTTAGAATTAAGAAACCATGCTTTATAGTACATATACACAAGGTACACAAAAATATTTTTGCATTTTTAAAAGTATCAAGTACAGACTACAGTGTTGTCAAAACTTTTCCTGGACAGATGAATGTGCATTTATGACTAAAAATGTATGTAATAATAATACTTGTAATGTGCGTGGCAGAACAGTAATTAGAGATATCACTTTCTAGCGATGGGAGAATTGAATAGAATAGAATTTCAAAGCTTGAAACCAATTGAGGCAAATGCTTTGCAAAATGATTCACTCTTTCAAAGTGTTTGAAACACCACCTGGAGATCAAATGCAACAAACACTCAAGAAAAACACGGATTAAAATGGGCATTTTAAATCAAACACACTGCAAATATTAAAACTGAAAGTATAACCTATGAATTGCACTTAGCTTATTGTCTAATATTAAGTATTAAAGGTCCCATGAAATTAAAATAAAATGTTTTAGATATTAGTATCAGTATTGTTAGTTTTTAGGATATCTATAAGCTAGTGTACTCCAAAAGAGTGACAAAATTTGCGTTTAGAAGATATAAAAACGATATAAACATGTAAAGCTTGTAGTTTCACTTCCACTTGTGTCAGCGTTTTTTTTCACGTCACCTCATACTTCAGTTTCAAATCGTGACCAATCAAAAGCTCTCTAATATCTGACAAGCCCCGCCCCCTTCAAGATGCTTCACATTTGATGCGCTTGAGCTCAACCACTTTCACTGGCAGAGCTGTGAGAAAAACAAAACGCTATTGGCTGTTTTTTAAAAAGAGGAGGGGCTACACTATGTTCCGTCCTCTCTTCATATTTCGGTTGGGATTACGTCAAACATCGAATAAAAGTGCACATTTCAAAGCATTTAACGGGACCTTTAAGTGTCTGCATAATATGCATTCTTTTATCATTTTTTAAGGCTTATATTATTTGATCCATTCTGGGCTCTGCTAAAAAGGGCAAAAAGAGACTATTAACTAATATTATTTCATGTAGTTTTTCAAATGTCTGATTAAAACATCTGCAAACTTGTAAAACTGATCTGAGATTAGGTAAAAACTATAAAACCTGTTTAGTGAGCTATGGACAATCTAAATTAACCCAACGGTGAACCATTGAGTTTTCAAAACAGAATTGTCATAATAAAATGACCCCGTTCACTGAAATCACATTTGATTTTAATTTAAAAAAGGCATTCAGAACCACTGACTCAAAACAAAAGATTCATAAAGGTTTCAAAGCGTTGGAGCAGTGCTTTGTAAGCAGCAATCTCTACCACTTACCACACACCTGCACACATATACAAACACGTTTATGTAGTCAGTCATCACTGTTTTTTGTTTGAAAAGTATTCATGCATGCCTGAACACATGACACACCAGCGCATGACATCACTGTTTTCACAAAAATAATGTTTCTGTAGTCTATATGGAGGCAATAACAGTATCTTTCTTAAAACTTGAAACCTATTTTCCAAATATTGCTTTTTCTGTCCCTTGAAATGTTGTTTATGCTATTTGGATAAAAGGTTTTCAGATTTAGTTGAAAATGTCACCCACTTAATGGACATATTGTGACTTGTGTGACTTGTTGGCTATGTAATTCTATAATGATTAAGACATTACTCATCTTTCCTAGCTAAATGCTAAGTGTTTTCCTCTTTTGCCTCAGGTAAACGGTACGCCCGTGTCCGTACCTTTTGTCACAGGTCTAATGACACGAGTATCCACATCTGAGGGATTCCTGGTGATTGACACTCCTCAGGACATCCAGGTTCGTTATAACCGATTCAACACCCTCAGCATTACAATGGGTCCACGGCTACAGAACAAGGTGTGCGGACTGTGTGGGAACTTCAATGGGGACCCCACAGATGACTATATCACCTCTCGTGGAAAACCTGCCGTGAGCGCACTGGAGCTCGCTCAGAGCTGGAAAACCAATGGCATGCAGAACAGGTAAAGCATTATATTCAGGGGTTTAAAATAATTGAGTCATTTTACTTCATTACCATACTTAAAGGGATAGTTCTACCTAAGATGAACATTCTATCATCATTTACTTACATTTCACTTGTCATTACAAACCTTTATGAGTTTCTTTCTTCAGTTGAACGCAAAAGAAGATATTTTGAAAAATGCTGGAAACCAGTAACCATTGACTTTCATAGTTTTTTCTTTTAGTGGTTTTCAACATATTTCAAAATACCTTCTTTTGTCTTCAACAAAAGAAAATATTGAAGAAAGAAAAAGGTTTGAAACCACTTGATGGTGAGTAAATGATGAGTAAATCTTTATTTTTGAGTGAATTATCCCTTTAAGTATGATTTTTAGAGATTTGTATGTTAGTAAATTACAATTCTAAATTTTAAACCTGACTATACTTTTACAGTAAATAAGGTAAATGGACAATCAAATGTGCATGCTTAACATGTAAGAAAAGTGATGTGTGTTGTTACACAGCATTGTTTCAGCTTGTTATACAGCTATGGAAAAAATGAAGAAACCATTTGAACATTACAGTTTTTTTTTATTTTATTTATGAGTTATAATTATGTGTTTGAGTAAAACATTATTTTTGTTTTATTCTGTAAACTACTGATGACATTTCTTCCTAATTTAAAATCTAAATGTTTTCATGTTTTCCCCCATAAAATAACAGAAAACATGACATGTTTTCAAACTCGTTTACATTCATTTTTATTCAACATAATACCAATGTTTTAATAATTTTTTTGGTTTAATCAATGATTTTTTGGTTTTCATGAAATGTTCAAATATCCAAAAAAAGTGTTTAATAGTACATTATATAGTAAATTAATTGTAAATCATGCCAAAGGAAAACAAGTAAGTAAAGAATAATATGATGATTTAATAAATTATTCTCTCATTTTGATTTTAGTTTACCCATTATCACTTTAAAATAACAGATAATGTCCACATCCCTCTATATTTAGGCATAAACGTTGCTTTATTTATTTATGATTGTACTTTTATGATTTTAGTTGTCTTTTATTTCTATTTTTTGTCTTTTGTTTTGATTTCCAAAATTATTCCTCTCTGGAGTTAACCGGTTTATAATGATAATAAAGCTTGTTAACAAGTTTATAATGATTTATGAAGGAATTATGATGTTTTGTTTCATTATCTGATCTTCAATTACAGGCTATTTATGCCTAATTTCTGTCAATTTCTTTTAATTCTTTTGTCTTGCGGCGGCAGTACATGGCAAAGATTTCTTACTTAGATTTTTTGTCTTTTTTCTAGTCCAGATATCTAAAAAATCTTAAATCAAGAAGCATTTTCTAGACAAGCAAACAAAAATGGTCTTGTTTTTAAAAAAAATGATATGCCAAAATGAAGTGAGGTTTTCCTTACAGCAAGCTAAATAATTTGCCAATGGGGTAAGCAAAATAATCTTGTGTCAAAATGAAAGTCAAGATTATTTTTGCTTGTTTTAATTTGAAGGAAAAACTCAACACATTATTTCTTAAAACAAGACAAAACAATTAGCTTGTCTAGAAAATGCTTCTTGAATTAAGAATTTTTACATATTTGGACTAGAAACAAGACAAAAAAAATCTGCCTTTTTTGCAGTGTAGTGGTCCAAACACCAACTGTAGGAACTATTAATTTTTAAATACTTAAGTACAACTTAAAGCTGTACATGTTTATTTTCACTCATGTATATTTTGGCCAGATTTTTTTTTAACATTTTTATTTTATTTTAAAAGAATCTGTAAAAGTATGTACGTAAAATCTTATATTGTTGTGATTACCGGCTTCTAGGCTAAAAGATGAAACCATTTTGAAAGATGTAAAAAACACCAGTTTTGAGCAAAACACGAAACAGCGGGGTTAGTTGTAACAGGGTGTTACAATTAAGCCACACACTGTTGGACACCAATTAAAACGAACAAAATATTTTTTTTTAATTTTGAGTGTAATGTTGGGAACTTTTTATATTAAAATGTTTTTTAATAGAAACAATTTTTTTAATAGAAAAAAACTAATTTTATTATTAATAATGCAAATAAATGCATTGTATAATAATGGATAATCATGCAAATAAATTCAAATGTGTTTATCCTATAAATAAATAAACATACTGTGCTATGTAGAATAAAAAAAATGAGCCAATTACTGAGGAAATATAGCTACTATTTAAAGTAAACTGAATTTAAATTAATTGTGTGAAATCTGCCTTTTTAAGCACAACTTGCCCCGCAGGTGGGGTAAATAGTAACTTTTACTCCTGGCACTTTTGTTAATACTGCACACAAACCCTAGGTCCGGTGATCATAATTTCAGTGCTCATTTGTAGGAGAGGCTTGTGTTTTGTTTGTAAAAAAAAATAGGGTTTGTCTAACCCCATTACTTTGTTCATTATTTGGCCAAAACCAAAAAGTGTTACTTTGTGCCCCACTCTCTCCTAAGTAGGCTTTTACTTTTTACACCCCGTTTATATTTACCAATAAACACTTACTAATTTCATCCTTTCCACTCATTTTCTATCCCCCTTTTCTCTCTTCCATGTAGCTGTGATGAGACCCAGTATGTTGCCCTGGCCCAATCCTGTGATAATACAGCAGTATCAGAGCTCCAGGGGGAGGACAACTGCCTGAAGCTCACCGATTTGAAAGGTTTCTTCCAGCCCTGCCACGGTCTGCTGGACCCTCATCCCTTTTACCAGTCCTGCTACATGGACGGCTGCTACAACCACCGTAAGGCCCAGGTGTGCGGCTCCATGGCAGCCTATGCTGAGGCCTGCCGCTCTTTCGGCACACTCACCACCAAGTGGATCACCCAGGAGAACTGCTGTAAGGGGACGCTGCCACCTACAGGACAACAGGGAGGGGTGTAGGCTGTGAATGGCAGCAGGGCTTAACATTTTATGTGCATCTGAAAATAAATGGGTTCCCATGCTTCTTGAGAATACATTGAAAGTAATGTTTCATTGGATTTGATTAAAAAAATTTAAAGTAAGTGGTTGCAAACCATTTATTTGGGCTGAATTTAGACAAAGTTGAACATTACTAAATTTAATTTGTTTGTTTAAATTCAGCCCATATAAATTGTTTGCAACAGTTTTGCAAAAATAATTTTTTTCATATGAATTCAAGGCCTGGAAAGTACTTAAAAACAAACACTGGTCCTTGAAAGTGCTTGAATTTATGCTTTTATCAAGTTTATGGTGTTTTTTCAACAACTGTACTGTGCTGCTCTTAAAAAATGGAACGAAAAACTAAGAAATTCTTCATTTAAAAATCTTACATTTAAATATTATACAAGAACCAACAAATAATGCATTTTATCAATATTTCAGAAACCGCATTTGAATATCACCAGTGTTGAATTCAACTAATTGTATTAAAGGTCTTTGAACATGACTATTTAAAATGATCAACATTTTTGAAAATGACTCGTTCGAAACATCATCATTGACATTTTAATATAAATATTAAGTGTAAGTGAATTGTTAAGTACAGTAAGGACAGTAATGACGCTATATATGCTGGGGATGTGAATTATAAAGGTGCTCGATTTAAAATTATTAGTGATTTAAAATGTCCTTCAATTTGGTGTCCATGAAAGTGTGGGAACCCTGGGATAAGCAACAGTGTCGGGGAATGTTACTTTTGAAAGTCATGCATTACGATATTGAGTTACTCCCAAAAAAGTAACTAGTTGCATTACTTAGTTACCTTTTTAAGTGAGTAATGTGTTACGTTACTTTTCAGTTACTTTTTCTTACCTGGCTGAGGCTTGATCTCCTTAAGAACTTGCAGGTTTTTTTTCTTCTCTTTTTAAATAGAGAAGCTCTGAATTTTAATTCAGCAATTTATTTATTAAATGCTAATTAATTCAACTTAAAAAGTAACTAAAATATTATTACTTGATTTTTTAAAGTAATGCATTACTTTACTCATTACTTAGAAAAGTTATATTATTATGTAACTCACATTACTTGTAATGCGTTACCCCCAACACTGATGAGCACCATAAATATCAGGATTTTTATTTGCATTAATAAAATAGTCAACATTTAAAGTGGAACAAAAATGTTTTTTAAAATTATCATAAAACAATAAAGGGTGTTGTTCAGTAGTTTTAGGACAATTGTGATGAAAGGTTTTCAGATGTTGACTACTGTAGGTGTTAACTGTACCGTAATGCATTCTAAGTTATAAAGCAACAGCATAAAGGATATGGCATAATAGATAGCCCACATGAAGAAAAAACTATAGTAATTTATGGCAAATACTAGTGTTTTTTAACCACATTAGTATTACTATATAATATGTTATAGTATTTACAACTCTTTGTTAATGAATGCTCCAGCATACTGTACTATTAATTATAGAGAACTGATAAACTAATAAATACTGTAGTATACTTTAGTTTTTACTACAGTAAACTCTGGTGTGTTGTAGTATAATATACCCTATTTTATAGTTGTAGAAAACTACAGTATTGGGTCATTTGTTTATATTACTATAGTTGTTGTGTTACCATAACAACCACAACATATACTTTAAGTACTTTACTATAGTATGGTTCAAAAACACTACAGTATTTACAAGAAATTACAGTAGTCATTTGGGAGTGCTCATTCTCACAGGTTTGACAAAACTGAGATATTTAATATGAAAATAATGGATGTATGGATACTTTGTGTGTGTGCATGTGTGTTTCTGTGTGCTAACTTTGTAACTGGACCTGTCTTTAGCAGAATGGATCTATGACCCCTGTGCAGGAGAGATCTGCTCTAACAACACATGTGAGCAGGAGAATGGAGAACTTTGTGGCTGCCCTGAACTTCCCAACAATGACATTAGTGAGTTAAACAAATCACTGAGCAATAGTCACGGTATAATAAGCAATTCCCAGCCTTTTCCGTCACGTTTTTGGGTCCCCTTGAAACATTTCCATCATGTTCCATGCGGTTTGCATGTGTTGTGAGAAATTGCAGTGCATTTTCTTAATTTGTTTGTGTTGTGAGGATTTGCAACACATATGTTGTCAAACCGATGAAGATCTTTTCTTAATTTGCTGGTGTTTCTATAGAGTGTTTTCAATGTCGAGTCATCAGTCGGACATATTGGAGGCACAGAATTTAAACAATGTCACTGAATCAAATTAAACATACATAGGAAACCTTTGAAAGTTAGTTATATTCAGGACATGTTGTTCTTGTGATGTAGGTGAAGATGACATCATCCAGGCTGAAGTGACCTGTAAGCACGCTCAGATGGAGGTCTCCATCTCTAAGTGCCGTCTGTTCCAGTTGGGCTTTGAGAGGGAGGATGTACGAATCAACGACCAGCACTGCCCTGGTATCGAGGGAGAGGACTTCATCTCCTTCCACATCAACAATACCAAGGGACACTGTGGCTCTATTGTACTGGTGAACAAATCTTTCCCCTCTCTCTCATTAACAACACTGTTCAAGAGCAGAATGTCTCAGTTCAGATAGTCTCAGCTCTGCCTCTTGAGAGACAATGGAAAGTACACACACATTTTTATATTGTGTGAACAAACAAGGATGTTTGTATGATGAAATATGTTTAGAGCAGCAACTAGTTTAAAAGTATTTGTTAATGTTAAGTCAATCTGTATTTGTTTCATTAGAGTCAGTATAGGCTGTGAATAGAAGTCAGCTGCTTAACTAAAATGTTAATTTACATAATAAACACACTCATTAAGTAATAGTTGTTTCACATTGTACATAGTTTAATAATTTTACCTTTTGTAAAATCTTTTTATGTCCTCCTTAAAAGGCCTTTGAAGTTAAATACTATATATATAGTTCTAAGCATAAATGAGTACACCTTATGTAGTAAATGAATATTTTTATCCATTTCTCAATGAATATAGGTAACACATTTTGGTGCATTTGAACAAAACAGATTTATTAAACCGTTATACTCATTAAAATAATATTTTAGTCGCTGAGCATCTTTAGAAATAGAAAGAGAATACATTTAAATTCAAAGGAATATTACTAAAACATATTCATTCATTCATTCATTTTCTTTTCGGCTTAGTTCCTTTATTAATCTGGGGTCGCCACAGCGGAATGAACCGACAACTTATCCAGCATATGTTTTACGCAGCGGATGCCCTTCCAGCAGCAACCCATCACTGGGAAACACCCATACACTCCCATTCACACACGTACACTACGGACAATTTAGCTTACCCAATTCACCTATAGCACATGTCTTTGGACTTGTGGGGGAAACCAGAGCACCCGGAGAAAGCCCACACGAACAAGGGGAGAACATGCAAACTCCACACAGAAATGCCAACTGACCCAGCCGAGGCTCGAACCAGCGACCTTCTTGCAGTGAGGCGACAGCGCTAGCCACTAAAACATATTACAACTACAAAATTGTTTCTCTTGATTTTTCCTTTTTTTATTTAAGATTTTTCACTAATATATGAAGTTGGGAACACAAATTTTTGTACCATTATCGTAAAATATTTTGTTAAATTAGCTCCAGATTTGGCGTCAGTTCTGACTAATTTAATGTAAATGCACAAATATAATGTTGTAAAGCTTCCTATAGAAAATAAGAATTTAAAAGATAGATTTCTGAGGAGCGTACACATATGCTGAGCACTGTATATTCCAGATTTTTAGAGCAAAATCGTTTTCAGTGGTCGACTTGTAATAAGTTTTTACTTATTTAGTTGAGAAATTATTCCGATGAATACACAATAAATTCATAAAACTGCATCTTTATTCTTCTCATTACCATCTTGCATTTCATAATCTGCATTTTCATTGTATGTGCAGTCTAATCGGTTGAATATGGTTTTTTTCCCCTGCGGAAATGTTATTAAATTCACAGTATCTTTATGTGTGTGCTTGTGTGTGTGCATTTGTGAGTCTAGTCGAATGGAACACACATTATGTACAAGAACACGGTGTGGATCGAGAGTTTGAACAACACTGGGAGTGTGGTGACACGCGACAAGATGATCAACGTGGAGTTTTCGTGTGCGTATGAACTGGACATCAAGATCTCCTTGGAGACCGTACTGAAGCCAATGCTCAGGTCAGCTGACAGACGCCATTCATTCACCATTACAGAAAACAAAAATCTACAAAGGTTAGGGATGTGCAGTCTGCTCTGCTCTGCTTTCAGAAAGCTGAAAACCTGTAACCATTGACTTCCATAGAACAAATACTATGGAAGTCAATGGTTACAGGTTTCCAGCATTCTTCAAAATATCATATTTTGTGTTCAACAGAATAAATAAACTAATAAAGATTTGTAAACCACTTTAGAGTGAGTAAATGACAGAATTCATTTCTGGTTTTGGCGGTGAACTGTACCTTTAAAATAAACAAATACTCAGAACGCTGATCAAATACATAATGTAACTCATTACATCAGCACTGTACAGTTGACTGCACCACAGATAAAAAAAAATTATTAAAGATATAATAACTCCCTCTCTTTCTTTCTGCTGTCCACAGTGTTATAAACCTCACACTGCCGACCCAAGAGGGCAACTTCATCACAAAAATGGCCTTGTATAAGAACGCCTCATACCGGCACCCATACCGTGAGGGAGAGGTTGTGCTGAGCACCAGAGACGTTCTGTTTGTGGGGGTGTTTGTGGAAGGAGCAGATGACAAACAGCTTATTCTCATTGTTAACATGTGCTGGGCTACACCATCTCGTTACAGCAATGATCGCCTCCGTTACATTATCATAGAGAGAGGGTAAGGAAATAGCTTATTGCAAAACACAACACATTGGCACTAAATGTATTTCAATACATACAGTTGAAGTCAGAAGTCTAGATATTTTTCAAAATACTAGTATTCAGCTTAAAGTGACATTTAAAAGCTTAACTAGGAGTAAGGTTAGGGTAATTAGGCAAGCCATTGTATAACGATGGTTTGTTCTGTAGACAATCGAAAAAGTATTGCTTAAAGGTGCTAATAATATTGACCCTAAAATGGTTTTAAAAAATTAAAAACTGCTTTTATTCTAACCAAAATAAAACAAATAATACTTTCTACAGAAGAAAAAATATTATAGGAAATACTGTGAAAAATTCCTTGCTCTGTTAATCATCGTTTGGGAAATATTAAAAAAATGAGGGCTAATAATTGTGACATCAACTGTATTTAGCACATTACACATCCAAACACTTACCAATGAGGTTACAGAGCTCATATTATATAACTGTAATTTCAGGTGTCCGAACATCAAGGATAACACAATAGGCATGGCAGAGAACGGCGTGTCCCTCACTTGCCGCTTTCACGTCACTGTCTTCAAGTTCATTGGGGATTATGATGAGGTGCATTTGCACTGTGACGTCACTCTGTGTGACTCAGAGACCAACGCCTGCAAAGTGGTGAGAGCTTGTACACAACGCATGCAAACAAACACCTTTATTATATTTTTAGCCATCTTGCCATTTAGAAAAATAGAGACAATGCTATTATGCCATTAAAGGGATAGTTCAGCTGAAAATGAAAATTCTGTCATTGTTTACTCACTCTTGACTTGTTTCAAATCTGTTTGAGTTTTATTGTTCTGTGGAACACAAAAGAAGATATTTTGAAGAATGTTGGAAACCGGTAACCATTGACATCCATAGCAGGAAAGGAACTGGTTTGGAACAAGTCAAGGGTGAGTAAATAATGACAGCAAGGTTATTTTAGTAGACGGAAAGGCTAAAAGTATAGTTCAAAAAACGTTTTTGTTGACTGAAATAAAATAAAAAATTCACAATAAGTGAAAAACTAAAACTACAGTCACTAAAATAATATAATAATTAGCAAAAATAATATCGTTTTCAGAATTAATAAGCACTCATTCTGTGATGGAAAATATGACCTGCGGCTATTTAGAGAAGTATCTGTAGATCGCATTTTTACAAACACATTTTCGTAATTTTAACTACATACCTGATCTTTAATATGAATATGGAGTCATTTCATCTTAATTTAGTCTTAATTCATCATAATTTTTACTTTAGTTTCTGGTTTTGGATTCAGTGTCTGTTCAAACTATTATTTTATTTTTATTACTAAGAGCTTTATAAAACTGTGCAAACACTAAACTTTGCTTCGGTCAACACTGGATGTGTTCTGTTAACTCTTTAAAACTAGAATTATTAAAACTAAAACTGAAACTAAATATATTAAACCAAATGTAAATGTGTTCACAAAATAAAAACTATCAAAACCATTAATGAAATCAACTAAAACTAAACTGAAATTTACAACAAATTTAAAAATAGTATTCAAAAAATTTATAATAATAAAAAAAATGATCAACTATAATACCTTTGTTCGACAGAACAGTCATTTTTGGGTGAACTATTCCCTTTAAAATAGTTCAGAATTGACTGAATAGACAAATGAACAGAACTGACAAAACAGTTTGAATTGAATTTGAATCGACTGATACTGTTCGAATTGACTGAAAGAGTACATTTGGTGATGTTTTTGCTCATGTTCTTGCTCGTCTTGGAGATCTGCTTCTTTTAGATTGATCATAAATTCATGCTATTACAGAATTGCCCTCATAACAAAAGGAGTTATACAGACTACAGTCAGCATAAAGAACAGATCCTGTCAGTGGGACCAATCAGAAGAAGAGGTTTGGAGTGTTTTTCAGATTTGAGCATGTGTGAAAGAAATATGTGCGTAGATTAAGACTGGAGGCAATAGGATGTGGGTGTATAATTAGGTGTTTTGTGTATGTGCGTATTAGCAAGGTGATTACAGCTATAAGAGTGCATGCGTGTGTATGCGTGTTTCAGATTCAGACTGGTGTGAAGAGAATAATGGTGGCTGTGAGCAGATCTGCACTAGTCAAGTAACTGGCGCTGTGTGCAGCTGTGTGACGGGAATGCTACAGAGAGATGGGAAGAGCTGCAGAGGTGAAGCATGAACACACACACACACACACACACACACACACACACACACACACACACA
>CAIGQV010018170.1:8583568-8612288 GCA_903798115.1 Danio jaintianensis
CACACACACACACACACACACACACACACACACACACACACACACACTCATTTACGTGTACTGCTTGTTTCTTTTTTTCTTAAATTTTTTTGATTAAGCAGATACTTGAATAACAGTAAGTACATGACATGTGAAAGGTGTACCTAGTATACTACCCAGCACCACCTAGTATATAGTATTATCTGCTGGTTTTATATATATATAGAGAGAGAGAGTAATAATGTAATACAGAAAAATACATAAGAAAATAATTATGCAAATTAATAAAAGAATAATAAAAAAAATTTAATAAAAAAGGGAAGAAAAGGATGGGGGGTTCCATCTAGTACTGCTTGTTCATTTTTAATTTACGGGTTTTGTGTAAAGTGAGCTGATAGAAACGGTGAAAAATGTTAGTGCTGTAGCTCTAATTATGAGCAGTTTTGTGCGACGTCACACACAGTTTGACCAGTAACTTTAAGTATTTTTGCCTTTCTAAAAGAAAATCTAAACAAATCACCACAGATCAGATTTTGTGCCAAACTGGAAGTGGCTTATGGATTATTGTAATAGACAAACAGATCAGTAACCAGCTACAGTTTATGCTTATTTGTGACCCTGACCCACAAAACCAGTCATAAGTGTTTATTTTTGAAAACTGAGATTGAGCTGAATAAATAATCTTTCCATTGATGTATGGTTTGTTGATAGGACAAAAGTTGGCTGAGATACAATTAAAAAATATATATTTATAAATACTGAGAAAAATGCCTTTAAAGTTGGCAAAAGTTCTTTGATATGATTATCAAAAATTGAGTCGGTGGTTCATTCTGCTGTGGCGACCCCTGATAAATCAGGGACTAAGCCGAAGGTAAATGAATGAATCAATGAAAATTTTGAGTTTTCATATACTGTATTTACGGTACACTGCAAAAAAGCCTTTTCTTACATAGAGTTTTTGTTTTGTTTCTAGCCCAAGTATCTAAAAACAATCCTTATATCAAGATGCATTTTCTAGACAAGTAAAAATATTGTTTTGATTTCAGAAATAATAAATCAAATTGAAGTTGAACCAAATTGAACCAGAAAAATAATTTGCTAGTGAGGTATGTAAAATAAACTTGTTTTAGGTTTGAAATAAGATTATTTTACTTATCCACTGGTAGATAATTTAGCTTGTTTTAAGGAAAAACTAACTTCATTTTGACACTTTTTTTTTTCTGAAAAACAATATTTTACTTGAACTTTTTTTCTTTATTTCAGTGTAGGAAATTGACAAAATATCTTCATGGAACATGATCTTAATATTCTGATGATTTTTGACATAAAAGAACATTTTGACCAATACAGTGTGCCTATTGCCACAAATATACCAGTGCAACATTTAAACTAGTTTTGTGGTCCAGGGTGACATTAATCATTTTGTTCATCACTGCAATCTCCAAAAATGAGTATAACTTTTTAAAATGTGAAGCCTAAATACAATCACCATAAGTAAAGAGATAAACTTACAGGACATTGACAACTAAATGGAAAACTTTTAATGCATTTTGGCAGTATACTGTATAAGCAAACCCTGACTGAGTGAGAGAAGTGAAGTAAGTATTAGCCGTACTCAAAATTAGTCCTCTGCTTTTGATCCATCTGAGTGCACACACATACACACACCCTGTGAGCACAAACATAGAGCAGTGGGTATCGAAAGTGAGATATTCCTGGCAGAACCAGGAATCGAACCTGCAACCTTTGGATTACAAGTCTAACTCCCTAACCATTAGGCCACAACTGCCCTCAAAAGAGTCTCTTTATACACTACAAAAACCTGAGTTTGCGGATCTGTGTAAATGGGGATTGATTTGACAACATTGTCATATTTATAAAAAAAACTTTTTTGAAAATGCAAAGGAAAACTTTTCAGTATATAGTTTTTGTACAAACAAATGGTCACATGATTTAAAAAGCACCACTATTAACCTTTCAACACCTCTTTCAGGCTTAATAAAAAAAAATAATAATAATTACAGTAGTTTGCAAGACCGTGAATATAATTATAAAGGTGGTAAATGTGCTGAGTAGATGAATTTACTTGTTCTGCATGGAAACTCCAGGTTGTGTAATTCCCTGTGCTACAAATCATGTCAATACAAGTTAGGCTACTAGAACAAGTTATGCCATCTAGGCTATGCCAATAGCATAGGAAATGTCTTCAGATCTCCTCCCCCAGTATTCCCTAGATATATCCAAAACCATCCACTACACTTTCATTCACTATTCCCTACATTTCTTCACTAATATTGTCCACCGAATGAGCAAAATAAATAAATGTACTTGAAAAGATTGTTTCATGGCATCCACTCGGCTATTTTATGAGAGATGTTACATGTTCAAGTACATTTATTTATTTTGTAAAGTAAAATTATATAATAGCTGCAATGTATAACGCATTATACAATGAAAAATGCAGACAGCATCCATCTATCCATTTTTATTTGCTCATTCGGTGGACAATACCGCAAGAGTCTGTTTTGTAGTTCAGCAAGATGCAGAAAGACTTTTCGCAAATTACAGTCGTGTCTCGGAGCAGCATAAAGTAGTGGCTTCCTGAATTAGAAGCTGATGAATAATTCAATGACTCACTCTACAGACAGCAGACAGTCATTTGTTTCCGGAATTAATCTGTGTATTTAAGCAAATTGGGTGATTAAATGACCTGTTTTAGAGCTGCCCTACTGTTGAATAACACCCTTCAACACATTCCTATTCAAACTGAACTGAATCATCATTTAACAGACTCAAATTGTAACACATTATATATATATATAGTACATACAGGGGTTGGACAATGAAACTGAAACTGTTTTTAAACCACAGTAACTGATTAGTATGATGTAGGGCCTGCTTTTGTGGCCAATACAGCATTGATTGGTCTTGGGAATGACAGATACCTACACAGTGACACAGTGGCCAGAGGTATTTTGAGCCATTCTTCTTGCAGAATAGTGGCCAGGTTACTACGTGATGCTGGTTGAGGAAAACATTTCCTGACTCGCTCCTCCAAAACACCCCAAAGTGGCTCAATAATGTTTAAATCGGGTGACTGTGCAGGCCATGGGAGATGTTCAACTTCACTTTCATGTTCATCAAACCACTCTGTCACCAGTCTTGCTGTGTGTATTGGTGCATTTCAATATTTGAGCCATTGGGTGCACATGGTGCTCCAGAATGGTTCGGAAGTCCTTGGCAGTGCCCTGTTGGCCGCAAAAGGAGACCCTACAACATACTAATGAATTATAGTGGTCTAAAACCAGTTGTTTCAGTTTTATTGTCCAACCCCTAAAGCACTTTGAGAAATATATATATATATGATGTGTGTGTGTGCACATCTGAGATTGTTTGGATTCCATTTGCACAAAGCACTTTGGGAGATTTGTGTTTGAAACACACTCCATCATGTAAAATGTACTCCTCCCAAAACTGCCACAAATTAAGCTGTCAAAGCACGCTACTGTACATCTACTGCTCCATGGTAGCTAGATATCCAAATACTACTAAAATAAGCATCTACACAGAAATGGCATACCTCATCAGCAGAAACTGTTTTAGGCCTTACATTCTGCAGGTCTACATTCTGCAGGTCAACATACATCTTCATTAATTGTAGTAAAATCTACATTTATTCTCCGGTACGTTTGACGCTCTTCCAGCTCAGTCTGATGTTGAAATCAGTTGATGTTCCAAGTTACTATCCCATGTACTAACTATGCCGACCCTTCAGAAATCAGAGATAGGGCGTGCTCAGAGTGCTACGGCTGTAAGCACGAAACTCCTCCACATAAATCTTAATTGCACACCCAGAATACATTGTGTTCCCAAACATCAAAAACCCACCTCCAAACTCAACATCACATGACAGTGTGTGGCATCTGTTTGTTTTCCTTCTTGCAGGAACTTTATTTTTTATTTATTTATATATATCATGCTCTTTTTACAGGAAGTGACTTTTTTTTTCTTTTAATCACATGCTTTATTCACAAATGTTTATTTGCCAGTTTTGTGCACAATTAAATTTCACAAATTTGGATGGAAATATATCTATTGACAACACCACCCAGTGACTAAAGCTCCTTCCAAAATTGCATACTACTTGAGTAGGTACTACATTTAAATTTTAAAAAGATATGTTCTATATGTATGAATGGAGTTCGGGTGTACTGCATCTGCTATTTTGATGCTGTCACATGTCATGCATCACCACATTCTGCCTTTTTTTCATATATGATGTCTATACAATGCTTGAACCATTAGGTGCACATGGTCCTCCAGAATGTTTCGGTAGTCCTTGACAGTGTCCTATTGGCTGCAAAAGGAGGCCCCTACACCATACTAATGAATTATTCTCGCCTACCCGCCAACCTGATTTCACCAAGTTGGACATGTTCTTGGATTAACAGCTATGTTGATCCTGGAACGACATTCCAATCAGCCAATCAGAATTAAGGGATACATTTACCGTTTATGTTCAGTTTAGGCTTACGGTTAGGTTTATGCACTTGTACATGATTGTTACCTAACTATTATTACCCTCTGATTTTGAGAATAATTTACAGTTATGGTTGGGTTTAGTAGGTAGGGAATAGGTACATTTTCGAACAAAAATGATGTTCCAGAATCAACATAGATGTTAATCCAGGATCGCATCATACTTGGCAAAATCATGACGTGCCTCCACTACCACAGCATAATGGGATAGTAAAGTGTCAATTATATGCCTACAACAGAATTCAGGCAATAGCAGTATCAGGTTGCTTCTGGCTTAGGGCGTACTCACACTAGCTACAGTTGTCCCCTCTCCCCCGACGGCCTGCACTCACATTGCATTTTACCTTCCGAGCCGGAGCACGCTTACGTCATCGATGATTCAGTTTAGCAGGAAAAGAAGTGCTCTTGCTCAGCACAGTGCTTTAGTTATATCATTTTGTATTATTTTTAGTCCTTTGGGATGCAGGGACATACAGTCAAATATTTTGGGAACAGATCCACCACTTTTGACGCTCATAAATTATCATAAAAGTCCTCGTGCTGCACATATTAGGAGGTTTGCTGAAGGTGGCAGCTGACGTACAGCGAGGGGTTTGTATCTTTAATAAACTATGGGAGTCCGTGTTCATTAAAAAGTAAGAATGATTAATAAATCCATATGAAAAAGTCCCTAAAAAGTGACGTTGAGTCTTCAGTTTCGCGCTCAGGCACGCTTTGCACTCACACTACAAGGGTACCACGCCAAAGCCCAACTGAACCGCGCTCTGGCACACCTCTTCCAACCGGGCCAGGGCCGGCCAACTGAACCGCGTCTGGGCCTGATTCGGAGCACTCACACTTGTCAAACGAACCAGGAAATGCTCCCGGGCATGGTTTGGATAGCCTAGTGTGAGTGTACCCTTAGTGTTTTTTAATACTATGAATTTGTATATTCAATACTACTTGCCTTAATTACTCTTCAAACTACTATAGTATGCAATTTTGAATGAAGTGATGATATACAGGTATGCATTTTCTAGCCATTGATTGAACGCCGGATGTTATTGTGGTGCATAGTGGGATTGATTGAGTGTACTTCAGAACATCCACTATGCTTTTGGACATCACTACAAATGGCTGCTCTCTCAAATAGTTTTTATGTAATATTTTTTTAATGTAATGTCATGCAAAGATCATATAATACAAAGTATAGCTTTATAAATATACATATGTTGGTTCCGACATAGGCTCATTCTGAAAAACGTAGCCCTATATACATTTCTGGAGATCGCAAATTATGTAGCCAGAGGAACGTATGGCTGCATTTCATCTTTAAAACGAATGCTATGGGGCGGTATGACACCGTTCCTTTTCGCGCTTACCAGCTGACCGCTTACCTCTGTATGGACGGCTTTCCCGCTGTTACCAGTTTGTCCAGTAGCTCGCCATGTACGTCGGCGGACTTAAGATGCAGAGAAGAGTTGACTGCGACGACGGAGTTTGAGTCCAGTAACGAACGGTTCCAGAAAGCAGGTAAGACAAAAACAGGACAAAATAAAATAAACAAGTTAATAACAGGGTGAGAGAGTGAGGTTAGGGAAGGAGGAGGGTGGGCCAGTCGATCGGTCAGTCAGTCAGTCAGTCAGTTGACAGCGGCCTCTGGTGGATTTATGCGAGAACAGCAGGCACGAATGGCATTCGCGAGGGAAATTTGCAAGATGTCCTCGCTGCAGTCTGTAACCACAATGAGGTACTGGACCAGGTCCACTACGTAGTGGACCTTGTACCGCCCGCTAAGGTAACTCCCATGCTACTGTGATGGTTGGGTTTAGGGGAGGGGGAGGTGTAAGCAATCATCCATTACGCAGTTGACCTGGTCCAGTACGAAATTTGAGATCTCAAAAAGCGTACACAGCTGCCTCTGGTGGATTCATGAAAACAAAAACTGCAAAAAAAAAGCAAAAAAACGTACCTCCTAGGATGTATTTGGCACTCTCCAGAAATGTATATAGAGGTACATTTTCAGAATGAGCCTGGGTTCTTTTAAAAAAAAATCTAAATATTAAACACTTTCATAGATTTAAGAAGCTGATGACCTTTAAATGCCTCATCACCATCTTGTGAAAAGGGTCCAGTTTGCCTGTTTCAGTTTCTCTATAACTCCAAACCAAAATGAGTCTTGTGCATTCTTCATGACCTGACCATGACGTCCCGTTACACACACATACACACACACACTTAAACTCCTTGAGCCTCAATTCTAATGAATGTCTCTTTCTCTGTCTTTACAGTCACCAGTATGAGTACTGACCTTCAACCCCTGCTTCTTCTGGCAGCTGCTGTTGTAAGCGTCAACATCGTACTTCAAACACACACCTCAGTTTTCTTCTCTTAACACACACCAAGCAAGGCCAAGAGAGAGAGAGAAGGAGAGAGAGAGAGGTGTATACAGACAAAACGGAGGAGAAAAGCAAAACAGAGCCAGTCAAGGGATAGGCATGTGCATCAGCTGCCTTGTGGTGAAGACCACCTCTGTGCAGATCCCTTCATCCAAGTGAAAACTGTGATCAAATACATCCAAGTGATCCTTCACCAGCTGGATATCTCAGATGTAAAACAACGTGCCTCGGTCCAACATAATAACATGACACCCTGAAAGCACACAACTGTTTTCTTTGGCACAAAATCGAAATGCCAGAAACCAAAAACCGTCACTTTGAAATGTAGTGATAGCGAGACGGCTACTGAATATTCCACTGCCACTAATGACAGATTAGCAAGCGTTACTTATTAGATGATGAATTTTCCTGAGAATCACCGAAGCGTGAGAGCACGTGTTGCAAGAATGGATGATAATTCTCAACACCAGTTATGTTTTTGTGGTTTCGTTTTATTTAGTTGATTTGATGAAATTGATGAATTCTCAATCTGCCATTTTGTTTCTTATTTAAAGTCCCCGTTTGTTTGCCATACTAAAGTATTGCTGAGATCAAAATGCCAATCAACATTGACAGGCACCAAATGCAAGTAAAAATCTGTGTTGGTGAGTATATGAAATAGAGTTACTTGCCGGTTGAATTGTTTTTTTTTATTAATTCTAACATTATAACTGAGAATGTGACATGATTTAGCATGGTAATTGCAGCGACTGCATTGTAATTATATAAATACGTATGAATTATATAAATATCTGAAGCACAGTACTGTAATCTGTTGATGTGAGCAGCTCATGAAAACAGTGTTTTAATAAATGTTGCTCAACACAAACTTCATCTCTGCAAGTGCCGAGAGTCCTGAAAATGCACCAAACATCTTTCTAAGTCAACAAAAATGAATGAAGCACTTCAAAGTGGATTGTTTCTCTCTTGTTTCCTTTTTTTTTTTTAAAGGGTCATTTTAATATGCGCTCTACTAGTGTTAAACAGTTCATCCGATCTCCTGGTCTGGCGGGAGCACTTTTAGCATAGCTTAGCATAAATCATTGAATCAAATTAAATCATCGCGCCAAAATGAGCGTATAGTTCCTATACATATAGCAACTTTTAATTTTATGTTTGTTTTATGATGTAACTACAGAAGATTCAAGCTTTAAAAGGGAAAATTATCGAAACTCTTTATTCATTTTTTAGCAAAATGCTAATGGTCTAATCTGATTCAATGATCTATGCTAAGCTAAGATAAAAGTGCTTCAGCCAGACGCAAATATCTGCTGAATGGATTCAAAAATGGTCAGTCTGAACCGTTTAACTGTAAGGGAGTTGTAAAATTTGCCTATTTCTAAAAAAAAGTGGAGTGTTCCTTTAACATTTGAAGGATAGAAAAATAAATAAAATGGATTGTTTCTCTCTTGTTTCCTATAATTATAATAGCTCTAAGATTCAAAAGAACACTCCACTTTAAAAAAGGGTCATTTCAACACTCTCCTAGTGTTAAACAGTTCAGCAGTAACATTTGCAGGATAGAAAAATAAATAAATATTAGTTATGTAATATAACAATAATAACAACTATAATAATAAATGCACTTAGACATGTTTTTCCCATTTTTTTATAAGAAACAATGCACACAGAGTAAACTTTCTCAAGCTTCTTGCCATTGGCTACCAATGTTAATTTGAGGCCCTGTCTGTGAATACACATTAGTGAACAGTGTTTGTTAACAACACACTGTTTTTAAGTAGCCAACATTTAAAGGCACATTTCAACCAAAACATGAACATTTTGCATCCACTGTCACTGTAGGAAAAAACTACAACGAAAGACAATGGGTACTTGTACTAACATTTTTCAAAATATCTTCTTTTCTGATTCTTTTTTGTCTTCGATTTATTTCAAACCTCTTTGAGTTTCTTTCCTCAGTTGAACAAGCTACTTTGGAAAATGTAAGTAACCGGTACCCATTCACTTTCATAGTAGTTTTTCATAGTAATATTTTTAAAAACATCTTCCTTTGGGTCGGTCAGAAAAATGAAAACGAAATGGTTTGGATCAACTTGAAGGTTGTTAGAAAATGGAGAATGGTAAGTCAACATCCATATTTGAGCAAAATTCATTTTTGCTGAACTATGTCTTTAAAAGCATCACTTATTTAAGCTGTATAAAGAAGGTCATGTTTGATAGATATGAACATTTTGTTCCTGTACAAAAAATACTCGATGTACTGTATGAATCACTGACATTTAAAGTGGATTTTAGAGTCATCGAATCCATTTGCAATTTAGTCTGGTAATATCACCCATACTTGACTTGATGATGATAATAATGAAAGATACAAGAACTGTTTCTGATCACTCATGAACACCACACAACTGAACTATACTGTATTTCCTGGTACAATGGTAATGTAGTCATCTGATTCTGGTGACCAGACCTTTAATGTCCATGCATACTGTAATAATGTTTTCTTATTCTAGGGATTGTTTGTTCGTTCCTTTGTTTGTTTGTTTTTAATTCGATATGATTTATTTGAGAATAAAGTGAGCATTTCACATTGATTCTGCTGCTATTCATAGTGCCGTTAGTCATCATGGCTTCTGCACCAAGACGAAGAGAGAGAGCGCGCGCGCGTGAGGGAACGAGCCGCGTTGCTTGGCAACCGCTTGGGAGGCGGTTCCTTAAATCCTGACTTGAGAAAAGCACAAATATCTGAGCAGGAGTCAGTGCTGGTATGCTGTCACTCCAAGCAGCCTACCGAGTGCTTAAATCCGAGCCCGTCTCCAACCATTTTCTGCTCTAACCTGAAATATAGCGCGTGTTTTTTTAGGGAAATCCAGGAATATTTGGCTGGTCAGTTGGGAGGATGAACTGGAATTGCGCTGGTAAGGATTTTAAGCGTTACTTGAGTAGGCTCTAGCACAGGATTAAACATGTGACATAACTTACCCACACCAGTTTAGTTCACTATTACCTCCCGTGTCTATTCAAGATTACATCGTTTTTGCAATTTAATGAGACCACCGCTGTTTATCGATGGCAGTTTCCCCTCAGTCAGCGTTAATGAGTGGGTGTTTATAGTAACTGCTGTATCCTACAGTAACAGTCTCTGTTTGACTCACGCTCAGATTACTGCGTTCACCGCTTTAATAGGTAGCAGTGCATTACTTAATTACTCTGACTTTAGCTAATGCGCATTCATTCATTCTCCTGAATCGTTTTCCCCCCATGAATTTGACATCATTACAAAGACTCCTCTTAAAAATCTCCTCTTCGTCGTCGTCGTCATCATCATCATCAGCGTCGTCGTCATCATCATATTCTTCTTTTACTTCATATTTGCAGTCATTGTCATTACCATGGTCATTTTCCTCCTTATCAGCATCATATTCATTCATATCAATACTTCTGCTTCCACTTTTGTGTTTTTTTGGCATAGACTCTGGTATTTTACTTAAACATGGCATTCATTTAGTACAAATCTGATCATAACCATGTGAAATCATATTTTTATTTATAGATCTTACTGTAGCTAGTAGAAATCCTGTTTGGTTTTTTCTTGTTTTTAAAGTATTGTAATTCTGAAAGTCAATCTTTACCATAGCCAACGCTGTCTTTATTAGCCTCACTTTCTTCTTCATCAGCATCATGTTTTTTTCTTTTTCAGTTGTCATTATCTCAGTTTTCATCATCATCATCACCACCAACTTTCCTTACACTTTCGATTTAAAAAAGAAAGAAAGAAAATTGTTTGATTTGATATTGTATTGTGTACTATATGACATTAATAAAATATCTGATTTTATCATTACCATCTGGTATTGAGTATAGATCATAAAAGGGGTACTCATCTTGTTTATTTTACCAAGTTTTTATAGTATTGCTCACTTGAAACTAATTTTAAGTATATATTTTTTATTTTAATGCAGTTAAGATTAGGGTTGAGGGTAGATTTATAACTTTAAGAGTAATACAGTACGTCTACATTTGCAGGTATTGTTTTATTGTTGTTTTGTTGTTTTAGAAAATATTCCTAAGATTTGAAAGATAGTTTGTCTTTCAAGCTTTTAATAGAAATAAAACATAATAAATTAATAAACATATATATATATATATTGCAATATAGTAGGCAAAGCTTGTAGGGGCATGTTTTGTAGATCATGTTTTGTAAAGTGTTACACAAATATGTAGAAAACTGTTAGATGTATAAAATTAACAGAAATAAATGTAATATTTCATGAAGTATTCAGACATTTACTTTAATTTTACAAAAAATGCTACACTAAAAAAACCACTAGTAAAAAACATTTAGAAAAATTACGTCATACATTGTCCATATTGTTAAAATGTAGTCCAAATTGTTTGGAAAACCCTCTACAATATTCACCATACTTTAAAACTTATTTATAGAAAGTGCATTATTTGATGGTTAAATCATTACCAAAATGGTAACTTCAGCCATTTCTTAAACTTTGTCATTTTCTTCTGTAATTGTTTGTACAACATAAATTACAATGTTTGCGAATTATAACGTTCATCATCATCAACCTTTTGAGTGTCAGTGTAAGTTACCTGGTAGTAACTCAAGTTGACTCTCGTTCTGCTTGGACACAACTGATACCGAAAGATGAGACAAGTCACGTTTGTCATGTCGTCTTTGTGTTTCCATGAGCAAGACATAAAAAGAAGTTCCCCATTTTACAGTCCTACACGCATAATTGTGTACACAGTAGAGCTGTGCAATATGACGATATAAGTGGCATGGATGAAATAAAAATTATATGCTTTGTCGTTTATTTCGTAGTGTCACATAATACATTATTAACAACATTATGGTGAGAAAGTTGCAAGTTTGAGAGTACAATGTTTGCATTTAGCATTTTATTTAGCAATATTTCATGTTGCGTCTCTAATCGTTAGTTTAAAAAAAGTGTTTTATATTTCATTTTATATTTCTACATCCTTAATTAAACATTTGCCCTGAAGTTCTCAATAAAGTAAGAAAAATGCGAAAATATGAAAGAGCACATTTTGAGTATATACTTTAATATAAAAGAATTAGTCCTTTACATGTGATAAATGGATATGAACTATAAATTGATTGAATTTACAGAAATAGTAATATATTTATATTATAGAATATAGAAATAGAATATATATATGAGATGACTTACAGTTGAAGTCAAAATGATTAGCCCTCCTGTGTTTTTTTTTTTTTCTTTTTCAAATATTTCCCAAATGATGTTTAACCAAGCAAGGAATTTTTCACAGTATTTCCTATAATATTTTTTCTTCTGGAGAAAGTCTCATTTGTTTTATTTCGGCTAGAATAAAAGCAGTTTTTAATTATTTAAAAACCATTTTAAGGTCAATATTATTAACCCTCTTAAGCAATGGTCTCAAACTCAATTCCTAGAGGGCCACAGCTCTGCAGATTTTAGCTCCAACCACCTCCAACTCACACCTGCTTAATAGTCTCTAGTTCAATTCAATTCATATTTATTTATATAGCGCTTTTCACAATATAGATTGTGTCAAAGCAGCTTAACATAGTTCTAGTAAAGTCCAGATTTCAGAGTTGAAGTTCAGTGTAGTTTAGTTCAGTGTGGTTTAAATTTCACTGCTGAAAGTAGTCTAGTAGTCTTGAACACCTTGATTAGTTGGATCAGCTGTGTTTGATTAGGGTTGGAGCAAAACTGTGCAGAGCTGTGGCCCTCCAGGAATCGAGTTTGAGACCTATGCTCTTAAGCAATATTTTTTTCGATTGTCTACAGAACAAACCACTGTTATGCAATGACTTGCCTAATTAACATAGTTAAGCCTCTAAATTGCACTTTAAGCTGAATACTAGTATCTTGAAAAATATCCAGTAAAATATTATGCACTGTCATCATGGCAAAGACAAAATAAATCAGTTATTAGTAATTACTTATTAAAACTATTGTGTTTAAAAATGTGTTGAAAAAATCTTCTTTCCGTTAAACAGAAATTGGGGGAAAAATATACAGGGGCTTACAATTCAGGAGGGCTAATAATTCTGACTTCAACTTTATATTGTGATATGAGATTTTTGTCATATCGCCCAGCCCTATTACACAGGGAAGTGTTCCACATTACAGTCTAATAGAATTTCCCAAACAGCATTAGAACTCATCTTCTTTAATTTAATTTCCTTGTCTTTTTGACAGTTTGGCTCTCTTGGGGTTGATTTGTCTTCACATCGTGATCATGTCTCCAGTCTACTCTTCCCCCAAGTACGCCACTGGCTCCACCCTCTTGAGCCCCTACAGTTCCTATGACCCTTGCGATCCCACCCTGGCATATATAGTGCGAGGTCAACCCCAGCTTTCTAGGTATGCTCCCTCCACCTCCCGCTACCTGAGCCCCAGCCCGTGCCTGGCCCGAGGGGTGCTGTTCTTCCCTCAGGAGCCCGAACGTGGCCGAGCGGCAATGCATTCAGAGCCCCACGTCGGCCGCTATAGTGAAAGCTACAGCAGGTTGCAGGTTAAAGGTCAACTACCCCGAATGAACAGGCCTAGGGGTCGTTCGCCTTCGAGGAATGGATATACCTGCATGTCTCCGCTATCAAGGCAGCGCAGGTCAGTCAGTCAGTCTGACCTGATGCGAGAACTGGCCACGCTGGAGATATGTGACCAGGGAGCAGTTGAGAGAACGGTGTACGCAGTCAAAGAGAGCACGATCAGGGGACGGACAGATTACTCAGGGCCTCTCTTCTGGAGTTCAGAGGTGAGTTTGTTTAGTTTGTATACCTGTATTGAACATATTTAAAGGATTTCTGGGTTTAACAGAAGTAAAGCTTAGTGCCGTTTGTGGCATTTTTTTAAGACTCATAATGCATTTGGTTCATTTTAAACAAACACTCCACTGTTTTTCTTTTTTTTGAAAACAGGCTAATTTTACTACCCTAGAGTTAAACAGTTCAGATTATCATTTTTGTATCCATTCAGCCAATCTCCGGGTCTGTCGGGAGCACTTTTAGCTTAGCTTAGCATAGATCATAGATCATTGAATCGGATTAGACCATTATGACCAAAATGACCAAAGAGTTTCAATAATTTTACTTTTTAAAGCCTGACTCTTCTGTAGTTACATTGTGTACTAAGACCGACGTAAAATGAAAAGTCTCCACTAATATGGCTTGGAACTATACTTTCATTTTGGTGTAATAATCAAGGCACTTTGCTGCAGTACCATGGCTGAAGCAGGCACAATGATATTACGCTGCATGCTAATTTTCATCAATATAACCTAAATGACCACCTACTGGAAGTTAGTAAGGGAATTTTTTTAATGAAACCCTCTAAATAAACAGCGGTTTTTGTTTTACAAATAACCATTAACTTCTTCACTTTTATTTGTAAAGCACAATAAAACGACAATGGTTGACCATCGTGCTGAACAATATAGTTTAAAAGAATGTATTTTATGTATCAAAATATATAAAATTGTAAGACAAACACATAACCATAGGCTCATACACTGTAAGTTTTCTTTAACAGATGGGCATTAAGCCTTGTTTTGTCCCAATCGTTCTAATGGAAATTTGAAGGCTGTTCCACAATTTGGGACCGGCTATGGCAAAAGCCTGGTCACCTTTTTTACTCAGCTTCAATAAAAGTTTAGACATCTGGTTCGATTATGTAAACTCAGAAGGTCAGAAAGGAACAAATGAAGCGCCAGTCCATTTAAAACCTTAAAAACAAAAAGTTAAATTTTTAAATGGACTGGCAACCAGTGCAAAGAGAGTAGGACAGGGAAAATATCATTGTATTTGTGAGTGCCAGTCAGTAGTATTATGCTATGTTTGTAGGCGATTCAGATATGATTGGTTAATACCAATATACAGTGAATTGCAGTAGTCTAGTCGAGACAAGATAAAAGGATGAATCACTCTCTCAAACTGCAGCAAAGGTTAAAAAGCCCTTCATCTTAGCAAGAAGTCTGATTTAACAAAACTTGATTCAACTACTGCATTTACTTGCTTATCAGAGGTCAAAGCAGAATCAAACATAATACCCACAATTTTTTACAGAGGGCTTGACAAACACTACCAGATCACCCAGCACTTGCTGTATGTTGCCAGATACAGCTCAAGGACCGAATACAATTGCCTCAGACTTACGCTTATTAAGATTTTTTTAAAAGTAATAGACCAAGCCTTAATATCAGACAGACAAGCAGGTAAAATCACTCAAAAAATAACAATGAAATGGCATGTTGTGTTTATTAACAATAAGAGCATATACTGTAAAAATAAAATAAAATGGTGCAAGGATAGAGCCTTGAGGAGCTCCACAAGTCAACACTGATTTAGAGGATGAGCACCAATTCACACAAACCGATAAAGTTCTATTATTTAAATAGGATTTTAACAATTTTAGGACAGAACCCTTAATGGACACACGATGGAAAATAAGAATACTTTGGTCAACTGCGTCAAAAGCTGCACTTAAGTCTTGAAGCAAAAATACAACCAGTTACCAGTATCAAAATATCGTTAGCTAATAGTAGATAGCAAAATATAATTTAATCCTTTTAATAGGACAGATTCAGTGCTCTGATGTTTCCTGAAACCTGACTGAAAACTGTCAAACACACCATTTGAGTCTAAATACTGTAGCTTAGCAATTGACAACTTTCTCTAAGCTTTTAGAAATACAAGTGAAATTGGAAATGGGCCTAAAATTGGATATACATCCAAGTTTTACCTCCAGTTTTTTCAAATATTTCGGGACAGTCCCTTCAGAGACTAAAATTTATTATAGACAGGATACATGGCCCAACAGCATCCAAAATAGTCATGAAAAAGCATATCAGTTTGAGACATAGTGGATTAAAAAAAATACGATTTGCTAAAATTATCATTGATATAAAATATTGTAAGGAATAATTGATGGTTGTCTGTTGAATTATTAAAAAAATACTAAGCATTATTTGCATTATTATATCCATTATATGCATTATTTTCTAATAATTCAATGAACCAGAGTCAATTAGTCTGCTATATGATGGTAAAGGCACCTAAAGACACTGATCAGACAAACACTGTTGTCAGGTTTTTGTCCTCAAACAGCTTATGTGTCTAGTTCTTGTTTAATACGCATCTTATCCAAAGCCTTCTGTTTTGATTTAATTTTTGACAGTTGAAGGCTGCTGTGAAATAACTGAAATCATTTAGCATGGTGATACGCAACTTTTAATGGGTTCAAGACCTGCCTTGAACTAAATTAGCTGTGTGGTTCCCTGAAATTAATTGCACACCTTAGAACAGGAGTGTCAAACTCAGTTCCTGGAGGGCCACAGCCCAGCAGAGGTTAGATTAAACACTAATTAAACACACCAGATCCAGCTAATCAAGTCATTCTGGCTTATTTGAAAACTACAAGTTAAAGGTCCCGAGAAATTAAAAGTTTTTTAGATGTCAGTATCAGTATGGTAGTTTTAAGGATATGTGTAAGCTAGTGTGCTCCAAAACAGTGACAAAATTTGAAATTAGGAAATATAAGCCCCTTTCACACATACAGACTTTTCTGGAAAATTACCGGCAATTTTCCGGAAAGGGATCATGTGTGAATGGAACCCTTTTTGAAAATACCGGTATATTCGTTCCTGCAATTTTCTGGAAAGAGAAGTTGTAACATTACCGGTAATTTCCCGGAATGCTGCTCTGTGTGAACACAGAAGGAAAAGAGCAGGTTCAGGTTTAGAATGCGCTGACGTGGACGTCTACTCCGACCAATCAGACGAATTCACATCCGCGCTGTTTATAAAAATAAATGCCTTTGAATCCTTCTCCAGAAACATTTAGCTGCTGCTTGTTAGTCAGATAACGTTTCTATGTTCCGTCTTAGTGCAAACTGTGGAAAAAATGATCAATAAAATGCTTATGATAAACTGCTGTGAGTTTACCTGCACACTCTGGCTGCGTCCGAAATCGCCTACTACTCAGTAGGTACTGCATTTGAATTTAAACGTACTACTGGGCCGTTAGAAAAGTACATTCTATACAGTATGAATGTCAGTAGTATCCAAAGTTCCATCTTTGGATATCTTTTCTGCTGGAGATACTGTTGTCCTAAAAAAACAACAAAAAAAACTTACATATACCATAGGAACGGCATAGCACAAAATTTAGCCGGTTTTAAAACCTTGACTTCTCCAAACCGCGGTATACCTTGAAAACGGTTATCGTTCCATGCCTAATACACATTGCGTATACTCTATTAAGGAAAAATGTAACCTGTTTATTTAATACATGCTTTTTTCACTTCGGAAGTATTGTCAATTACACTGCTAACGATTTTTGTAAATTACACCGCATTTCACTGTAATATGAACTGTATTTTTACCGTAGGGCAGTTTTGCAGTATGTTACTGTATTTTAAAGTTGCACTGTGAAAATTACTGTACATTTTACAGTAAAGATATACAATACTGTAAACAGATATAGAGCAAGATAAATGGTGCTGTGAATGTAAATACAATATTTTTGCTGTAAATGATTTACAGTAAGTTACTGGCAAACTGCTGCCAGTAGGTTACTGTAGATTCTACAGGAAGTTGTTAACAGTGTATAATTAATAAAATCTTTGACAAAAATAAATGAATGAAAAATAAGTAAATAAATAAATAAAAGTTACAGAGAGGCTCTTACGGGCAGCACGGTGGCACAGTGGGTAGCGTTCACCTCACAGCTAGAAGGTCGCTGGTTCGAGCCTCAGCTGGTCAGTTGGCGTTTCTGTGTGGAGTTTGCATGTTCTCCCTGTGTTCGTGTGGGTTTCCTCCGGGTGCTCCGGTTTCCCCCACAAGTCCAAAGACATGCGCTATAGGTGAATTGGGTAGGCCACTTGTCAGTGGTGTAGGTGTGTGAATGAGGGTGTATGGATGTTTCCCAGTGATGGGTTGCAGCTGGAAGGGCATCCGCTGCGTAAAACGTGCTGGATGAGTTGGCGGTTCGTTCCGCTGTGGCGACCCCAGATTGATAAAGGGACTAAGCCAAAAAGAAAATGAATGAATGAAAGAATGAGAGGCTCTTACAAAGGAATATTTTGGACAATTTAAAATCAGAAATGACTCATTTGGTTAAACGTGTTTGTTATTTGAACTGTAAAGCTGTTTAAATGACTATTTGTGGCCATATTCTTTATGTATTTACTGCATTCAAACCCGTTGTAGATAGATTTTAAAATGATTTAAAATTCATTTTTATGTTAATAAGCACAATTCCACAAATACTGTTGATTGAGCTTTACTTACTGGTATTCATTTAATCATCTTTACTGTCAATATTTTGCTGTCTTTATTATTAATTTCAGTTCAGAACTGCTTTGTGCCACAATATTGATTTAATTGTAGAGTATGTTTGCATTAAAGCAAACAAAGTTCGACACTCTCACACCTTCACTTCACACACTCGTGCTAGCACTCCGGAGAATAATTATTAGACCAATCAACACCACGCTGTCCTAAAAACTGTTCCATGTGCTCTGAGTAATACTGCATAAGTTCACACACACAAACATACGCTCATTAGTTATGAGTATACACACTTTAGCCATGTGTTATCACAGTCAGTAGTGATCAAATTGTTATTGAATTTTAATACATTATTCATTAGGAATTATGTTACAGTGATGAATCATGATAGAATAAACACTTTGTTTTTTGGCCTGAGAGAGTGAACCACAGCTTTAATTACTGACACCACTATACGTCTCTGTAATGCCCATATGAACACACTAGAGTGCGCTGCTGTCCCCTTTTAGTCAAATATGACTTATTTGGATCATAACAATAAGTAACAGGCATCATACATCTCTAAATCAAAATGCAATAAGTAAATAAGAGCCCTGTTTCAGGAAGTTTCTGTTTCTGTGCCAATGTAATGTCATACTGGAATGGTTTTGTAAATGATAAATGGAAGAAAGTTTGGTCATTACCCCACAAATTCTTTCATTCATTAATTCATTTTCCTTCGACTTAGTCCCTTACTTATCAGGGGTCACCACAGCGGAATGAACCGCCAAATATTCCAGCATATGTTTCAAGCAGCGGATGCCCTTCCAGCCACAATCCAGTACTGGGAAACACCCATACACTCTCGCATTCACACATGCACTCATACACTACGGCCAATTTAGTTTACCCAATTCACCTATACTGAAACCCACGCCAACACGGGGAGAACATGCAAACTCCACACAGAAATGCCAACTGGCCCAGCTGGGACTTGAACCAGCAACCTTCTTGCTGTGAGGCAACACAGAAAAAAATAATAATAATTACTTTAAACCCCACAAAGCATTTGCCTGGACTTGTCATGTCCCATACAGCAAGTACAAGTACAGTCAAAATGATTAGCCCTCCTGTGAATTTTTTTTTTTTTCAAATATTTCTTAAATGATGTTTAACAGAGCAAGGAATTATTTCTTGAGAAAGTCTTATTTGTTTTATTTTGGCGAGAATAAAAGCAGTTCTTAATTTTTAAAAAAACATTTTAAGATCAATATTATTAGCCCCCATATGCAATATATATTTTTTGCTTGCCTACAGAACAAACTATCACTATACAATGACTTGCCTAATTACCCTAACTTTCCTAATTAACCTAATTAACCTAGTTAAGCCTTTAAATTGCACTTTAAGCTGAATATTAGAATCTAGAAAAATATCTAGTAAAATATTATGTTTTGTCATCATGGCAAAGATAAAAGAAATCAGTTATCAGAAATGAGTTATTAAAACTATTATGTTTAGAAATGTGCTGAAAAAATCTTTCCGTTAAACAGAAATTGGGGGAAAAAATAGGGGGGCTAATATTTCAGGAGGGCTAATAATTCTGACTTCAACTATACATGCAATAGCTGATCCTTGATCAGGTTTTACATTCTGCCCTGCCATAAACATCTTCAAGTTTTGAACAGATTGTTCATTTATCAGCTGACTGTTCTGATTGCTAGTCGATTGCTCTCTTAGTAGGCCAGAGGTCTGCACGCTGTAATATAATTACTCGTTCACGGAGGCAACCCTGTACATCAGCACAATTTTGCGTTGTTAGCTTGTACTTTGTCATTGTCAGGCCTATAGAGTATCGTCAGCCAAATCAGGGTGTTATAAAAATGTGCAGAACCAGGTGCAGTTCTGCTAAGAAGTCTGACTTAAGATTATTTTTGTTCCCGTTCTCCTCCTGTCCTCACAGTGTGACATAACTAGATGCTTTGAAAGTTAATCTCTCCAGTTTTTTGTATGCATTATTCGAACATCAATAGAGTTCAGTGTACCAGAGTGCATGTTTTTATTTTCTTCATTCCACTCCTATAGCCTTATGGTCTTGGGAGAGGCAGTGAAAGAGATTGAGTGTTGTAGGATTGATAAACATTAAATAAGACTTTATTAAGACTAGAAGTTTTTATAATCTGTCCAAATCTTCATATGTTGACATTAAAGGTTTGTTGCCTGGCAAGTGTGTGTTTAGGTTACATAAGTCTCTACAGTCAGGTTCAGTGTTATTGTAAGGATAAGCAGAGTGCTGGAGTTATTGTACAGAGAGATAAGACTTAGCTTAATCTTATCATATTAGTTCATTATAAAGCTGTATTATTTTGAATTATCTTTTAATAATAGTATTTATTTCATAATTTCTTTCGAGTGTTGGCACCTTTGTTATTCTTTTATTGTAAGATCACAACTGCAGTTCCGTCTTATTCAGTTTATTGCAGATTTTACTGGGTGAATGACACCACACTTGTAAAAAGTGGAAATGTGTAATTATCTTAAGTGGTTACCTATTTCTAACCAAACTGGCCTATATTACTTTTTTTGTTGATCTAAGGTTAGTCAGATTATAATAGTCCTTTACTTAAATAAAATGGTTTAATGTCACTTTTAAAATATCCCTGTTTAATTTGCAATTAAAAACGACAGCTTTGTTCGTAAAAAATTATCACAACAATGTTTTAGGTATTTTGAGGTGGTATATTGTTGACTTTTTTATTGTTGGTTTTACAATTTAAAACCTTAGATTTCATTAGGTGATATAATAATATACCAATCTAGCAGGTAATATCTAAAATATCTACAAATATTTTTATTATAAAATGTACTACATAACAACCATGCAGATGTTACAGTAGAAAGATTTCATCATAAGTAGAAAGATTTCATCATAAGTGGCTTATAATTATAAGTCACCAAACATATTTAGTAATTGAAAGATAATACAATTAAATTCAAGCAAAATATTACAAAAAAAATGTTGTTAAAAAATTATATTATATAAAAACATTACAACCTACATTTTTCCATTTTTTGCTTCGCTTCAATTTTCCTCTTTTTAAAAATTTGTATTTCAAATTTTTCTATAACATATAAATTTGGGTGTACTATAGTTTGGACCGTTATCGTAAGTTATTTTGTTAGATAAGCTCCAGATTTGGCTTCAGTACTGACTAATCTAATGTATATGCACAAATATAATATTGTACGCTTCCTAATAAAAATATGAATTTGAAAGATAGATTTGTGAGGGGTGTACTTATATATGCTGAGCACTGTATATATATATATATATAAATAAACCATTTCACACGGTCACAAAATAACCTTTTTCTATGGTAATTCATAGTTTTTTCTTGCAAAAATCATACATTTGATAGTATTTTACCATTAAAATGATATATAAAATCATTTATTGACCCTAATGCATCAATTATGCACCCTAATTTATTCACAATTAATGTCCAAATACGAATGACTTGATTTTATTGTGCTACACACAAGAAGATGGATCAAAGATGTAAAGGGGTTTAAAAATTGTATTACAGTATATTTCCTGTATAATAGAATGTTTCCTGTTCTTTGCAAAAGACTGCATTTTACATATTTTACAATAGACATATATTTTACCTTATCCAGAAGCCACCCACTACAATATCCTTTTGATTTAATATTAACAGACTCTATTTAAGAATCACAGTGCAGCTCCAAAATAGTAATGTGCTGTCATCTTTATTTGTGCCACTATCCTTTTTAAACCACTAGGATTTTATTTTGTCAGTATTTTTGTTTTTGGCCCAATTGACTTCCATATGGACAAAAACAGTTATCACATTTGGGTGAACTGTCCCTTTAAATTTCACACACACACAAAAAACTATTTTACAATGTAATCCATTCTTCAACCCCAAGACCTATATCAATAAGACTTTTACAGTAAAATACCGGTGTTAGATTGAATATGTGTTTAGTTGTTTGTACTGTAGCCTTTAAAGTCATGCAGCCAGCAACTCCTTGTCTTGTGACATTAAGTTCAGATTAGTTTAGAGAAAGGTGGAGAGCAAGAGCTAATAACATCATAGTTCAGTCATTGGGAGAGTCTCATATTTACGGCACTCCTTTCACTCTCCCACATCAATCCAAAGCTTGTGGTATTTCTGTATACACACATTAAGTCAAACCATTAATTATTCATTACAAATTTGTCCCATTATCGCAGTTTATTTGTTATAGTTTATAAAAATGGCCATAAAATTTGACAAGAACTAATAATAAATAATATATAATAAATATATAATTGATAATAATAATAATAAATAATAAATTCATCTTGATACTTTGATAGAAAAGTACAGTACAGTATGTAATATATTACAGTTGACCAAATAATTACACAACTGTATGACTATCAATACTTTGTCATTCCACCTACATGTGCTGACATTCAATGATACAACATATTGTGATAATAAACATGCATGATATTATGCAATAATTATGTATTATTTAAACTTAAAAAAATAAATGTATTATTCAGAGAATATTCAGTTTTTTATCGGCAGTGGTTGTTCATATTTATTTTCAAACATTAACATTTTTCATATTTTAATCTGGCCTACAACATGCTCATTCATTCATTTTCCTTCGGCTTAGTCCCTTTATTCATCGGGGGTCACCACCGCGGAATGAACCGCCAACTTATCCAGCGTATGTTTTACACAGCGGATGCCCTTCCAGCTGCAACCCAGTACTGGGAAACATCCATACACACTTATTAACACACATACACGTACGGCCAATTTAGTTTATTCAATTCACCTATAGCGCATGTCTTTGGACTGTGGGGGAAACCGGAGCACCCGGAGGAAACCCACACGAACACGGGGAGAGCATACAAACTCCACACAGAAATGCCAACTGACCCAGCCGGGACTCGAACCAGCGACCTTCTTGCTCTGAGGCGACAGTGCTAACCACTGACATGCTCAAGATATTGATTGAAAATGTTCTGGCTATTTATTGGCCAGTTGTCCATCAACACTGAACAATAAGACTTTTTTTTTCTAATGAAATCTACAAGACAAAAGCAATGATTCGTCTAAGGTGATGTTAATGTCTTAGTGAATGCTTAATCACTCATTAATATCAAAAGTTGTTATTGTTTTATTAAATGAATTTAATAATAAAATTCAATTGTATTTTTTTAACTAACATTAATGTAGTAACGGTAATAAATGTGGCTATTTCTCAAAAGGAACACTCCATTTAAGAACACTCCTTAAAGGAACACTCCACTTTTTTGGCTCATTAGCTTAGCATAGATCATTGAATAGGATTAGACCATTAGCATCTCGCTCAAGAAAATGTAAATATAGAATTTCGATGATTTTCCCATTTTAAGCTTGATATGGCTAGGAACGATACGTTTCCTAGCGTTGTTACCTAGCTGGGGACTATTTTGAGGCACTGCAGTGCGTAATATCACTGCACCTGCTATAGCCATGGTACGGCACCATAGTTCCTTGTATAGTTCCTAGCCATATTGGCCTATAAAATAGCAACCTTTCATTTTCCATTGGTGTTAGTGCATTATAAGAGTCAAGCTTTAAAATAGGAAAATTTGAATTGAGCGAGATGCTAATAGTCTAACCCGATTCAATGATCTATGCTAAGCTAAGCTAAAGGTGCTTCCGCCAGAACTTGAGATCGGCTGAATGGATTAAAAAATAGTGAAACTCAACTGTTTAACTTTAGGGGAGTTGTAAAATGAGCCTATTTTCAAAAAAAAGTGGAGTGTGCCTTTAACTAACGTACTAAAACATTTCTTTACTCTAAACATGTATATAAAATAAAACAAGACACAATTACTTTTGTTAATATACCTGTTTAAGTAATTTTTTTTCACAGCTTTGGTTAATATTGTGATAATACCATGTTTATATATATTATTACCATATATTGTATAATTCCATATGACCATATGACCACATTTTAATTAGATTATGACACAGTTTACTTTATTTTGCTTTTCTCACTTACATAAATGAACTATTTCCTGCAACCATTAATAAAAAAAAACAATATACAAATAATTGTATCTGATGTTTGAATCATTTTTGGTTTGACTGTACATACTGTATAAAACCTAAGAAGTGCTCAACAATAGGATTGTAGCTTGCGATTGTAATGGCATGGTACTGTAACTGTCCTGCATTCAGATCATTCTGTCAGATGTGATTAATCACCTCCCAGTGTCGATCTCTCACCATAACAACCAAACATGTCTGCACAAGTCACCAGAATGAGTCAACTCTTATTGTGAGCTCAATATAATGTGCTGCTAGCAATATAACAGGGAATATTAAGTTACCTGGGCGTTGCAATGTGAAGGGAGTTTGCAGCCCTGTTGCGTGGCTTGAACATTGAACTTTGTTCCAGCTGAGATCATTTCGTGTTGGGGAAACCTGTCAAGAACATGACATGCCTGGGTTACGTTTCATTTCAATATAAAAAGAAAGAAATAGGAATTACATCACAAAAAGAAAATGAAGCCTATATTTAGGACTGTTAAGGTTCTTAATGGTATTATTTAACTGAAAATATTATTATTTTATTAGAATTTATTAGAATTTTAATAGTCTTTTTTTCAGAAATGGTGACAAAATGTTTCTTTTTTTTATCTCTTTCATTTAGCATGTGCAGTAATGATTTACATGAATACAGTTATCTACAGTTATCTAGATACTACTAAGTATCTACTTACTGACATAAGAAAAAATTTCTCCTCTTCATTCATTCTTAAGATTACTGAATCATCTACAGTGCTGTTTAATGTTGGTCCTGGAGAAAATACTTCTAATCTAGTGTTTCCCCAGTTCATTCATTCATTTTCCTTTAGCTTAGTCCCTTATTTATCTGGGGTCACCACAGTGGAATAAACCGGCAACTATTCCAGCATATGTTTTACGCAGCGAATGCCCTTCCAGCCGCAACCCAGTACTGGGAAACACCCATACACTCTCACATTCACACACACACACACACACACACACACTCATACACTACGGCCAATTTTGTTTACCCAATTCACTCTTTAGACTGTGGGGGAAACCGGAGCACCCGGAGGAAACCCACGCCAACATGGGGAGAACATGCAAACTCCACACAGAAATGCCAACTTTGAATAACTTAAAACAAATGTTATTTGAATATTTTTTTCAACAACTATTGCAGTTTTTGTAAAATATTAAGCAGCACAACTGTTTTTATTGATGATTATTATAATGATTTCTGAAACATCATGTGACTTTGAAGACTGGAGAAATTACATGTAAATATATCCGAGTTTTACATGTATTTTTTAGTAATTTTACATGTAATTTCGAGTTTATATTCAACCTTTTCCGATCCTAGGTATATGTATATATATATATATATATATATGGGCGGCGCGGTGGTGCAGTGGGTAGCGCTGTCGCCTCCCAGATTAATAAAGGGACTAAGCCGAAATGAAAATGAATGAATGAATATATATATATACATATATAAATATATATTCAAATACAAAATTATTTTCTGCTTTAGTAACAGAACATTACTTTTTTGTATTTTTAAATAAATAAATAAATGCAGGTTTTTGTGAGGATATGGGACATATTTCACAATTCACATAAAACAAATCTTACTGTCTGCAAAACATATATTTTTGTTTACAATTTTTATCTTAGCAGAAACTACCTATAAAGTTGATACCTAAAATATTGTTGAGAGATCCATTATGTTTAATGAGCTCTGAGGTGAGCTATTAAATGTTCCTCTGGACCGGCTGTAGTAGACTAGACTGGAAAATCTCCTGAATTTCGTGCAACGCTTGTTGCGCAGAATTCATGTTGAACGTAAAGTCAATGACCCATGACTTCCTTCAATTATTTTTACACCTACGGAAACACCATACTTATGAGTCTTACTTTCTAAAATAAGCTTAAAACCATATTTGCTTGACTCAGCTCCCTGTGGCATTTAAGTCATTTCGTCAGCTCCATTGATTAGTAGAGCAAAGGTCATGATAGAAAGCGTTTTTGCAGAAAGTATTTATTAGTGAAGGACAGAAATTGCACACACCTATATACAATATGAAAGAAAACCAGTAAAGATCATGCTGATCACTTATGGCCCAGATAAGGCGGTTTACTGCCAGACAAAGCAACTTTCATCTAAATTAGTGTCAAGGCCGTTTGGCTCATTTTGGCCCACAGTAAGAGCAGGTCGCGGGCCAGCTGTGTACTTGGCTATGGATGAGCCGTTTGAAGTGACAGTGTAAGTCTTGCCCTGATGAATCCCAGAGACAACATGGCATGGCTGGAATCACGTAGGCTTGAATGCAGTTCTGTAAAATGCAGTGTCTCTAATTAGTTGCGGATCTCCGTGAAGCAGGAAGCCTTCAAGGGAATCAGAACAGTCACAGCGCGGTCATATTCATTTCATGATCATGAATAAAGACCCATATCTGCAATGCAAGATTACGTTTCCAGTCTGAGCTCTGGTTGGTTCAGTCAATCTGGAGATCCTGAGATGAGGATTTCAGTCACATTCCAGACAATCCATTAGCTCCCTGTACTCTCTCACCCACACTATTGAACATATGTGCTAGATTCCTGACATGCCATGTGTGTGGATGACGTTAGTTAAATATGTGTGTATACACAGCATTGCATTTTTGGTCGATTTGATCATCTGGTCGCTTATGTTGAGCAATGAAACGTGAACTTTCGCATTCGAGTTTGAAGAAACTTGAAGAAAAAGACTTTCATTTGTTGACTAGTCAGCCTATTTACATATTTAACTATGTTAAAGTCTCCTTGAAATCAGAATAATGATTTTTTTAGATGTTGGTATCATTATGCTAGTCTTAAATAGTTATTTTAAAGTGTTACCATTTTATCTTTTGGATAAATTTTTCTATTTGAATTTTGTTGCAGTCATGATCACTTTTGGTGAATAAATGATTAAAGCGCTGTTTTGTACTTATGACTGATTATTTGAATTATAGCACTGTTCAAAATTTATAATTTTATGGCTTTCCACAATATTTATGTACAGTTCCATATTAAATATTATAAGCTCAAGAAAATACAGAAAATCTACTGTAAAATTACAGCAAAAAAACATATTTTTGAATTACAGGTCATTTCTGTAATTTAACATCCGTTATTTTATGTTTTTTTTCGGCACCCCAGCTGCCAGAAAAAAACTGTTTGGTTTTTTTAATTACGGTAAAATTTCTTTAATTTAACTTATTTCTGTGACGTCACGGCAGAACAACAGCATGTACTACTATGACAATGATCACCTCAGGTATTGATTATGTGCTTTATTCAGTGTTAAATGCTCCCAATGTGAGTTTAAATAATATTTTATGTGACATTTATTTCCATAATACTGAAGGCAGCAGCAGATAGTTCACCTCAGATCTAGAAAGAAATAACTAGCAGACGGTTTGAAAATGAAAGTCAGAACGGTGACTAAACCAACCAACCACATCAGTCACTCAGTAGCCTATTAATAATGTTAAAGAGGTTTAATATGTATTAATTAGATTAAAAGCCTTTATACCATTTCGTTGGGAGTGCAGTGGTTGATATTTAAATGTTTCTGTCATGTTGCGTTGCGATTGTTGCAGAGAGACAAATTGCTTGATGCTGGAATCTTGTAACTTTCCGTGTTGTTAGGTAAAGTTGGCAGTCAAAAACAAAATGCACAGAATTCAGTTCGAACAAAAAATGCACATTTCAAAGCACTTCACTTAATAATTTTTAATCATTTGTATTTTTTTATAATAATAATAATAATAATAATAATAATGTTTTTTTCTTATTTTAATAAGTCCCTTAAGGTTCACTTACAATAGTAGAATAATGATATTTTTTTTACACAAAACAAATCATATTTTGTTATCCTCAAACTGACATGGCATGTCTCCTTTAAGATGTGTCAACAAACAGTCACTGTTATGATTGACTAATGTTTTTCCATAGGAAAGAAAGATTTTTTTTGCCCACTAGTAAATGTTTTGTAATAATAATAAAAATCCGTAAATATTGAATCATCATTTGGAGCCAAAGCATGCTGAATTCATTTACGCTTTGCAATGTGGCTGCTGTCAGAGCCAGTACAGTTACTTCATTAAAAGTTCAATTGAAATATAATCAAGGTATAATCCTGTGTTTTGGGACATCATGTAGTGTATTCCAGCCAGTTCTGGCAACCACATAGAATACCCTAAAGACTACCTTGCAAAGCCCTGCCAATTATATAACAACTTTCTAGCAACCACACAGAACACTTTAGACAAAGAGCTTTACACGAGTAAGCATGTTTTAAGGATAATAACTAGAAATTTTAATGTTTTTTAATGCCAATGGGTTGAGCATGTATAATAATAATAATAATAATAATAATAATAATAATAATAATAATAATAATAATAATAATAATAA
>CAIGQV010018170.1:8612298-8628913 GCA_903798115.1 Danio jaintianensis
AATAATAATAATAATAATAATAATAATAATAATAATAATAATAATAAAAAATGAATAAATAAATGAATAAATAAATAAACATAAATAAATAAATAAATAAGCACATAAACAAATAAATAAATAAAAACATAAATAAATAAACACAAATAAATAAACACATAAAAAATAAATAAACACATAAATAAATAAATGTAGCATGTTTTAAGGAATATCACTATAATTTTTTATGTTTTTTAATTTAATCCTAATAGGTTGTCAATGTATAATAATAATAATAATAATAAATGAATAAATAAATAAATAAATAAACATAAATAAATAAACACATAAATCAATCAAACAATCAATCAATAAATAAATAAATGTAGCAAGTTTTAAAGAATATAACTAGAACTTTTTATGTTTTTTAATTCAATCCCAATGGGTTGTCAATGTATAAGAATAATAATAATAATGATAAATGAATAAATAAATAAACATACATAAATAAACGCATGAATAAATAAATAAATAAACACATAAATAAATGAATCAGTCAATCAATAATAATCAATCAATAAATAAATAAATGTAGCATGTTTTAAGGAATATAACTAGAAATTTTTTATGGTTTTTTTATTCAATCCCAATGGGTTGTCAATGTATAATAATAATAATAGTAAATAAATGAACAATAAATAAAAAAATAAATAAATGCATACATATGTACATACGTACATACATACATACATACATACATACATACAACATGAAAAGCGAGACCTTCCATGACTAGTTGCATTAACCTAACAATGCAATTAAAAAGTGTAGATTAATAAATGACACCCATAAATCACAAAAGATAGGAAATTGTTTATTAACATTTTTTTACAGTGTAGAATGTTCAGGATAATGTTGAAAGAGCTATTCTGTACTTTAATGTCAATATGTCATGCAAAGGAAACAATAAATATAGTTGAATCATTTGTTAATCACTATAAACTGTTTTTGAGGGGTACTGTGTAAAAATAGATTGAGAATTCTGCACTCTTTCCTCTTGTAGTCTTTGTATAAATGTTTTAAAAATTCTTTATGAATCTTGTAATGGATTATGTAATAGAACTTATCATCTAAACATACTTTCAGCACTTAACTCGCCTGTTATCTTTTGACTTCTCTCATATCATATCATATCATATAATGGGAAAAACCTTGACACGTGGCTTTCTAAGCTGATGAAATCATGAAGGACAGGTATGCAAGGATCCAGCTTCAGGCCACACTTAGTGCTTTATTTTAACACTGCACAGGACAATGCCTCCCTAGAGTTAACAAACACCTAATGGCACAGGAATAATTAGCCCTCCTGAGTCCACACTTCCGTCAAGTCAGCACACAAGTGGCTTAAGGATTAAGGGAGTATCCTGTGTGATTCTTTTCTCTGAAAAACAGCTGATGTGTATTCAAAATATACAAATATATTTTTAATGATTGCCTTAGTGCATGATGGATTTTTTTTTGTAAAGTTCATTTCGATTACCTCCTTGATTTGTAATGAATAGACACCAACATCAGACTTGGTTATGCAACTGACCTGCCAACTAAGCAATTTGCAATCTCTGATCGCTCTGATAACTTCAGCATTTGACCTGTTATACGGATTCTTTATCCCCAAACAGTGAATATGTGAATAATTTGCCCTTGTTTCAGTTCAAACAGATGACAGGTATGTGCTATAAACTCCAAGGACCTGTAGGGCACACTCTCTCCTCTCTGCATGCACCAGACACTTTCTTTTTTTCATTCATTCATTTTCCTTCGGCTTAGTCCCTTTATTCATCAGGGGTCGCCAGAGCGGAATGAACCGCCAACTTATACAGCATATGTTTTACACAGCGGATGCCCTTCCAGCTGCAACCCAGTACTGGGAAACATCCATACACACTCATTCACACACATACACTACGGCCAATTTAGTTTATCCTATTCACTTAAAGCGCATGTCTTTGGACTGTGGGGGAAACCGGAGCACCCGGAGGAAACCCAGGCCAACAAGGAGAGAACATGCAAACTCCACACAAGAATGCCAACTGACCCAGCCGGGACTTGAACTAGCGACCTTCTTGCTGTGAGGCATCAGTGCTAACCACTGAGTCACCGTGTCGCCCACTTTCTTTTTTTGTCATTTTTTAAGGGTTTTCACTTTTAATGTATAGGACAGTAGAGAGTGTTGACAGAAAAGCATGGGGAGCAGAGAGAGGGGAAGGATCGGCATAGGACCTCGAGGCGGGAATCGAACTTGGGTCGCCGTGAGCACCAGAGTGCATGTGTCGACGCACTAACCACTACCGCATTGGAGCCTACCCAGACACTATCTTATAACACTCCATGTTTCTGGAAATAGTGTGCAGGTTTTAGGGGCCGTTCACATATCGCATTTTTGTGCTCCTTTGTTGCTAGGCAACCATCAAACGTCTTTTCAGAGGATGACAAGTTGACAAAACATTGCTGCAGCTCTGATACAAGTTTTATTTATGGAGAAAGCTAAAATGCACTGCAGTGTTTGGGTGTTCTGTGTTTGTCTGAAGTAATTACTTTATCGAAATGTGTATATTCCATACAATTATGAAGCTGATTGGTCTGTTCTTGCCACGTGACTCGCGGTTGAGATGTTTTCAACTATGTGCGCCTGGAATACACGAGCGTCTCGCACCACCATTGGAAATAACAAACCTGTATCTGCAAAAGACGCGATATGTGAATGGCCCCTTAGTTTGATGAAGGTGAGTGGGGTTGACAAACCACCTGTAAATTACACTCTTTTCCTCTCCATATGCACCAGACACCTTCTTATAAGCACCGCATGCTTCTTAAAAACATTGTAACAAGAACAAACACTGAACATTATATTTATTACAGTATTTATTCATCTTTGTTA
Organism: Danio jaintianensis; assembly: GCA_903798115.1. Lineage (NCBI taxonomy): Eukaryota > Metazoa > Chordata > Actinopteri > Cypriniformes > Danionidae > Danio > Danio jaintianensis. Next base: position 8,615,216 of record CAIGQV010018170.1, read on the forward strand.
ACGTTAGTGAATGAAAATGCAGCTGTTTATTGTTAGTTCATGTTAGCTCACAATGCATTAACTAATGACTAGAAATTTAAGGGGGATAAAGACACCATAAAATGGCCTAGCGAAGCCCATGTTTAAAACATTTTTGTAATGATTCTATGGATACAATTACGCTATGGACCACAAGGGAACCACTCTGCATACCCCTGGTTGCTATGGTTCCCAAATTTTTTAACTCAGAGCCCAAACAACCTGAATGCACTTTTTGTGTCAGGATGGTAACTTAGTACTCATATAGAATTTCTAGTGAATTGAATAATCATAAAATGTACACAAAAGGTCACCAAGCCCTGACACTTCTTAAGGAAATGGAAAACCAAAATCCAGACCGAGGTCATTGGGTTGACCATCAGCGGAGCAATCAGTCAGAGAGAACTGGCAGAGCAGGTTCTGGCAAAATCTGTCAAAACATCGGCAGAGAACTGGAGCACAGGCCCCGTTGACAGATCCATTATCCATGTTTAAATCTGTTTTATCATGTAGGCAGCAAAAATATGTTTCAAATTTGTGGGTTGTTGTTTAACCAATCAGCGAAGTCAAAGCCAGTACATAGTAACAATTTATTATTTATTTCTTGTAATTTAATTCTAGGTAAGGATAAAATTACAGTTATTTTTGTCAGTTGCGCCACATTAGATCTTAGAATCAGACAGAAAGAGAGAGAGCATAGAGTTTTGTGTGAGAATTTTTGTTTGTATATGTCATGGGCATATCTAATAGCTCAAAATAACATGTTCACTAACAAAAGACACACAATTACGTAAGTCTCATTACAAGCCCATTTAAAGGGAACCCTATTTATTATGCCCCTATTTACAAGATGTAAACTAAGTCTCTGATGTTCCTAGACTGTGTATGTGACGTTTCAGCTCAAAATACCCAACAAATAATGTTTTATAACTCTTTGAAACTGCCCGTTTTAGGCTTTGATCCTAATTGTGCCATTTTGGTGACTATCGCTTTAAATTCAAATGAGATTGTGCTCTTTTCAAAAGAGGGCGGATCCACAAATGCCTATGTGTCAGCATAGTGGCAGATTCAAAAACAAGACTAACATGCTAATGAGGGAGAGCTGTCACTAATGGGCGGGGCTTTCCCCCTCTGATGACACGTACAAAGTGAGAATGTCAATCAAAATGTTTCTGCAGACTGTTTTTATCAAGTGTGATTATAAAACAATTTAATTAATAAACTTTTACCATTAGATGCCGGCTATATTCACAGACTTTGTGTTTAAACCCCTTATAAAAGTGATTTTTGCATATTATGTCCCCTTTAAATGAATTTAGTTTTTTAAGGAATGTTATGACAAATTTATGAACAAATATGTAATGCTTTTTAAAACAATAAAGTGTTCTTCTCACAAAGACAAAGGTTCATAATAGAGCTGCTCACTGAAAACTGTTCTTCTTTGTATTTCAGTGAAACCCTACATTTGGAACATTTCCTTTTAAGCGTTTAGATTAGATTTGTAAAAGCCTTTGATTAAAAACATCACTTCTTTATTTCGCTGGGATCTAGACAGGCTGTTCTTACTTACAGTACATTATGTTGTAACACACTCGTAGCACACTGTAGTTGGCATGATGATAAATCAATGTCTGGGGGGAACTAGAGGAAACATTGGAGACAAGGGACAGACAAGCAGCAACAAACGCCGTTGCTAGAGTTGCCTAAAAAACAGTTGTACAGTATGTGCTTTTTATATGTATATAGTGTATATATGTATATAAATTCTATATATTTTTGCATTCCCCTAGCATAGCATAAATAAGGGCACACAATGTCTCTGCCTCTCTCGGTGTCCACTGTGCAATATGCTCACTGTTCTCTGTAATCCCTCTTATAACTCCAGCTGTCACGGAAAACCTTTGATCCTCATGAAAAACAGTGTTTGCATACAATGTCAAAAGTCATTTACACAGTCATATCTCCATTAAAGTAAAAGCATGTCTACTCTATGTATAAAAAATTGATATAATTCGTTTTACAGCAATATACAATATATCAACAGTGAATTTTTTTAACAATTAAAAAATATTGTTATCAAAAGACCTGAAGTAAATCAATATAAAAACAAGATTTCTAGAGAAATGTTATGTTTGTCATTCAGATAAACTCATACACATCTACAGCACGTTACCCCTTGTATGTTTATTTATCACATATTTTAAATATTACTACAGTTCTGTATTTTCAGTTGAATGTATTTCACCATATTTAAATCCACTATGGAAAATTCTGTAGATCTACACTGAAAATCAGCTGAGTAAATGACCTGCAGAATACAGATTCTGTCTGGGCCTTTGTCACACCCTCTGTACACAGCTAATAACTACCGGCTTTGTGGCTAAAAATAACAAAGGGCGCATAACAATAAAGTTTCTGTTTAAAGCTTAACTCTATTCTAGTAAACCCTCTGAATGAGTATTACACTTACATGGCACTGTTTATATTTCATAAGTTAATAGTACTTTCAAATTATATTTAAAACACTGAGCATGTTTGCATACAAAATATATTACGAGACAAAAGCTTTAGAACAGTACGGTTTTTAATGTTTCTTTTGTTCATAAGACTACATTTATTTGATCCAAAGTACAGCAAAAACATTTAAAAAACGTTACTACTTTAAATAACATGTAATTTATTCTTGTGATTTCAAAGCTCAATTTATAGCATCACATGATCCTTCAGAAATTATTATATTTGCATTATATGATGGTTATTTGCTGCTCAAAAAAACATTTATTATTATTATTAGTACTGTTACATTTTTTTCAGCTTTCTTTGATGAATTGAAAGTTCAGTAGGACAGCATTTATATGAAATAGAAATCCTTTGTGACTGATAAATATCTTTATCATAACTTAAAATTTTTATTCATTTAAAAAAAAAAAAAAAATTAATTTAAGGGGCATCATGGTGGCGCAGTGGGTAGCACAATCGCCTCACAGCAAGAAGGTCGCTGGTTCGAGCCTCAGCTGGGTCAGTTGGCATTTCTGTGTGGAGTTTGCATGTTCTCCCCGTGTTCACGTGGGTTTCTTCCGAATGCTCCGGTTTCCCCACAGTCCAAGACATGCTGTATAGGTGAATTGGGTAAACTAAATTGACCATAGTGTATTTGTGTGAATGAGTGTGTATGGATGTTTCCCAGTGATGGGTTGCAGCTGGAAGGGCATCCACTGCTTAAAACATATGCTGGATAAGTTGGCGGTTCATTCCGCTGTGGTGACCCCTGATTAATAAAGGGACTAAGCCGAAGAAAAATGAATGAATGAATGAATTCAATTTAAAAATTGGCGGTTCATTCCGCTGTGGCGACCCCTGATGAATAAAGGGACTAAGCCAAAGGAAAATGAATGAATGAATTAAAAAATGTATCTAATAAAAGGATTAATACTAAATAAAAGTATTAATTTGGATAATTTCTTTATCAAAAAATGATATAGTAAGTGTATAATGTCACAAAAGCATTTTATTTTAGATAAATGCTGATCATTGGATCTTTCAAATCATCAAAGAATCCTAAAAAAACTACCTGACTGTTAATATAAATTGTTAAATGTAATAAAATATAATTATTTTACCCTAGTATTTGAAACATTTCACCCTTACTCATTTGGATTCCAATTGAAATTACTAGATTTCACCCTCAAAATGTTCAAAGAGGGACAATGTTAAATTGTCATTATGTATATGTTTTTGGAACCTAACTTTTATTTGGAGCATCAACAGAATATTCAAACATATTAGTTTGTTTAGAAAACGTTTTAGCCATTTGTTGTACATGACGGCTTTGTTCCTGAAATCACAAACTTTTGTTAAGTAAACTACAAAAAAATGATGTTGAACATGTGTTTGCGGTGCTCCGGTTTCCCCCACAGTCCAAAGACATGCGGTATAGGTGAATTGAATAAACTAAATTGGCCGCAGTGTATGAGTGTGAATGAGTGTGTATGGGTGTTTCCCAGTACTGGGTTGCAGCTGGAAGGGCATCCGCTGTGTAAAACATATGCTGGATAATTCTATATGCGGTCCATTCCGCTGTGGCGACCCCTGATGAAAGGGACTAAGCCGAAGGAAAATGAATGAATGAATGAAAACATGATTTATGAACTGTGTTTAGTCATTTGTGTAAGACATGCACAGACATTGAAATATTGTCAGATAATGATAACTAAAAGTCTTTTATATTTGGAAGCAAATTACCAATTTATAGCCCGATAAATACAAGTCTTTACCTCGAAGTTAACAGGAATTGGAGCACTGATTGCTCCATTGTTCTTGGATTTCCACGCGGTTTACTTGGATCAAGCCCCCCTTCAGTTTTTCCACTCATGACTGTGAACATTTCATTAGTGCTAAGTAAACACTCTCTGCCAAACTCGCTCTCTTTTCATGCAATTATTCATCGGACAATTCGACATTAGCAGTTACTCATTTGCCCGGCACATGTCCCTGCAATCGCTTGCCTTAGGCTGGCAGTAAAAGACTTTATTATTATGTAATTGAGGCTGAAACAGCCTAGGATTTCCTTTCTAAGCCCAGCTGCAGTCGAGCAGTAGTTTGGAACACAGCTGACTGTATGATTCTCCACGGCCTGACATCTGTGAATGTCATAATAATTATCTGTGTGCGGTGCTTGTAGGGAAACAGAATGTCTGTCCTATTTTTAAATTATTATTTAATGTACAGCTGAAGTCAAAATTATTATAATAATTATTAATTATTTTTTTATATATATTTCCCAAACGATGATTAACAGAGCAAGGAATTTTTCACAGTATTTCTTATAATATTTTTTCTTCTGGAGAAAGTCTTATTTGTTTAATGTCGGCTAGAATAAAAGCAGTTTTAAAAAAATTTTAAACCATTTTATGGTCAATATTATTAACCCCCTTAAGCAATATTTTTTTATTCAGTGACTTACTAATTATACTAACTTGCCTATTTAACCTAGTTAAGCCTTTAAATGTCACTTTAAGCTGAATACTAGTGTCTTGAAAAATATCTAGTGAAATATTATGCACTACTTAAGTAGGAATGGGACCGTTAAATAGGTTAAGCAGCCCTACATTCAACAACCTTTGGGTAACTAAAACCCGAGCCGTGGCCACAGGCACAATGATCCTCCCCGGGAGGAATGGGAAACACAGGAATGATAGTGGAGGGGAGGAGGCAAATACAGGGATGAGAGGAGGAGAGTGTGAAGGAAATGAAAGGGGCTATTGGTGGTACTGTCATCATGGCAAAGATAAAAGAAATTAGTTATTAGAAATTAGTTATTAAAACTATTATGTTTAGAAATGTGTTGAAAAAAGATTCTTTCTGTTAAACAGAAATTGGGGGGAAAATATACAGGGGGTCTAATAATTCAGGAGGGCTTATAATTCTGACTTCAACTGTATATATGATTCAGATGGACTTTTTGGCCTTTTAATTAAATCTGTCTGCTGTGTTTTTTGTCAGTTTGGTCGGTTAAAGTCCACCTTTCAGTGAATGAATACCATTTTTCTTAATGTAAAAACATTTAAATGGTCTGATGAACCTTTTTCCATTATAAAGAACATTTAGGTTCCACCAATACCAATAAAGGTGCTTTATTTTTAAGTTTAACAGCTTCTTAAAAGTGTAACATGTTTTTGTCAGTCAACATCTTTCTATCCGGCTGTTGCACAGCAGTCTAATAGCCTTATGCAATGTTATTTCATGCCACAGAAAGAATGTTGCTCTGCTAGGTGACTAGGCTTTGTTTCATTGAACTCACACAAACTCTAATGACCTTGTTAGTGGTGCTCGCTAAGACTGAGCTGAACAGTATTACAGCATGTACTTCATCCCTCTTTATTGTGCTGTGCAAACCATTGATACATCAAATCATGTGACTGCTTGAGAAGAGGTGGACTAGAACTTTTGATTCAGAACGTATTGTTGACCATCTACAGTAGCAAATATACTAACTAGGCATTAAACATATTCAGTACATATTTCTAATACTCCTTTCGTGGCTAATATATGAAACATAAACACATATGAAATGCAATTTACTATTTAGAGACTGTTTTATCATGGCTCTACATAATACTATAAGTTCTATAGTCATTAAATATTGATTAGTTACTTTTCACCCTATATATATGTGTTTGTCCCAAACCATCATGGTACGGTTTTACCATTTTTTAATCCATTCAGCCCATCTCAAGGCCTGACTGGACCACTTTTAGCTTAGCTTATCTTAGCAAAAATCATTGAATTGGATTAGACCATTAGCATCTCGCTCAAAAAATTTCAAATTCAAGTATCAAAGTTTAGTTAAAGTACTATAAATGTAAATACATTCAGTCCTGAGTTGCCATTCACACAGAACACGTCGTTGTGTCTAAAAATGTGCAGAGTTATTTAAAAAAAAAAAAAACATCTATTCTGCTATGTTCATATAAAACATCAAATAAAACAGTTGTCATGTCAACTTGTCAAACAGAAGCTTGCAACACTTGCCCCGCCTCAGAGTTCTTTTGATTGGTCCACTGCTTTGGAACTGATATTAACGAGCAGCGATGCATGTAAAAGCTTAAATTCTTTTATCCTGACACACGGTGTCTAAAAAATGTGCGACACACTTCAAAATACATGAGTGTATAATGGTCACACACATTCATCAAGTGCATGCTTGCATAGAAAAACACTTAGCAACTGCATAAGAAGCTAAAAATTCACTTCATCATTAACAACCACCCTAGCAACAATCCAGAACTCCCTAACAACGCCTGATCAACAGGCTGAAAATCACTCAGAACACCAAACTACCTGACAAACACCCAGAACAAATTACAACTGCATTAAAGAGAGCAGTGGGAGAAAATGTAATGATAGTTAATGTTATTACAACTATAAGGTGATTCATTTTACATCATAAAACAGGTGGAAGTCAAGTGCAAGAAAGGTGGAGCATCCATGGAGTTTAAAGAACAAGGATTAAATTATGGATTCTAGGCATAAAAATGTAATTTGGCTAATTTTTTATAGATAATTTAAAAGTAGTGCTATACACCCATAATCATGTCATCATGGATTAGCGTCTGTGAATATTAAACTGCAGGAGACTATTTTAAACATGAAGTCTATATGTTCTGCACGCACATGGATGGAACGTGTGAATGGATGGCACTGCTTTGTTTACTATACACATTCTCACATGTTTTCCATGTGTGCCATCTCACCATATGAGAATATGAACGCATTGACTTCATTTCCATCTTCATTCAAATGAACCACCATGAGTCTTTTCATTTAGACCCTAGATGAGTGTATTTGGCTCTATGTGTAAAGAGTTAATGCAGTAGTTTTCCATCAGCCATTCAAGTTAATAACCAATCATGTTTCACAGCACGCTATTCATGCGTGAGTAGGAATCAAGAGAGGATTTCAGTAGAAATATGCTGGCCGCGCTCCTGGCCAGAAGCCATTAACAAGATATGCCGATTGGAAAAGAGAGTGCTTTAAGGGTTACATGCATTCTGAGAACAGCAGACGGGTCATTTCTTTCTTGGCTGGGTTCCTGGATGCCACAAATATGTTACATGGTACTATGAATTCATTAACCAGCAACGCCGATGTGCATGTTGCTCATTACACAGAAGCCGCAGCGATTGTTCTTTAACTGTGTGGTTATGTATATATAAGTTCTGAGAAGTCCGATTTCCATCAGAATATGGAACCACTTCTAATGAAAGAGCTATGTGTGTGTGTCGTGTCTTATGAGTCTTGTGTTCAAGACATCTGATGTGATCCTTTATATAGCATGCATATCGGGTCTTTTAGAGTTCAACTTGTCTGTAGGCATTGACATTTTATGCGTGCATTTTTTTGCATACACTGTAAAAAATGCAGGGTTCTACACAATTCATTCATGTTGCCCCAATACAAATCGATTAAGTTTACTTAGCAAATTTAAGTGGTTTGAACATAAAGCAATTACTGTAAGTTGTCCCAGAAAAATCTCAAGAATTGTGTTGTTTCAACTCATTTTAAATAAGTAGCAAAATCTTTTTTTTTTCGTGTACTGTACAACGCAAAATAGGCTTTTAATAGGCTTTGTTGTGCAATTCATTTAAAAGGCCTTTTTATTATTATTTTTATTGTTGCATATGCAGTTTACAAGACTGAAATATGTTCACGGAACTGATCAACTAACCAGCGAACAACCTCAAGGTTGAAAAGACTTTTGATGTCACTGTGAGGTCAATTTGTGAAATAGGTGAGTTTATCAAATAAAATATCCATAGTATGTACTATGCATATAGTATGTAGAAGGAAGCTATTATCACATAAGATGTGCAGTATTCTTGAATATCAGGAATTCATTATAGTACATTGTGTTTTGTAGGTCATGATGTCCAACAGCAAATGACGCCGGGGATTACAATAACTAATTACATTGTGAATTTATCAAGATAACATAAGGGGATCACTATTAAATAGATCACAGTTCCATCTGAACTGCTTCGCTCTTTATTAGTACTATTAAGCATATTTGACCATTAAATTAAAGTCAAGTGGACTAACCAACATGCAGAAACACAGAAAAAGGCTTCAATTTAAGTTATTGTCTTAATATAATAAACACTTCAATATAAGCGTGTCTCTTCTATGTAAAAAAACAAAAAACAATGTAATTTCTGATTTCTCAGTTCATGGCCCCTTTAAACTTTTCCTGACAATGAAAACGCTTTGTTTGTCGCTGGTGTGAGTGTGTTATATTCAGCGCAGTTAAATGTTGTGCTGTTCTGCCTGTTGTTTGCAGTGCAATGTTTAAATAATTCAGAGGTCGCTGTGAAGTTTCACGTGTTGTGATATATCTGTGTTTGTGTGTGCGCTGGAGGCATTTGGAGGTCAGTATGATGGTTTGGTCTATTTTTGACTGGCGGGTTCAGAATGAGTCACTGCAGTGGTTCTGGTGACATCACTCCGTCTGCGTCCAGGACTGCTGCTTATTATAGACTCAAAACACAGGCAGCCTTTCTATTTTTCACTTCTTCTGTCATGCACCTGTGTGCGTAGACCATATTTTGTGAACACTGGCAGAATTGAGAGGATATGCTTCTCTCTCTCTCTTTTTTTTGCTGTCCTCTGGTATCTTTCCACCAACACTAGCATTCTTCCATGCTGACTTGACATTTTATCTACTAACCTTCTTAAACTGTCTTCAGCACCTCTGACAGTAAATGATTAAGTTAGAGGCCAATTACCAAGAATGTAGCAGTGTTAACAGAGGCTCACACCCAATCGTTCTCACTTATTCTTGCCTTAAATCCTCCAGAATGCCAGTTTCCATTGCTTGGTTTTCTGAAAGCAATGACCTCTGTGCCAGTCCAACTGTGGAGACCTGTTGTGCACCCTGCGTGCTGATTAGCTGAGTTATGTAAACACCAGTCATTCATAGCATGTCTACAGCTATTATAGGGTAAATACTTGTGCAAGGCACTTAATTCTATACTCCAAATAGGAGCTTTTTTTTGCTATTTTGCTACACTGTAAAAAATATCTGTTATTTAACAGTTCATGTATTTTGTGATTCGTTTATTTACGGTTATGAATTGCATTATGGGGACCATGATTTCTGCTCTGTCGACTTTTGATGTTGAAATTTCAACTCTACAGTTTAACAAAGTGACTTTTATTGACATTTTAGTAGTTTAAAATAATATATAGAGAAATAAGTCTGTAAAATGACAGAAAAAGTACCTGCAGTTTATTACAAGGTTTTTGTACTGTAATGTACAACACCAACTCAGACAATATATCACTTTAAACTATTCAAAATGTTAATAAAAGTCACTTTTTCTAACTTTTCAAGGTTAAAGGTTGTTGGAAAAAAAAGATCAAGATCCCATAATGCAATTCAAAAGCATAAATAAATGCAAACGTTTTACAGTGTACCAAGTTCATATTTTTCAATGTTAGCTTTACTTGTTTTCTTTATTTGTGGAAAGTGTTAAAGAAATAGGTCACTGAAAAGTGAAAACTACACCATATTTTGCTCACCCTTAAGCGCTCCTCTGTGTATATGACTTTTTTTTCTGTCAGACGAACACAGTCGGAGTAGTTTAAAATTTTATCCTGGCTCTTCCATGCTGTATAATGGTGTTGGATAATGGCTTTTATTTTGAAGCTTCCAAAAGTGAATAAACCAGTTTTAACTAGTTTATTAATTAACTTGTTTTTTGTTCATGCATCATTCGTCGTATACGTCAGTCAACTGGAGTTTATAGTTTAAAAATGTGAAATATTTTCCTTTCAAAAACACATCGATCCGCTTCATAAGACATGCGTTAAACCCCTGGCGGCGAATGGGTTAATTTCACGACAAATTTATGCTCTTTTGGATGCTTCAAAATAAAAAAGCTACTATCTAACAACTTTATACTGAGTGGAAGAGCCAGGATAAAACTACTCCAACTGTGACAGAAAAAATTTATATACACCAAAGATAACTTATGGGTGAGTAAATTATGAGGTCATTTTAATTTTTGGATGAACTACTCCTTTAAATGTTTCAGGCATGTTCTAAAACATTATTAAGATTAAATTCAAGTGAACGAATAATTCATATATTTTAGTTTGCCATATTTGAATTCATTTATGAAAAAAAGTAAATACTCAATAATTAATATTATATAATGTCATAATATTATATAAAGTTATATGGTTTGTTTTGTTTCCATATCTTTAAACATAAACCTATATTTGGCCAAAAGTCCACAGCAATACAGATTTGCAGTCATGTTGTTCATTTGCCTGCACTAATCTATCAGCATGATTATGTGTGCATTGTATATTATGTTGTAAGTCACTGAATGACCTGCTTGATATAAACGTAGTGCTATAGGTGACAAAATGTTTACAGGTATTGGTGTATTTAGATTGAGGGATTATATGAGACATGAGATTTCTATTTATTTTATTCTATAACTAGTAGTAAAGAGGAAGGAATGATTATGTTCTTTTGTGCTTCCCACTGTGATTGCATAGTCTGTCCAGCCTGATCTCGTGAGGAAATATAACTTTTTTACATTTTGTCAGTTTAGTGGCTAATTCGTATGAATTCAAATGAGTTTAGTCGTACGAAAATATACAAGTTTTAAAAAGAGGCGTGGCACCAAACCCCACCCCTAAACCCAACCGTCATTGGAGAGTGAGCAAATCTAAATTGTACGAATAAGATCGTAAAATTGAATACGAATTAGCCAATAAATCAAAAACTAATGAATTGCCATGAGATATCGTTGGATTTCCTAATTTAAAAGATGAGACTTTATTTCTTATAACAAAACCGAAGCTTCTTTTGATTATAGGGTGGAAGATGCAGTACATAGTGAACTTTTATTCACACATCAACAGAAACAGTAAAAAGTATGAAAATATATAAAACTAGATATATATAAATATGTATAAATAATAAAAAAAAAATATATATATATATATATATATATATATATATATATATATTTAAAAATATATGTTTTGCACATGCAAACATGCGGTTAAAGCAACAATGTATTTGTTCCAACATAGGCTCATTCTGAAAACGTAGCCGGATATACGTTTATGGAGATCACAAATTATGTAGCCAGAAGTACGTATGGCTGCATTTAATTTTTAAAACGAATGCTACAGGGTGGTATGATGCCGTTCCTTTTCGCGCTTACCACCTGACCGATTACCTCTGTATGGACGGCTTTCCCGCTGTGACCAGTTTGTCCGGTTAGCTCGCCATGTACGTCTGTGGACTGGAGAGAGGAGTTGACCACGACGACGGGGTTCGAGTCCGGTGAGAAACGGTTCCAGAAAGCGGGTAAAACAAAAACAGAATCCAAAAAATAAAAGAAACAAGTAAATAACAGGGTGAGAATGTAGTAAAATCTGAAAACATGGTAAAAATCGACAAGGGCTTTTCTTTTTCTGGATTGCTTTTTAAAATTGTCGGTTGGGTTTAGGGAAGTGTTTGGGCGGGCCAATCTGTGCTTTTGAAAATATGGAAGAGGGTGGGTTAGTCGATCGGTCAGTCAGTCATTCAGTCAGTCAAACAGTCAGTCAACAGCGGCCTCTGGTGGATTTACGTGAGAACAGCAGGTGTGAATGGCACTCGCGAGAGAAATTTGAGATCCCAAAAAGCGTACACAGCGGCCTCTGGTGGACTCGCGAAAACAAAAACTGCAAAAAAAGTAGCCCCTGGGAGGTATTTGGCGCTCTCCAGAAATGTATATAGAGGTACGTTTTCATAATGAGCCTGGGTTGATTAGTTCACTACACATGCGTACTGAACCAATTTTATTTTTAATTATTCTTATAAACACAAATGTTATACATCTTAAGTAGCGATGCACAGATTGTAATTTTCTTGACCGATTCTGATTTCAGGTTTTTTTGGTGTGACCTACCAATAATTTTTGTTTATATTTATTTACATTTATATTACTACTTTTATATTTCTGATTTGCTGAGAACTAATAGATATACAAACAAAAACATATTTTTATTCATAATTTTTATTCTTTTTATACTTTTATTCAAAACATGTCATTTTCCACTGTTTAAAACTTTGCCTTTTTTCCCAAAAGTCTAAAGATAAGCATGCACTTATAAAATATTATATAATATATTTCATTTTATAATTGTATGTATAGTTTTACAGATAATTCTTTTCTGATTTTGTTCATCCTGTTCTAGACAATGTGACTAATAAATAGAAAGAATAAACATGCACATTATCATTAGAATACAATAATATTTTGAAATCATAACTTGGCGAAATGAGACCTAGAGATGTTGCATGATATTCGCCCACAGTAAATATAAATGTGTAATAACTGTCAGAAGGAGTTAGTGTATGTGTGGATGGCCTCGCTGCATTTTTGTGCTCATGGTGTCACTCTGGTTTGTTTACACAGAGGCCTGTTATTCAGATCTCTTCCAAACAGACAGCCCCTCTAATTCCTTTCGAGCGTGTCTCTCACACATAAGCACATCTGTTAGTTGTGGCAGTGAGATGGCAATGCTTTGGCATGTCCGTCACTGGGGATGTGGATTGCGGCTGGCATGAATATAAGGCTCAGCACACTGCTTCAAACAAGCTCTTATATAAGCTCGATTCAGAGTGTGTTTCATAAGATGAATGCAATTATTTGCACAGAATAGGCCAGCTCTGCCATGCTTTAGATGGCGCTTACATAATAGGCATGGTGAAAAGACACAGGAGAGCTTTAGAGAAACACCACCAGGGCTTTTTTTGCTGTTGTTCCCACACAAATTGCCCCGCAGCTGCTTCTGGGTCACTGGTCTGCTGGGCCTTTTAGCGTGGAGCAATTTAGGGTGAGGTTCAGTGGAGGATCATTTAGAGTAATGTTAGTACCAGTATTGAGTCATGCAGCTACACCAAAGATTGTCCACCAAAGATTGCACACAAAGCTTGCTATTACGTCATGTTAAATAATGGCCTTTTAATCAGATTTTGCATACAACAAAACATTTAAATGCTAGGGTTAGTAATATGTAATATAATGTTATAATAAAATATAATATAATATAATATAATATAATATAATATAATATAGGGGCTGCATGGTGGCGCAGTGGGTAGCATGTTTG
>CAIGQV010018170.1:8628923-8655202 GCA_903798115.1 Danio jaintianensis
TCCCCATGTTCGCGTGGGTTTCCTCCGGGTGCTCCGGTTTCCCCCACAGTCCAAAGACATGCGCTATAGGTGGATTGGATAATAATAATAATAATAATACATTTTATTTGAAGGCGCCTTTCTAGCAACTCAAGGACACCGTACAATAAAACAAGAGCAATAAAACAACAAGAGAAATAATATAAAAGTATACAAGATACATTTAAGTATTAAAAGCCACCTTAAATAAGTGAGTTTTGAGTCTTGTTTTGAATAATGTAAGGGAGTCAATGTTTCTGATGGCAGGTGGTAGTGAGTTCCAAAGCCGGGGAGCAGAGTGGCTGAATGCTCTGCTGCCCATGGACGATAGACGAGCAGAAGGAACAGACAACTGGAGGGAGGAAGAAGATCTCAGGGTGCGAGAGGGAGCAGCAATGTGAATGAGGGCAGACAAATATGGAGGGGCGAGATTGTGGATGGCTTTAAATGTTAACAGCAAAACTTTAAAATCAATTCGAAAATGAACTGGTAACCAGTGAAGCTGCTGCAGGACAGGGGTGATATGATGAGAAGAAGGGGTTCTGGTGATGATGCGGGCAGCTGAGTTCTGGACCAACTGAAGTTTACGGAGGGATTTATGAGTAAGACCAAAGAGAAGGGAGTTGCAGTAGTCTAAACGAGATGTGACAAGGCTGTGGACAAGAACAGCAGTGGCATGAGAGGTAAGAGAAGGGCGGAGTCGGTTAATGTTACGTAGGTGGAAGTAAGCAGACCGGGTGATGTTATTGATGTGCGAATCAAAAGATAGAGTGCTATCAAGGATGACACCCAGACTCTTGACCTGTTTAGAGGGATAAATGGAACAGTCATCGATAGAAATAGAAAAACTGTCAGTTTTGGAGAGTGTTGATTTGGTACCAACAAGCAAAACCTCAGTTTTTGCGCTATTTAATTTGAGAAAATTAAGAGATAGCCAAGATTTGATTTCTGCTAAGCAGACTGTAAGGGATGAAGGTGGAAAACAAGAAGAGGGTTTGCCAGAGAGATAGAGCTGGGTGTCATCTGCATAGCAGTGGAACTGTATATTATATTTACGGAGAATATTACCAAGGGGGAGGAGATAGATGATAAAAAGCAGGGGCCCCAGGACTGAGCCCTGGGGTATACCCGAAGAAACTGTAAAATGCTGAGAAGTGAATGATTTGAGTTGAATGAACTGAGTACGACCAGAGAGATAAGATTTAAACCAGTCAAGTGGGATATTGGTGATGCCAAGAGAAGATAGTCTATTGATGAGGGTGCTGTGACAAATGGTGTCAAAGGCCGCACTCAGGTCGAGGAGAATGAGAATAGATATTAGTCCAGAATCAGCTGCCATAAGAAGGTCATTGGTGATTTTAGTAAGAGCAGTTTCCGTGCTGTGAAGTGGGCGGAAACCGGACTGGAACTGTTCATACAGGTTTTTCTGAGATAAATGGGTTTGAAGTTGTGTTGCTACAATTTTTTCAAGGATTTTGGAAATGTATGGTAGATTAGAAATAGGTCGTAAGTTATTAAAATTAGATGGGTCTGAGCCAGGTTTTTTGAGTATTGGAGTAATTGCTGCTGTTTTGAAAGAAGCAGGAACAGTTCCAGTGGAAAGAGAAGAGTGAATAATGGCTGAAATGAGAGCGATGAGAGAAGGGAGACAGGCTTTAACCAAAACAGTGGGGAGAGGATCTAAATGAGAGGAAGACGACTTAGATTTGGAAATAAGATATGAAATTTCTGAGGTTGTAGGGAGTAGAAAAGAGGAGAATATATTTTCGGATTGCGGAAGTTCCGATATAGTGCTCGGAAAGGATTGCGAACCAAGGTGCTGATGGATATTAAGGATTTTTTCATTAAAAAAGGTCATGATAGAATTACAGAAAGCTGTTGAGTGGAGGTGAGATGGTAGTGAGTCTGGGGGGTTAGTGATACGCTTGTACAGTGAAAACAGAGACGTGGTGTTACCTTCATTGGAACATATAAGATTGGAAAAATAGTTGGATTTGGTTTGAGTAATGCAGTTCTTGTATTGTAGGATGTGATTTTTATGCATTTCTTTATGAACAACAAGGCCCGTTTTTTTAGAAAGTCTCTCAATTTGTCGACCTTTGGCTTTCATGAGCCGAAGTTCTGGTGTAAACCATGGGGCAGACTGAGAGAAGGAGACAGATCTGGTTTTTAAAGGAGCAAAAGAGTTGAGAATGTAATGAAGACCGGTGTTGTAATGAAGAACTAAGTCATCTGGTGAGGAAAGGTTAGCAGTGTCAAGAAGGGAGTGAATACTATCAGAAAAAGAGCTTAAGTCGATATGTTTTATGTTACGGAAGGAGATAGTACGGGGAGGTTTGGTGGAGGAAAGAGGGAGTGCAAAATTAAATGAGAGGAGAAAATGATCAGTTATTGGGAGTTCTTCAGCTGAAAAGTCAGTGGGTGAGACACCAGAGCAGCAGATTAGGTCAAGGATGTGTCCTTTAGAGTGTGTGGGGACGTTGACATGTTGTTGAAGTCCAAAACTCTCAAGACAGGATATAAAATCTCTTGTAAGAGAGTTATTAATATTATCCACATGAATATTAAAATCGCCTAAAACTATAATATTTGGTGAGAGGGTGGTAATATGTGTTAAAAAAGCAGCAAAGTCACTTAAAAAGTTATTATTTGGTTTGGGGGGACGATAAATTATGGCAACATATGTAGGTATGGATCCAGAGAGTTTAGATAGAGTAGATTCGAAAGAAGCGAATGATGGAACAGGAACCGGCGAGATTTTCAAACTCTCGCGGTAAATAAGCTAAATTGTCCTTAGTGTATGTGTGTGAATGAGAGTGTATGGGTGTTTCCCAGTGATGGGTTGCAGCAGGAAGGGCATCCGCTGCGTAAAACATATGCTGGATAAATTGGCGGCTCATTCCGCTGTGGCGACCCCAGAATAATAAAGGGACTAAGCCGAAAAGAAAATAAGGTGTGTGGTGTTTTTTTTTTTTTCGTCAAACATGAAATGATCAAATATTTAAGAACAATAAACTCACCATTTTCAGGGTGTCTTTGGCAATGTCACGTCAGTTTTTTTATTTTTTTTATGATTTTAGAAAGGATTTTTGATTCTGTTACACTGAATGCCCAGGCTATTTCAATACCTTAAAGTAAACAGTAAGATAGTATATGCTATTTTAACATGCCACGAAAACAAATACATTTGTTTAATTACTATTTCATGTTTATTCAAAGATGCAATGGTTTTGCAGTTTACAACATTATTTTGACACGTTATTTTCACAAAAGATATTTGAAACATTAAACACAGAGACTTGTAAGCTTTCTATATACAGTGCTCAGCATATATAAGTTCACAAATCTATCCTTTAAATTCATATTTTTATTAGGAAGCTATACAATATTATATTTGTGCATATACATTAGTTTAGTCAGTACTGAAGCCAAATCTGGAGCTTATCTAACAAAATAACTTAAGATAACGGTCCAAAAATTAGTACACCCAAATTTATATGGATATAAAAAAGAGAGGAAAAAAAAACAAGAGAAACAAAAATATCTCAAATTTAATTAGTTTTTTTTGTGCAATATTTAGCTTGAATTTAATTGTATTATCTTTCTATTTCTAAAGATGCCTGGTGACTAAAATATTATTTTAATAAATATATCTGTTTAATAAAACAGTTTTCTTCAAATATACCAAAATATATGACCTATATTCACTGAGAAATGGATAAAAATATTCATTTTAATATACATTTTCAATACTCATTTATGCTGAGCACTGTATATAAAATCTATTTTGTACATTTAGTTTGATGCGCATTGTACAATTACACAAAAAAGGCACAAAAAAATGAAAAAAACTGTGGTTCATTTATGCATATTGGACAGCTAGGGGCAGTGAATGACTCCTTCTTCAAGATCTGACTGTACGCTTTGTAACCCCTGGGCTATATAAAGAGAAACTTGAATAGAGAGGCTTTATAAATGTACAGATGGATGGCCCTGCAATGGCTCATTATTAGCCTGTGGTGCAAAGTCCTGTAATTAGTTTCATTTCATCGTATGAGCTGGCAGTACACTGAGACAAGTATCTGACGTACTTGGAGAATACATACGTGAGAAATGACGCAAAACCAGAATATCTACAGTATTTTTAATGGGAAAAATATGTTAATATTTTATTATAGAGCCATTTAGTCTTACAATAAATCTACATAAGCTTTGGATGTGTAATGCTTTTCTTACTTAGATCTTTAGTCTTGTTTCTAGTCCAAAGAATTTGTGACAAACAAAACATGTTGTCTTGTTTTAAGAAATAAAATGCCAAAATTAAGTGAGTTTTTAAGCAAAATAATCTTGTGTCAAAAGGATTATTTATTAGATTATTTTATACTATTCATTCATTCATTCTCTTTTCGGCTTAGTCCCTTTATTAATCCGCGGTCGCCACAGCGGAATGAACCACCAACCTATCCAGCATATGTTTTACGCAGCGGATGCCCTTCCAGCTGCAACCCATCACTGGGAAACATCCATACACACTCATTCACACACACACACTATGGACAATTTAGCCTACCCAATTCACCTGTACCGCATGCCTTTGGACTTGTGGGGGAAACCGGAGCACCCAGAGGGGTGAGCGAACACGGGGAGAAGATGCAAACAGGACCCAGCCGAGGCTCGAACCAGCGACCTTCTTGCTGTGAGGCGACAGTGCTAACCACTGAGACACTGTGTCGCCTGAAATAATATAAAGTATAAGAAATAATATAAAGAGAAATAAGTCAATAAGTAAAATAACAGAAAATATACCTACTGGCAGTTTATTACTGGTTACTGGTATTAAGGTTTTTATACCGTAATGTACAAAACCAACCCAAACAATATATCACTTTAAACTATTAAAAATGTTAATAAAAGTCACTTTTTCGAACTTTTTAAGGTTAAAAGTTGTTGGAAGAAACATCAAGGTCCCATAATGCAATTTAAACGCATAAATAAATGGTGGAAAAAATGAAAAAAAAGTATTGAATAACAACAAAATACAGAAAACTGCTAATTTATGGATATTTTTTCACAGTGTAGGCTAGTACTGCAGGTAAAGACATTTTCCATTCGTTTATATTTAAAGGATGCCTGGTAATTTGTCTCTATAATAATATTAGCATCAGCCAGTGTGAATCAATATAGAATCAACGCGCGTTTACATACACGAGTATGTTTATGAGTAAAAGGTTCACTCAATATATAAATGTCAGAATAACACATCGTCGCTAAAAAGCGTGCAGATGAATGGGAAGGTCTTGTCCTCTGCTGTGTGTGACGTCAGGACAGCATGAGGCGTTTGGTGACGTCTCTCTCGTGCCGAGGGGGCGTGTGCGCGCCCGAGCAAAAGCAAACGGCACACGGACTTTTCCATTATTCCTCTGCTGGTTTCTGACGCTTGAACAGCGGCGCTACAGCCGGTCAGTACAGAACACACCGCTGTACGGAGCATTTCAACACAAGAGGTACCGGATTGTACTGTTGCATTATTTGGTACCAACATTATAGTTGAAACTCTCGTGAGCCCAAGGACACAGACTGAGCACGAGAAGAACATCACCTGAGGAATACAATAAAGACAGACTGCATGACAAACGGGATCTTTACCGATACGCAGGAATACCGTGGCTTTGCTGGTATTGAGTCGTAGACATTGCGCTGTTTGTTCCGCTAGTTTTCTCCAGTCATAATGCCGAGTATACGACAGTCGTACACGGTCACTGTCCCAGAGGAACCGCCGGCTTCGGCTTTCCCCTTCATCAAGCAGGATATGCGCAGAAAAAGTCCGACAATGTCTCGCTCTATGCTGGTGTCCACATTTGTGGGGCTTCTCATTAACCAGGCTAAGGTAAGCCCAACTCGCAGCTCCTCAATTACCGTCTGCATACTTGGTTTAAATAGAAACTCATTATCAGTGGAGACTATGAAAATGAACCCTCAGTACAGCTACTGTCATATTCTTGCACGCCTCAATGCTTTGTAGTCATGAAGATTATTGCTTAATCTGACAATCCTTTTCTTAGCAGACCATCATCGGTGGGCCATAATTTGGTAGCAGATTAAAGGTGTAAAATAACTGTGAATCAAGACTAGTGTTGATTTACTTTCTGACCAGAAATAAATCAAACATTGGTGGATCACCTTGAAGAGGGCATACAAGTTCAATGCCTCACAATATTGATTTGTTTTTATATGTTTGGAAATGGTTGGTAAGGGATATCAGCACAACTGTTTTGCAATGTACTGAGGAAATAAACATGACCTTTTAAGAAACGTGTAAAATATTAAGACGAAAAACTGCAAATGGTAACAGATTACATTAGCAGCGTTTCATTCGTAATATCAGGCGTAATATATTCTTTAAATAAACTGTCACCTAGCCAGGATTTACAGATTTAAAACCGATATTCAATATCTTAAAATAATATGAATTGTTTGAGGTGAAAAGCTGTGAACAGAACTAGCAACAGTTGCATATCACTTTATCTCATGAAGGCACATGTAACAAAGAGTTTTTTTTCTTCTGAAAGTAAGCCTATGCATTCTCAATTAGACATTATAATATGGTTGAAAACTAGGTTATATGAAATACATCGTTGCATATCAACCCTTAAAGTTGACGTTTTTTAAGGCTCATTCTCTCGCTTACAAGAAATGTTAGTGTCCGTAGCATTTAAAGAATGACTCACCCGGTTTGTACCCTCGAAAGTGTCCCAGACCTCCATACACACTCGCGTACAGATGCTGCTGTATCTGACCTTGCCATTTGACCAGCTTTCCCGCCTCCAGAAACCTCACATTTTTACTTCAGCGTGTTTTCAGACATAACACTGCTTCATAATGAAATATTTACGTTCACCACGTCGGTATCTATGACTAAAATGTACAGATAATGTAAATGTTCGAAGCGTGGATTGTTACGTAACACGGGCAATTGTCAAGTAGAGTTTAAAGCCGCTGGCTTTGCATTGACGGTCTGACGCCATCTACCTGCACAGCTGTTGCGTCGCGCTTAGTAGGCAGCGCATTGCTCACGGAGAAGTCAGTGAACCATTTAAACTATTTAAATGGAGTGTAAATTAAAACGGATGATTATGAGTCATCAGGCTGCATAACTAGAGGCATGTTTTTTGCAATGTACTAAATTACACCTTTGGGCCATATTTAGCGTACAAAGGCATATTTATGTTTCTCTAAAAGTAGTTTTTTTTAATTAAAGGGATTAACCAAAAATGAAATTCTATCATCATTAACTAACTCTTTACTTCTTTCAGACCTTTATAATTTTCTATTAAACACAAAAGAAGCTATTTTGAAGAAAGCTAAAAAGCTGTTGACATCCATAGCAGCCTATTTGTTTTTGGTTATGGTTAAAGGTTTTCCAATTTCTTTAAAGTATCTTGTTTTGTGTTCAAGAGAAAAAGAAAACTTATAAAGGTTTGGAAGCAATTAAGGGTGAGTAAATAATGTGTACGTTTTCATTTTTGGGTGAACTATCCCTTTAAGTGGACCACCAAGGAATATTTAAACCATGTAAAGCCCCTTATACAGGAAAATACATGACAACTATTTACACAACACAAATAATCCATTATTTAATAATCCAACTATTTACACAACACCAACATTCCATTAAATAATGGGAAAGCTGTCATGTTTGCTAGAGTGTACATCAACACCATTCAAAGGGCGTAATGTCTAAGTGGTGATAACCACATTTCACAGTGTAACCAGTGTTTGTTATGCAACAATGAAACAACCAGAGCAAAATGTTGTGTAATTACCAGGAACAAATGGACTCCTGAGTAAGCGGTGTAGTTTTGAAGGAATGTACCTTATCGGCATCGAGGACATTCCAAGAATCGCCAAAGGTCCTGTTTTTCACAAGCTTGTGACCTTACGCAAACTCTCCTGTCCATCCAGATTGACAATCATTGTCCAGATAACAGAGTAATGACGAGCTGTCATGGCTTATCATCAACACTGATGGCCGAGTCTGAGTTATGCCTGACCAGATATCCCATTTCTGATGAGTCCGTTCATTTGAGGTGTCTCAAATGTGTCCTTTCTTTTAGAACAGTATGTGCTGAGATGTAGAGCAGATTTGAGCAGCTATAAACTAGGCCTCTAACATTGCAATATTTTGTTATTCTGCGATAAATATTGTGACATGAATATCTCATGAATGGGATGAATATCTCTATTTGGAAAGAATTTATAATTTTAGATTGATTGGGGTGATTCTTTGGGGGAGTGCATCAGCATACATTATAATAAACAATCTACAAGCATAGATTAATATGATAAAGAAAAAGATACAGATGAAATAAACAGGGTTTTATGGTTTTCCGAGGAGTTTAACAGTATTCAGGCACACAGTAATTGAGTAATCAAATGTAAAATAATACTGCAGAGTCTTCGTTATATAAATAATTCAATAAAATGTAGTCGTTTTAACAAATTTAACTGGACAATGAAGTTGTCCCCCAAAAAACCTTAAGAATTGTGTTGTTTCAACTCATTTTAAATATGTGGTTTAAAGAAGCAGTCATTTTTTGAGCATATACAGTCACAGGCCTCAAAAGCACATGCAAATAATAAATTATAATCCGGACTCAACATTGCATATCTTGTAATTTTTTTGCGAACGATCACATTGCGATTATCAATGCTGAAAAGATATATTGTGCAGCCCTACTGTAAACTGTTTACAGAGATATCTGAAATAATCAAGCATACCAATAAATGATGTAGAATAAGATATAAAAGAGCTGAGCCTCAGGAATCTGCTTGAATCAGATGTTTGTGTGCGCATGTGACCAGCCTTTTGGCAGCAGAGCGCATCGAGTTCTTACGCCGGTGACAGCCGTGGCTTCCAGAAACTAAGGTCAGGACATTGTGTTCTTACTCGCTTGCTTTCAACTCGCGCCAGCCAATTAGCTCGCAGCCCTCCGAAGATCTTTGAAGAGACATCCAGTGCTGTCCTCCTGTTAGCCAATCTCTTTCAAGGCACAACTTCCAATGCTTGCCGTACCCATGGCTGCTGCTGTGTGTTGGCTGTTGTCATACCAGTTTGCTTTACGAACTGAGTGTAAAAAAAGCCAGAGACCCTGGACCATCTGTTTTGCCCTCTTTCATCTTCTTTAGGGAAGAAAAATCTCATCAGATGTTTGGGTGAATTTAGGAATAACCCCCCGGGATGACGCACTGAACTGAATATGTCTGAACCTGACACATCTATCCTCGGAGGTGCTAACAGGAGGTGTTTGATTAGTGCACTTCATTACTTTTTAATTTAAGTGCATTCTGATCTGTTCCTCACAAAAACATACTGCGACTGGTGGTTTTTTAGATGTGAATACCATAATGCTGAATGATTTCTAAGAACATCATGGCAAAACTATTATATACAGTACTGTGCAAAAGGCCCCCAGTTACATTTGTTGTTTAAGTGAGGGTATAATGATATATATATTATTTATCATTTTCTTTATTAAAATGCAACCAGAAAATACATGTTCTAGTTGGATTTTTTTGGGTCTAATTGTTTAAGACATATGAAAGAAAGAGTTAATGATAGATGGAAGAATAAATGAAAAATACTGGAGTTTCCGTCTTTGTTTGATCAGCATTTCTGCCAGAGCTGTTGTCAATATTGCCTGAATTGATGGGATTGTGAATGTTGAAAATTACATAGTAATAAGTTTTAATTCGTCATGTTTTTATTCCTACTAGTTTTAATTCCTACTAGAAAGCACCTAATTTGTAATAGTTTTATTTTTCAGCATGATAATGATCCCAAACACAGTCATGAAATGGCATCCACAGAGTCCAGACCTGAATATTACATACAGTATGTATAGGCAATATTATAGGCAGTATGAGATTTACCTGGAGAGAAAAAGAAAGATAGAACATGCTAAATCTAAGGAAGAACTCTTAGAAATGCTGAAAGATGCTTGATATTAAATAGCACATCATTTCAGAAAAGACTGTTGCTTGGTGCTAAAGAGGTCACGTTAAACACAGACTTTTGATGCTAGACTTTTGATTCTAAAAGTAATTTTGTTCTGAATATTGTGTACATATTTCCCATATTTTCTGTTTGTAAATTAAAGGTATACTTCACCCAAAAGTAATGACCCTGCACTTGCTCCATACCTTTTAGATGGATAGATTTGTGCAAAAGTCTTAGGCTCCCAAAGCTGGTGGTGGCCTACGACTTTTGCACAGTACTGTATATATCCTGAAAACTGTTAAAACAGCACTGCACTTTTTTTAGTAGTACTCAAAAATGACTAAAATGGATAAAAAAAATATAGAATTTTGATCTGTTCGTCAGATATATGTCGCTGTTCTGTATGTGTGTAGTTTGTTGTTCATGGATGAATTGTTATTGATTTTTTGGAGTTGTGAAACATCCATCAATAATGTCATTAGTGTGCAATTTGTGATACGCTTAACGTGGTGCATAATATCACACACTGTCCAGTCACTCACCCATAAAGAGAATGCCAGTACTAACATAATTTGTTTTTGCCATGTTTCACGTAGTGTTCCTTTATGTAATATTATAGCATTTATTCATTTTAAATCATTAGCTTTTATTTTTATATTTTCAGTTTACATTTTTATCAAATTTGTCATTTGCTTGTGCCGTTTTTGTATTAATTTATTTATATTTATGTTTAGCTATATCTTATTTTCCTTTTAATAGTTTTAGTAACTTCACTGTAAAAAATGCAGGGTTCCACACAATTCATTCATGTTGTCCCAACACAAATCGATTAAGGTAACGTAACAAATCTAAGTGGATTGAAAATAAAACAATTAAGATGTCCCCAAAAAATTGTGTTGTTTCAGCTTGTTTCAAATTAGTAGTTTGAACGAGCAGCAACATTTTTTTTTTTTGAGTGTTGGAAACTTAGTACTTCAGCTTTTTTATTTTAACTTAAATAATCGTCTAATATTAATTATTATAATTATTTGATTATATTTATTATTTATAAAAAATTTAAAATTAGCAAAAAAAAAATTTGTTGAAATTTTGTAATTTGTCTTTTATTTTCACATGAATTTAATTGTATTATCTTTCAATTTCTAAAGATGTTTGGTGACTAAAATATTATTTTAATAAATATATCCGTTTAATAAATCTGTTTTGTTCAAATGCACCAAAATATGACCTATATTTACTGAGAAATAGATAAAAATATTCATTTTCAAAATGAGGTGTACTCAATTATGCTGAGCACTGTAGTTCAGTTAGGACATTAAAGTCATTTATTTTTATAAATGTGCCCTAGAACAAAAAATCTGTGTCCATTTGAGACAAAAAAACAACACTGATTTAATATTTTACAAGTCACTGCAAGTTTTTTTAGTTGAAACAGCTCAGACTTACATTTTATTCTGGAATTAGGCTTAAGCCTTGTCTGTCAAACTGTGGGATTGTCTAACGTTTCTTCAAGAATTTCGGGGTCAAAATCACCTGTCTGAGTGGATGTTTGCAACTTTGCTGAGTTCTTCCCAGCATCACCGACACCATTATAACATCACACAGCACTGCAATCAGCAAATGACGCACATGAAAATGAGCACTGCTATTCCAGGCCTCCGTATCTCTGATTCTGAGTGTGTCGCTTGAGAATGCGTGAGATTCATACCGAGAAACCTCTTGACACATTGTTCATGTGCTGGAGCGCTCTGTGTTATGTCATGGTCAACAGTCTGAGCACTTATGGCCAGATTATCAAGCATGTGAAATCATCAGCATTCCCAGCTGTCTTACATTGCTCAAATGTTTCTGTGCTACATGTTCATATAGTTGAAGTCACAATTATTCGATTTTTTTTTCTTTTTTAAATATTTCCCAAACGATGATTAACAGAGCAAGGAATTTTTACAGAAAAAAAAAATGTTCCAATTGAATTTTTACAAGGAATCACAGTATTTCCTTTATTTCCAATATTTTTTCTTCTGGATAAAGTCTTATTTGTTTTATTTTGGCTAGAATAAAAGCAGTTTTAAATTTTTTTGAAAACATTTTAGAGTCAATATTATTAGCCCCCTTAAGCAATTTTTTTTGCAGATTGTCTACAGAACAAACAACTGTTATACAACAAGGTGATTGACAAAATGATATTCTGAAAACGCCAGCAGGTGGCAGCAAGTGATTGTATTACTAAACGAGTCATTTATTTAACCGATTCGTTTGAATCAATGATTCGTTCAGTAAGATTTGTTACTGAATGCATTGAATTCAGCCGTTCGCGAATGACATAAGATCATCGTACTCAATATTACTGATTTATAACGTTACTCAGCTTATTTAATTTATAGCTGCTGCATGTATATTAGGCTTACACTCAAGTCGAGTCTGCTGGTCACTACAAATTCATTCGCTCCATGCTGTGCAATGTGACAGTTTTACCACGGATTATGAGAGCTGGTTAGCAAAATAAAACAGATGACATGCTGAGCTGCCTAGGTATGATGAGAGTCTGAATATTTGTGCCAGTCTGTCAAGATAAAGTTGCTTAAAACACCTTATTATGACGTTATTTTAATGACAAATGTCTAATAATACTGCTAAAACAATTGATTGTATTTTATATCAAATAATAATAATTAAATGTTGTAGCTTCTTGAGTTTGTTCAGTAAGCAGCGTTTCGATTGGTGGATGAAAAACTACAATTAAAAATTGGCTAAACAGAATATCCTTGGGGGGGGGGGGGTCAGTCGGTTGGTCAGTCAGGCAGTCAGTCAGTCAACAGCGGCCTCTGGTGGATTTATGCGAGAACAGCAGAAGCGAATGGCACTCGTGAGAGAAATTTGAGATCTGAAAAAGCGTGCACAGCGGCCTCTGGCGGATTCACGAAAACAAAAACTGCAAAAAAACATACCTCCTGGGACATATTTCGCACTGTCCAGAAATGTATACAGGGGTACGTATCAATAATGAGCCTGGGTTGGTTATGGTTGTGATGTGACAGATGGGCATTATTTGTTTGTGTCAAACCCTCACCAGAGAGAACACTTGGGTCAGATAACACAAATTGTCCCAAAAAACAGACCATAGAGCAGAGAAATGTGCAATATCTTATGTCATTTTAATTAGAGACACCTTTAATCTCGTCTGGTTCTCCCTTCTTAAACATGCATTTTCACTTCACTGCCATTCATTATCTGTGGCAAACAAATGATGTGGCTTGAGTGAGTCATGCGCTTTAGTCATATTTGAATTTATTAAAACATGTTGGGTATAACTAGCTCAGGTGGTCATCTTAGAAAGTCCTCTAATCTTTTTTTTTTTTCTCTTTTTCTTCCTCCTTTGTCGTCTGCAGAACTCAAAGAATGCTCAGGGTCTGGTGGGTCTCAGGAATCTCGGAAATACTGTAAGTATTTTTTAGCAAGTAACAACACATCTATAGTTCCATATAAAGTTGATTCAAAAATGAAATTGCCGTCAATATATACTCACTTTGATATCAGTGTAAACTCTGACATTCACATGTTTTTTTGGATTTATTTTTGGGTCTGACTTTTGTCAGTTGTTATTTTTGGGTCCACAGGCTAACACTATAAAAAAAGTGGTCCATTAGTTAATGTTATGTATTTACTAACATAAAATAACTTTTAGTAATACATTTATTATTGTATTTTCTCATGTTTGTTAACGTTAGTTAATATTATTTTAGTTAAATAAAGTTCATGTTAGTTCATTGCATCACATACAAATGGAGAGAGAAAAACTAAATAAATAAAAACAACAGTCAGGTACAGGCAGGTGTGCATGTGTACATCCATGTGTGTGCATGTAAAGATATCTGGGTGGACAGGTCAAAGTACATAAATAAGAAAACATAAAAAAATATATATATACAACATGCATGACAGTAGACAGCATATTATTATAGGTCATAAATATCAAAAAATGAAGCGAATAATATAGATATAAATAAAGATAGAACAAAACCAATCACTGGTAGGGAATGGCAACGATGGTAGTAATGTAATGATAGTAAAAATGACAACAACAATAATAATAATAATGATAATAATAATAGTATTAATAACAACATCAACACTAAAACAACAACTACTACTACACCAGCTACTACTACTACTGCTACTATTACAGCAACTACTGCTACTACTACAACTACTACTACTACTACCACAACAACTACTGCTACTACTACAAGGACTACTGATCTTACATTAGTTAATGTTAATGTTGGACTATAGTTATTAAATGCTTTACAAGATTATTCGTACTTAACGTTAGTAAATACATTAACATTAACTAATGGAGCATGATTCTAAAGTGTAATCGTTCATGGTTCAATAAAATTTTTTAATGCATATAGATCAATGATGCATTTTCACTCACAGAACTGCCACTCACTGTTTTTTTTTTGTTTTTGCAGCATTATCTCTAAACCCTAGAGATAGTTGTGTGTGAGAATCCCAGTAGATCAGCCATTTCTAAAATGCTCAGACCAGCCTATTTGGCACCACTAACCACTTAAAGCGATAGTTCACCCAAAACTGAAAATTCAGCCGTCATTTGCTCACCCTTCACTTATCACAGACCTGAATTTCTTTCTTCTGTTGAACACAAATGAAGATATTCTGAATAAAGCTGGAAAAAATAAATATAGAAATATATTGAATTTCTATATATTGAAAAAAAATATTATAGCTATATAATTAAAGTAGAAATCAGTATAAAATAGAAATATCAGTAAAAAGAAACTCATAAAGGTTTGAAACCACTTGAAAGTGAGTTGTTATTTTTGGCGATCATCATTTTAAATCTCTCTTTTTTTTCTCCATTCTGATGCTCGGTTTGTCCCAGATCGTCTTGACCTACATGCCTAAATGCATTGATTTGCTGCTATGTGATCGGCTGATTGTATATTTGTGTAAACAAGCGGTTGTACCTAATAAAGTGGCCAGAAAGAGCTGTATTCTCAATTCATAAGAATTCAGACTTTATTTTCAGTGCATTCTTCTTCTATTGCGCCTCTGCAGTGTTTCATGAACTCCATCCTGCAGTGTCTGAGCAACACTCATGACCTGAGGGACTACTGTCTGCGTAACACACACCGCACCGACCTCAACAACAACTGCAGGGCCAAAGCTGCGCTGATGGACGGTAAGAGACACATTGAACCGGTCTATACAGTAGAGCATTCATTTCCAGCACGCACATCAGACTCCCTTAGGGTATTGTATGTTAGTCACATGCCTGCATCTACTATTTTGAAACTAGACATGATCAGGTTGTACATACGGTCACTCAAGACTTACACACTCATATTTATTGAAAGGGAAGACAAACCTAGTTGTGATTCGTATAAGAATATTTTGACTTCATTTTAATGTGTATTTTTAAATGATATTAGAGAACGTTGTTATTCGGGAAATATTTTAAGGGAAATGTTTAAAAAGGTGTCTTCTGGAGGAATTTTAGAATATTTATCATTAATCAAACTAAAGATTGTACATGCCTCTTTTTAGTGTTGTTATTTGTAAAATGTTTATTAAGAAACCGATATGATTGCATGTTATATATTGTATATTTAGTATAAGTTTTGCCTGAATATAGACAATGCTGCTGATCTGGTGTTAAAACATAAATAAATAAATAGATAAATAAATAAACGCATGCATGCGTGTTTCTGTGTTCAGAGTTTGCCAAGCTCACTCAGACCATTTGGACGTCAGCTAGCAATGAGGCCATCAGCCCTTCTGACTTCAAAATGCAGATTCAGAAATACGCCCCTCGATTTGTTGGTTACAAGTAAGTCACAAACGTTGTGTATTGCTAACCTCATATTTGACTGGTATTCTTCAATTCTTTAAAATTTAATTGACTTTCTTGCCATTCTCTTCTGTCCTCTAGTCAGCAGGACGCTCAGGAGTTCTTGCGCTTTCTGCTGGACGGGCTCCATAATGAAGTAAACCGAGTGACGGTGAAACCCAGAGCACCCGTGGAGGACTTTGATCATCTCTCGTAAGTACACTAGATGCTTTTTATTCTGAAAAAACACTCGGTTGTCGATGTATATAACATTTTGGGGCATCATGAGACAAGGAAAGTTTGAAAGCCTACTTTTAGTTCAATTTTATGACAGGATATAGTTTGAAAAGGCAAAACCAGAATTCATTGCATATTGTAAGCTGCGAATATGTGAGCAAGAGCTGTGATAAATATAGATGAAAATCTAGAATTGCTGGTACATTTCGAGCATTTTCCATTCATTTTTCTTAAACTGGAATGATATAGAACAAATGTACAGTTTAACCATTATGAATCCATTATTAATATAAAATAATGCAAAATGGGGATTCTGTTGAATTAATTTTGTTACTAATTGTTGTTTAACTTATCATCAAACTTTTTAAACCACTGACAGAATTGACAATAACAGAGTTGACCATTTTGTACATAAGATATTGCTAGCAAGATGCTAACCTCAAACCAGATGCCACATGGCATGTCTAAAGCAGAATTTTATGCATTGTCGCCATAATATTGTTTTTAAAAAGTAATTAGAGAAATCCACGGAAAATCACAATAACAGGGTTAACAAATAATTAATCTACTATTGTTATATCCTAAAGATTTTGTAGAAATTGAATGAGAGAAGAATAAATGACATGCCTCAGTGCCTTCTAGAGTGACATCACTTGGAGCAAGTCACATGCTTTAAAGTTTCTTGAAATCAGAATTTACAATGTTTACTTTCTTAGCTCAGATTGTTATTCTTAAGGTGAATAATTAATTAGTGCAAGTTAATCCACTGAAACAAATTGGTCTGACCATTTGCTTCTGCGTTTGGAGTGACGGTGCTTCTGTTGACATCAGCCTGAGGCCTTCCATAGCAACTGCATATTAATAACCTCTCTTACCGTTAGTTTGCTATAAGGGAATGATGTGGCAAAAAAAGGAAAAAGCCCCGCCCCCTACTCAGTATTCCAATTCAGTTGGAAGTACATCAACATTCTGAAATAAAAGTCTCAGCAACTTCTGGTTTACGCGGACTTTAAGGGTTGTTATGCCATTTTATAACCAATAACCTGAGTCAGACAGAATTTGCAGAAATTTTTTTTCTATTTCTGTGCAGAATTTTGTAGGAGTTTTGTAGGAGAATTTTCTGTGTAGGCCTACCAATAACCAACAGAGCTGACCGGAACATATAATACAGAAAATATGAAAATTAGACTTAATTATTTCATGATAATTGAAGCTGAATTAATGTATGATTTAGGAGGCAGGGAAAGTCTAAAAAAGGGGTATTGTGGTAGTCTTTAAGTTAATATTTTCAATGCAAAATGTCCCTAAAAACACATACAAACTGTATTTTTTAGAGATAACTTGTGTTATTATTCAAAACTGTCTCTATAAAGTGTTTGAAAATGAGTAGAAGGCTTGTTTTAAAGATGCAAAATTTTGTTCATTTTGTTTAAATAAGTCTATATGCAAAACGTTATTTGTTTTGAGCATTAACTTTATGTTTGTATAGTGTTCCAAATGGCAGTGTCGTTGACTAAATAGTTGGGAATGTAGCTTACTATCTTAACAGTCCCAGACACAGAATAATCAGTTTTAGCCATGGCAATCAGAAAATATTCTAAGCTAATCATGTATTCCTAAGCAGATTCAGGCCTCTGGGAATATACTGTTGTACTTGAATATGATGCAGCATGATGTGCTGATTGATCCAACAGATGAATCACCTGTGGTTAAACTGTTGCAATCCGACAGTAATAGTGAGCAGTCTGTCCGGGCTCTTAAATTAAATGTGTTTTATCTACAGGGAGGACGAGAAAGGCAAGAGAATGTGGAACAAGTACCTGGAGAGCGAGGACAGCAAAGTAGTCGGTGAGTTGACCTGCTAGATTAACAGTCTCTCTTTCCTGGAGTGTGTGTTTGTGTTTTTCCTGCTCTGATTAAAAAGTCCTAATATTTGTTTATTGTTCCTGCACAGATCTGTTTGTTGGTCAACTCAAAAGCTCATTGACGTGCAGCGAGTGTGGTTTCTGCTCAACTGTATTTGATCCGTTCTGGGATCTGTCTCTGCCTATAGCTAAGGTGAATATAAAAGACTGATACATTTAAATATCCACCTTATTCCTTATGCCTTAACATAACAAAAATAATTAACTTTACACAACACGATAATTGGGGCAGCAGGGTGGTTCAGTGGTTAGCACTGTCACCTCATAGCAAGAAGATCACTGGCATTTTTGTGTGGAGTTTGCATGTTCTCCCTTTGCTGGCGTGAGTTTCCTCGGGTGCTCCGGTTTTCCCCACAGTCCAAAGACATGCAGTATAGGTGAATTGGAGGAATTAAATTGGCCGTAGTGTATGAGTGTGTGTGTGTGAATGCGAATGTATGGGTGTTTCCAAGTACTGGGTTGCAGCTAGAAGGGCATCCGCTACTTAAAAAACATATGCGGGAATAGTTGGCGGTTCATTAGACTGTGGCGACCCCTGATAAATAAGGGACTAAGCTGAAGGAAAATGAATGAATGAATAAGATAATTCACATACACTACAAAACAATAATTCACATACTCTGCAAAAAATTCTTTTAGCTCTCTCAGTAAGTTTTTTTTGTTGTTTCTTGTCCAAAAATGTAAAAACTCTTAAATCAGGAATCATTTTCTAGTAAAATCAAAGTAAAATAAATATTTATGTTTTAGAAACAAAATAAGGCAAAATTAGGTGAGTTTTCCTTAAAACAAGCAGAATTATCTGCCATTAGGTTAAGTAAAATAATCTTATTTCAGAAAACAAGATTATTTTACTTACACCACTGGCGAAGTGTTGTTTTAAGGACAATGTTACTTAATTTTGACCTATTATTTCTGAAATCAAAACAATAATTTTTTCTTGTCTTGAAAAATCATCTTGATTTAAGAATTTTTTGATTTTTGGGTAACACTTTAGAATAATGGTCCATTAGTTAATGTTATGCCAAGTATGAATCTTGTATGAATCTTGTAAACCATTTATTAATCATATTTCAACATGAACTAATGCATTATTAAAATCCAAAGTTGTTAACATTAGTTAATGCACTGTAAATTAACATGAACTAATGCTATTTCCCTTAAATAGCATTAACTAACATTAACAAAGATAAATAAATACAGTTATAAATGTATTACTAATTGTTTGTTCATGTTAGTAAATACATTAACTAATGGACCATTATTTAAAAGTGTTATGATTTTTGGACTATAAATAAGACAAAACCTCTAAATAAGAAACAAACAACTGCAGTGTATGGGAATTATTTTAATAACTTCTCTTAAACTGTAAACAATCAGTGTAATGTTTTTAAAAACTGTACAATACGGTATCAATACTATCCTCGCAGTTCAGCCATCGAATATTAACTTATAAAAAAATTAAACAATTACTTTTAGCCGACCATGAACAACCTGAAAAACTCCAATTGAGTCTCTCCGCAGCAATATTATAGACATATATTGAATATTACAGCACTATACACAGTGAACTCAAATAAGCTTCGACCACAGATATGCTTGTGATACTAATGTTGTGTTAAATTACCAAGCATATTATTTTCATGAGCTTATTATGCAAAAATCACTTTTATAAGGTGTTTAAATACAATTGTGTAGCAAGAGTGTGTGAATATAGCCAGCCACTAGTGGTAAAAATTAATTAATTCTATATTTTTTATAATCACTCTTGATAAAAACAGTCTGCAGAAACACTTTGATTGACATTCTCCCTTTGTACGTGTCATCAGAGTGGGAAAGCCCTGCCCACTAGTGACTATCTCTCCCTTATTAACATAGAACGTTAGTCTTATTTTTTCATCTGTCACTATGCTGACACACAGTCATTTGTAGCTCCGCCATCTTTTGAAAAGAGCACAATCTCATTTGAATTTAAAGTGACAGTCACCAAAACGGCACACTTTGGATCAAAGCCTTAAAGGGGCAGTTATAAAACATTATTTATGGGGTATTTTGAGCTAAAAACTGTACATACACACACTAGGGACATTAGAGACTTGTTTTACATGTAAAAAGGGGCATAATAGGTTCCCTTTAAAGCCAAATGCTCATCTCGTTATTTGTAGTACAGCCTTTTACATAAAGAGAATTGTTTCAGTTTTCCTAACCAAAAGTCAACCCATAGTTTGAAAAACAGTAGCATTGTGTGGAAAAAGGTGCATATGTTTAGTCACATGACAGCATATTTGTGTTGATGTCCATGTGTTTCATCTGTTTTTCATTTTTTCCTCCTCAGACTTCAGGAGAAGTAAGTTTGAACGATTGTCTTCGGCTTTTCACCAAGGAGGATGTACTAGATGGGAATGAGAGACCAGTAAGTGTAGAGTATATTGTAGAATATCATATAAAGGCACAGTATGTCAGATTTTGTCATTAAAATCTTTAATAAACACCAGATTAGTGTTTAATTGACTTGTGTACTTAAAGTATCCCAAATGTTTCAAATAATGTTCAAATCCAGAAAAAGAAGCAATTTTACTTAAAGAGATGACTGATGATGTCACACACCCTAGATTTTTCAGTTTTATTTATATATAAAATATTGAAATAGCTTCAATAGAATATTTACAATAACAATTAGTATTTTAACTTGTCATTAAATGATTTTTGTTCTAAACATTCCAGATGCTTTTTTTTTGGTAAGCTATTGGTTTTTGTTGAATGTCATTTTCAGGAGTGTCTGTCTTCTGTAAATCATGGTAAAAACGTATGATATGATATATCCTAAACATCTCTTTGTTTTCATGCAGACATGCCACAGATGTAAAACCAGACGGAAATGCACAAAAAAGTTCACCATTCAGAAATTTCCAAAAATCCTGGTGCTTCGTATCCTTTTTAAACAGAACTGTAATCCAAAGAGTTGCATTTTTTATGTTTCATTGACTTGACTTTGACTTTGACTACTTGACTTTTTTTGTTTATACAATTATTTCTTTATTAAAATTTTATCTTTTTATTGTAACTTTTTAGTCTCTTATATGTTTGGAAAGGGATTGAAAGAGTAAAGAGCACAGTATCTGTACAAATACCAATATTTGTATGGAAGATTCTGCAAGTTTCTGCCACCAAATGAAAAATATAAAAGTTATTGCGACTTTTTATCTCTTAATTTTGACTATTTTTCAGAATGCGTGATACAAACTCGCAATTCTGACTTTTTTGCCTAGAATTGTAAGATGTAAACATGAAATTGTGAATTATAAAGTCAGAATTGCGAGATGTAAACACAATTCTGAGATAAAAAGTTACAATTCTGAGTTAAGTCACAATTCTGCCATTATATCTTGCAATTTTGAGAAATAAAGTCACAATTGTGAGTAATAGTTGGAATTCTGAGATAAAAAGTCCAAGCGTGCATTTCTTCAATTCTGAACACTACTGTGCCCCAGACTTTTATTCAAAATACTGACGTTTTACTGAAGATTTAACTTAAAAATTCACATTTTAGAGACAAGTTAGAGTCCATTTTCTGAGATAAAAAGTTGCAATTGCAAGTTATAAAGTCAGAATTCTGACATTTAAAAACACCAGTTGTGAGCTATACAATAAGAATTCTCAGATAAAAAAGTCGCAGTAACATTTTTTTTATTTTTCGTTTAGTGGCAGAAATGTGCTTCTATACATTTGTTTTTAACATAAAATGATTTTTCAAAAGTTATGGATTGCGCAAAATACTATATATTTCAGTTTGCCCTTGACTCTCCATCTCTCTCAGATCTAAAGCGTTTCTCGGAGTGTCGGGTCAGAACCAGCAAACTCTCCACATTTGTAAACTTCCCTCTCAAAGAGCTGGACCTCAGGGAATTCGCCTCTGATAACAGCGGTAAGATCATTTACTACATCTGTATTGTGTGTACTCCTGTTTGAGCAGTGTGTTTTTTGCGTGTTTGTTTTTTACTGCAGCTCCAGGATAATTGACTTTAATTGTTGTCTGTTCTCTCCGTACAGTAAATGCCATGTATAATCTGTATGCCGTGTCCAATCACACCGGTACATCATTGGGTGGTCATTATACAGCGTACTGCCGCAGTCCCTGTACAGGAGAATGGTACACATACAACGACTCCAGGTAAACACACATAACATTCATTCATTCATTTCCCTTCGGCTTAGTCTGTTTATTCATCAGGGGTTGCCACAGCGGAATGAACCGCCAACTTATCCAGCATATGTTTTACACTGCGGATGCCCTTCCAGCTGCAACCCAGTACTGGGAAACATACACACTCCATACACACTCATTCACACACATACACTACGGCCAATTTAGTTTATTCAATTCACCTATAGCGCATGTCTTTGGACTGTGGGGGAAACCGGAGCACCCGGAGGAAATCCACGCCAACATGGGGAGAACATGCAAACTCCACACAGAAATGCCAACTGACCCAGCCGGGACTCGAACCAGCGACCTTCTTGTTGTGAGGTGACAGTGCTAACCACTGAGCCACCGTGTCGCCATATTTTAACTAATTGTAATGAAACCTGTAACCATTGACTTCCATAGTAGGAAATACAACTACTTCAGAAGTCAATGGTTACAGGTTTTCAGCTGTTCTATTTCTAAAATAACAAAATTTAATATTTTAACTAACTATTATAACACTTTTGCTAAATAAAATGTATTTTATTACCTCAAAAAATACTTACAGTATTGTGGGATATAATATTGCTTACAGTTAACGTGTATGTTCATAGATGCTGACGCAATGTGAGTTTTTGCAGACGTCTCATTGTTGTGTGTATTTCAGGGTGAGCCCCATGTCGTCCAGCCAGGTGTGCAGCAGCGACGCTTACGTGCTCTTCTACGAGTGTACGACCTCCTCGCGCATGTGATTCAACCTGAAACGGAAACAAACTCTTCTGCTGCTGTCGAAGTCGATCTCTGTCAGGGTCTACATGCTTGGAGGACCATGGGACTTTACTAACCAAGGCCAGACATGCATACTGGAAATGAATGACAGTCACGGCCTATGAAGCCTGGGACTACAGTTTTTAGTCCCACCCAAATTGAGCTTCACCGTAAGGGCTCCTCCATCCATCACTCCCCCTGAAAGAGGCTGCTGCTCTGGGGACGGATTTAAGAAACGGACAAAGACGGACAGAGGAACATGAACTACTACCTCTCTGGAATGAGCAAGACATTGTATGTGTATGTGTGTGTGTGTGTGTGTGCGCGCGTACGTGTGTGTGTATGTGTACAGGTTTATGTGGTTTATGAGGACACAACATTGTATAATGACGTATGACCTAATACACTGTAAAAAAGCAATTAGTTGACTTTAAAAAAGAGATTAAACTAGTTACTCGTAATTATTAGGTAAACTAACTGCATAAAGTATAAAAGTCAATGTGTTTACTGACTTTTTTTTTAAGTAAAATCAACTTGTTGCTTTTAAGGCAACGAGTTTACTCACTTTTTAAAGTAAAGTAACTAATTGCTTTTTACACTGTACTCTATAAAGTTGGTTTACGGGGACATGCCGTGTGTCCTTGTAATTCAGAATGCTTAAAAATCATACTTAACGGTGTCTTTTGACATTTAAAATTTGGGCTAGGGGTAGGATAAGGCCATATAAAAAGCCGCTTTTACAGTATAAATTACATTACATCTATGGAGAGTCCTCGTAATCCATATATACAAGTGTGTGTGTGTGTCAGTCTTCAGGCTGATACTGGACGACTCTATGCACTGTGTTACCGACTCAAAACCATCCCTATCCCTTATTTAATTTATTAACATGATGAGTTCAACGTTTTACTTCATTTCAAGCTAATTACGAGTAATTTAAAAGAGAGGTCATCTTGCTGAAGGACCATATAGGTCAACGGTGTAAATGACGCTTGGATTGTTTACTGTTTCGAACAGATGCGTGCGTCCGCTTTGCTCGATTTGCTGATTTTCAATGGAATATGCACATCGGAAGGGCTTGGTTTTACACTAATGCATGACTGGGCTCCTTCCTAAAACCCTCACCATTACAGAAAAGATTGTATGACTGCCCCCTGGTGGCCAGGAGAGATAAAACCAGAAAAAAAAGATGAGCCCTTTTCATAGACTTTCAATTATGAAAAAGAGTGAGTGCAAATCAATAATCGTAATCAATACCAAAAATGTTTTCTTGTTTTGGAAAGTCACAAAAAACTTTATCGGGTGACCACACGTCACATTTTTTCTGGGACAGTCCTGTATTTCAGCTTTATTTTTTAGCGTCCCGACTTCATTCATTTTCTTTTCGGCTTAGTCCCTTTATTAATCTGGGGTCGCCACAGCGGAATGAACTGCCAACTTATCCAGCATATGTTTTACGCAGTGGATGCCCTTCCAGCTGCAACCCATCACTGGGAAACATCCATACACACTCATTCACACACATACACTTCGGACAATTTAGCTTACCCAATTCACCTATAGCGCATGTCTTTGGACTGTGGGGGAAACTGGAGCACCCGGAGGAAACCCACGCGAACACGGGGGGAACATGCAAACTCCACACAGAAACGCCAACTGACCCAGCCGAGGCTCGAACCAGCGACCTTCTTGCTGTGAGGCGAACGTGCTACCCACTGCGCCACCGTGCAGCCCAGCGTCCCGACTTATTAATTAAAAAAAATACATGTTTTGTCCTGTAACTACCTGTAAGTAATCAATGGTAGTCAATCATGTCATATACTTTCTAGAACAAAATAACCATCTGTAATAATGTTCGATGGCCGCCTGGCCATCGGGAAGAAGGATGCGGAGAACCGACGATTTTTTAAATAATTTATTAATAAAAGGGACGGCAGCTCCTCACGGAGACTGCCGTCAAACTGAAAGTAAAGGTAAAACATAAGTGTCCAGGCCTGGACCTCTCTCCCCTTCCTCTGCCATCGTTCCTCCTCTTATAGTCCAGATTTCCTTCATACGGCTCTCGGCCCCGCCCCCTCACCACACCATCCAATCACATTTACATATCAATCAATCACTGGTTTCAGTGACAGAGAGCGCACAAAAGTAATTTACTATAGTTATTGCAAGATAAAAACATGGACGAACATTAAAAGGTATGTTGAAAGAAAAAGTTTACATTGTAAAAACCATATTTAAAAAATTATTATACCTGTTGCCTTAAAATTGATTACAAATTAAAGTAAATAATGCCTAATTAAATGTGCATAATTATAAAAATTAAGTTGATTCAACTTAACAGTTATAATGTGTTTACTTACTTTTTTAAGTAAAGTAACTAATTGTTTTTTACAGAGTAACTTCCTGAAATGTTTCACAGCTCAAATAATCGCTGAATCAGTGTTTCAAGCACAGACAGAAAGGTGTCACTGAAAGATATTGTAAACTATACGTTACTTAAGTTACATTTACTTCAGGAATGAAATTTGGTATTCAAAAACCTGTTAGTTATATGTTCATCCCGGATTCCATTCACTGGTCACCTTAGCTATCATGGATTTTTATCATTGGATTTTTTTCTGTTCATCACTATAGAACTTTACCCAACCATGACAACATTTATTGGTAGATGTGAAAAGGGTCTATTGAAATCCATCTCCAATTATTTATAGGCATTTCCGGACTCATGTTTTCCTCAAGGGATAATACAAGATATAAAAGAGGCCTTAATATGTATTTTCCACAGTCTGCCAGAGACTATAATACTCAGTTTAATTTGGAGATGAGTCAAACAAGAGGCCACCAGGAGGGTGTGTGTGTGTGTATGTGTGTGCCTTTATGTATTATTTCTCTATTTATGAAGTGAATGTTGCTTATTGTTGCGCTTGAACTGGACAATGTTGTTTTTTTCTACAGAGATTTTAAATGAGTGGTGATTTTTTTTTGTGTCTGAAATGTGACTGTAGTCTACTGCATATCAAGAGCTCTTGGCTTTTTAAAAGAAGTAAATATGAATAAAAGCAAATGTCTACATGAGCACTTGTGAATTGTCTGCATTGCATTGTGTCTGTGTATGTAGTGATTGTGAAGTGCAATGCTCCAGAAATGCCACAATAGAGAATGTGGCAGTAGTTAAACTGTGTCATAACTAATGTATAACATAGTTAGACTTTGCCAATCATTGTTCATAAATATAGACAGACAGACAGACAGACAGACTGACAGACAGACAGACAGACAGACAGACAGACAGACAGA
>CAIGQV010018170.1:8659565-8684563 GCA_903798115.1 Danio jaintianensis
TTGGGTCAGTTGGCATTTCTGTGTGGAGTTTGCATGTTCTCCCCGTGTTCGCGTGGGTTTCCTCCGGGTGCTCCGGTTTCCCCCACAAGTCCAAAGACATGCGGTACAGGTGAATTGGGTACGCTAAAATTGTCCGTAGTGTATGTGTGTGAATGAGTGTGTATGAATGTTTCCCAGTGATGGGTTGCAGCTGGAAGGGCATCCGCTGCGTAAAACATATGCTGGATAAGTTGGCGGTTCATCCCGCTGTGGCGACCCCAGAT
Organism: Danio jaintianensis; assembly: GCA_903798115.1. NCBI lineage: Eukaryota > Metazoa > Chordata > Actinopteri > Cypriniformes > Danionidae > Danio > Danio jaintianensis. The sequence goes on from CAIGQV010018170.1 coordinate 8,659,829, forward strand.
TAATAAAGGGACTAAGCCGAAAAGAAAATGAATGAATGAATGAATGAATGAATGAATGTAAACTTTTAGATCTCATTCAGCTGTCCCCCCCCAATTTTAAAATGTCCGCTACGTCCCTGCTGGAGTTGTTCTACATTGATACAAAATTTAACACCTGATTTTGATAGTAACCACAGCAAAAATATATTTCTGCAAAAACATTATCTTTTAAAATTAGGTTTTTATGAAAAATGTTACTTTCGTCCCGCTCTCCCCTAGATAATTGTTGACTCTGTCAAACATTTGTGAAAACAATTAAATTGCTAGTTTTTATTACATGTCGTGTATACTTTGTAACCTTTTTGTCAATTTGTTGATTTTTCAGGTCCAGTGAAAGTGAAGAAAGTGAAACGATTCAAAAAAACCTTGCGATATCACTAAAGAAAATAAAAATGCAGTCGCTTCACAGACTGACAGGAATCGCAAACAAAGACAAGGTCAAAAACCTGGAGTCAATGGACATTGCACCTGTTCCGACTGTGGAAAGACTTACAAACATAAATCAGGTTTTTACAGACACAAACGGTTTCACACTGGAAAAGGTCTGTTCACGTGCACGCAGTGTGGAAAGGATTTTCCAGAGAAAGGAAAGCTGGATATACACATGAGGATTCACACCGGAGAAAGACCATTCGCGTGCACTCGGTGTGGGCATAGTTTCATACATAAACCAGATCTTAACAGACACATGAGGATCCACACCGGCGAGAGGCCTTATAAATGCACTCAGTGTGGAAAGAGTTTCATTGATCCATCATGCTTGAAAATGCACACGAATACGCACAGCGAAGAGAAACCGTTTACATGCACTCAGTGTGAAAAGGGCTTCTTATATCAATTCATTCTCAAAAATCATCTGCTCTCTCACTCTGGAGTAAAGCCGTTCAGCTGTGATCAGTGCGATAAAACATTTGTGTTAGAAAAACGCTTAAAGGAGCATCTTCAAGTTCATGCTGCCGTCAAGCCTCACGTTTGCTTCTGTGGAAAAAGTTATACAATAATGAGCAGGTTAAAAGACCATCAGAGGATTCACACTGGAGATGAACCATACAAGTGTTCACACTGTGAAAAGAGCTTCATTTACTTAAACTCCTTGAAAGCTCACGAGAGAGTTCACACTGGAAAAAGGTTGTAATGGCGTTCAAACTGCATGTGAGAAAAGTTTCTATTCAGATTCACTGAACGCTCGTGAGAGAGTTCATACTGGAAAAAAAGCTGTAATGTGTGGGAAGAGTTTCACTCAATTATCTAATCTACGCGTTCTTATTAAGACAATTAATTAACAGATCAAAGATGCCTGAATACGAAATATTTCAGAATCAGATCCATCACATTGTTTGGTCAAGACATTGAGTAAGAGAGCGTTTATTTTTAATGATGTCATTTACTAAATCCTTGCCTTGTGTAATGTTATATGCCGACTGCACATTCTTTTAACTATGATAAATTTTTAAAAAATATATATTAAATGAATCATTTATTGAATAAATGTAAACAAAGTGTTTTAACATTTACATACAGAGGGCAAAATTATTAGCCCTCTTTTTCCAATATTTCCCAAGAGATGTTTAGTATAGTAAGGAAATTTTCCCAGTATTCCCTATAATATGTTTTTTCTTCCAGAGAAGGTTTTCTTTCTTTTAGTTTCAGTTTGGCTGAAATAAAAGGTTTTTTTAATTATTAAAAAGGTCAATATTATTATTTCCCTTATTATCTAATAACTTGCCTAGTTAAATAGCCTAGTTAAGCATTTAACTTTCACTTTAAGCTGAAAACTAGTAGCCTATATTGAAAAATACCTAGTAAAATATTATGTTCTGTCATCATGACAAAGATAAAATAAATCAGTTATTAGAAATGAGTTATTAAAACTATTATGTTTAGAAATGTGTTTTAAAAAAATCTTCTCTCCGTTAAACAGAAATTGAAGGGGTGGGGGGGGGCGTTACGGTGGGTTAATAATTCAGGAGGGCTAATAATTCTGACTTCAACTGTATATTGTTTGTAAATGAGCTACACCATGTCTAAATTGACATTATATTTGATTTCAATATAATAATGTAATACATTCAATCATTCATTTTCTTTTCGGCTTAGTCCCTTTATTAATCTGGGGTCGCCACAGCGGAATAAACCGCCAACTTATCCAGAATATGTTTTATGCAGCGGATGCCCTTCCAGCTGCAACCCATCACTGGGAAACACCCATACACTCCCATTCACTACGGCCAAATTAGTTTATTCAATTCACCTATAGCGCATGTCTTTGGACTTGTGGGGGAAACCAGAGCACCCGGAGGAAACCCACGTGAACACGGGGAGAACATGCAAACTCCACACAGAAATGCCAACTGACCCAGCCGAGGTTTGAACCAGCGACCTTCTTGCTGTGATAATAATAATGTAATACAGAATTAAAAAGTGCATGTTCTCACCGTGTTCACCTGAGTTTCCTCCGGGTGCTCTGGTTTCCCCCACAGTCCAAAGACATGCTATAGGTGAATTGAATAAACTAAAATGGTCGTAGTGTATGTTTGCAAATGTGAGAGTGTATGGGTGTTTCCCAGTGCTGGATTGCAGCTGGAAGGGCATCCGCTGTGTAAAACATATGCTGGATAAGTTGGTGGTTCATTCCGCTGTGGCGACCCCTGATGAATAAAGTCGAAGGAAACTAAGCCGAAGGAAGATAAATTAATGAAAATTAAAAAGTGTGTATATATAGCTAATTTCCATGCTCTATATCAGAGTCTGGTCACTAGAGGGAGACATTAGTCCTTGCTCACTCATTCACTCATTCACTTAGTGCTCCTGGTCACCAGTATCCTCACAATGACACAGTGGATAAACTCACTATTACTTATCCTGACACTGAGCTTCATTAGGGTGTGTATAAGAGTCTTGAAGAAGACAGAGAAGCTCTCATTGTGTTATTGGAATCAATACACAAAGACAGCACAGTGGCTCAGTGGTTAGCACTGTTGCCTCACAGCAAGGTTGCTGGTTCGAGTCCAGGCTGGACCAGTTGGCATTTCTGTGCGAAGTTTGCATGTTCTCCCCGTGTTGGCGTGGGTTTCCTCTGGGTGCTCCGGTTTCCCCCACAGTCCAAAGACATTCTATGGCCGTAGTGTGTGTGTGAATGTGTATGGGTGTTTCCCAGTACGGGGTTGCAGCTGGAAGGGCATCTGCTGTGTAAAACATATACCGGATTAGTTGGCGGTTCATTCTGCTGTGGCAACCCCTGATAAATTAGGGACTAAGCTGAAGGAAAATTAATGACACAAAGGAGGACCTCAAATTAATCCAATATTGTGCAAAATAATCAGCCATAATGTCCTTAGTACCTTTGTGTCTGTATGTGTGTGTGTGTGTGCTCTTATTGCTTTCACAGATTAGGTTTCAAGCTAAGACAGACGATCTGTTGGAGAAGAACTGCATTAGTGAGAAGAAGGAGAGAATTATCTCACTTCCACCGGCTGACGGAGCTGCTAGAAACTCAAGTTTCATCTCAGCACCAGTAACCCAACTGGCTTACCCAACTGGCCTTTCCTTAACCCGGTCACTTAAAACATACAGTCACAATGATTCGCCCTCCTGTGGATTTTTTTCTTTTCTTTTTCAGATTAACTACAATTAATTACAGATCAACTATATTTAACAGAGCAAGGAATTTTTCACAGTATTTCCTATAATATTTTTTCTTCTGGGGAAAGTCTTATATGTTTTATTTCGGCTAGAATAAAAGCAGTTTTTAATTTTTTAAAATCATTTTAAGGTCAATATTATTAACCCCCTTAAGCAATATGTTTTTCAATTGCCTACAGAACAAACCATCATACAATGTTTTGCCTAATCACCCTAACTTGCCTAATTACCCTAGTTAAGCCTTTAAATTGTACTTTAAGCTGGATACTAGTGTCTTGAAAAATATTATGTACTGTCATCATGGCAAAGATAAAAGAAATCAGTTATTACAATTATTATTTGTTGCTCAGACCCAAACACATTTATACAGACATAATACACAAAATAATTAGAATAATTATACAGAATTAATTACAGATACATTAGAGGAGTTTAAAACATGAACCATCCTACAATAGGTGCTTATTAAAAAAGCATGCAGTTTTAGTTTTGATAGCTCTTAATCGTCTGCCTGAGGGGAAAAAACAGATGTCTAGCCGGATGTGTCGTATCTCTGAGTATATTGTCAAACCTTTTTTTTTTTTTGCATACAGGATATATTTAAAAGCTTTATATTTGAAAGCTTTATAAATGTGGTGTTGGAGTCGAAGGCCAGTTGTGGACTGTCCCTGTCTCGATGTTTCCGTTCATTCAGAGATGCACAGCATGAGGGATTAAACTGGATAGTGTTTATAAAGCAGCTGCTGGAGGGAGGGATAAATATTTGATGTGCTGTTCTGTTTGGATGGAGAGAGAGAGAGAGAGATCCAGAGCTCTTTTACCTGCTGTGTGACTGAACACTCTGATGTTTATTTCTGTCCTCTGTTCTTTCTGTCGGTTCAGTCTAATTCTGTCGGCTATAAACTTTGTTTTGGGGATACAAACTCAGTGTTGCTTCTGTTCACACAAAGAACATATGGACATATCATAAATGTACCACACTGTAAAAAAATGCTGGGTTCCACACAGTCGATTTGTGTTGGGACAACATGAAGGAATAAAGTTAGCTTATTAATTTTTACAGTTTTTGTTTAAGTGGATTGAACATAAAACAATTAAGTTGTCCCAGAAAAACTCAAGAATTGTGTTGTTTCAGCTCATTTTAAAGAAGTAGTTTGAACAAACAGCACACATAATTTTTTAAATGCACAGAATGTTCGTTTTAATAAGCGCTACTCATAAAAATGACATCAAGTTTGTAATGATTGTATTATATTAGAAAAACAATTGACATTATATTATAATATAATAGTGATATTATTATTATTTAGCTATTATTTAGCTTGAAAACACACCACAAATATGTGCAACCCAGGCTCATTTTGAAAACGTACCGCTATATACATTTCTGGAGACCACCAATTACGTCCCAGGAGGTACGTTTTGTTTGCAGTTATTGTTTTCGCAAATCCACCAGAGGCCGCTGTGTAAGCTTTTTCAGATCTCAAATTAAATCCACCAGAGGCTGCTGTCGACTGACTGACTGACTGATCGACTGACCCATCCTCCTCCTTCCCTAAACCCAACCAATAGTGTTTTCAAAAGCACAGATTGACCCGCCCACCGCCTTCCCTAAACCCAGTTTTAAAAATCACTCCAGAAAAAGAAAAGCCCTCGCCTGATTTTTACCACATTTTGAGATTTTACCACATTCTCACCCTGTTATTTACTTGTTTATTTTACTTTTTGGCTTCTGTTTTTGTCTTACCTGCTTTCTGGAACCGTTCTTCGCCGGACTCGAACCCCGTCATCGTGGTCAACTCCTCTCTGCGTCTCAAGTCCGCTGACATACATGGCGAGCAACTGGACAAACTGGTAACAGCGGGAAAGCCGTCCATATGGAGGTAAGTGGTCAGCTGCAAGAGCGAAAAGGAACGGCGTCATACTACCCTGTAGTGTTCGTTTTAAAAGCCTATGTTGAATATGTGTGTGTGTGTGCACTGTAAAAAATATTACAAATTAAAGTGGATGAACATAAACCAATTAAGTTGTCCCAAAAAAACTCAAGAATTGTGTTGTTTCAGCTCATTTTAAAGTAGTAGTTTGAACAAACAGCAAACATTTTTTGAGTGTGTGTGTGTGATATATACTGTATATATTGTCAAATTTTAGTAAATGATGTTATTAAGATGAACTACAAATTTGGTTTCTCTATAAACTGTACTCTTAAAGAGACAGTTCACCCCAAAAATGTAGGTTTTCTCATCATTTTACTCACACTGAGGTGGTTCTAACCTTTTATGAATTTCTTTCATCTGTTGAACGCAAAATTCTCACAACAAGATGTTTTGAAGAATGTTGGAAAAAGCAGCCACTGACATCCATTCATTCATTCATTTTCCTTCGACTTAGTCTCTATTTTAGAGGTCTCCATTGCGGAATGAACCGCCAACCATTCCAGCATATGTTTTACGCAGCGGATGCCCTTCCAGCCGCAACCCAGTACTGGGAAACACCCATTCACACTCATTCACACACACACACTCATACACTACGGCCAATTTAGTTTATCCAATTCACCTATAGCGCATGTCTTTGGACTGTGGGGGAAACCGGAGCACCCTGAGGAAACCCACGCCAACACGGGGAGAACATGCAGACTCCATACAGAAATGCCAACTGGCCCAGCCGGGACTCGAACCAGCAACCTTCTTGCTATGAGGCAACAGTGCTAACCACTGAGCCACCATGAGGCCCCATTGACATCCATAGTAAGAATTAAGAATACACCCAAAAACTGCTGCAAACATAATATATATGTCACCCCCATAGCAGATCTGAACACAGGTGGAGCTGGTTAGGAGGAGGTTCCCTTGAAAAACATGTTGCACATTGGTAGAGTAAAACAACACTAAGACATTTCAAATGCTCAGGAGCAAGCTCACCTGTGATTTCACCCCCGCCCCCCCCCTCCCCCAATACTACAACAGAATCTAAAAATCTTGATGAATCTTTTGTGTTTCTCGTCTATGAAATCTGATCTTAAGTTTTTATTTTCTATTGGATTCAAGTCAGGTGACTGGCAGGCCATTATATCAGTTTTTTTTTTTTTTCTGAAAGTAATTAAGAGTTTCCTCGGCTATTCATTTACACTGACAAGGAAAAGGGTTGCTTTCTAACTGATGATAGATTTCAGCTGCTGTCTGGGCTTTCCATGCCATTTTTCACCTCCCTATCTTCATTCATTCATTCTTTTTTTTTTTCGGCTTAGTCCCTTTATTAATCATAATTATAATTTATGATTATTAATTATAATCATTAATTGGGGTCGCCACAGCGGGACGAACCGCCAACTTATCCAGCATATGTTTTACGCAGCGGATGCCCTTCCAGCTGCAACCCATCACTGGGAAACATCCATACACACTCATTCACACACATACACTACGGACAATTTTTAGCTTACCCAATTCACCTGTACCGCATGTCTTTGGATTGTGGGGGAAACCGGAGCACCCAGAGGAAACCCACGCGAACACGGGGAGAACATGCAAACTCCACACAGAAATGCCAACTGACCCAGCCGAGGCTTGAACCAGCGACCTTCTTGCTGTGAGGCGATTGTGCTACCCACTGCACCACCGTGACGCCCTCCTCCCTATCTTCATGTGCTCAATACTTTTTCCATGCGTCATTTCATTTTTTTACACACTACTTAATTTATATACTAATTATTTCTGTTTTTATGTTATGTGTGGATTACTTTGGTTGTCTCTGACATCTAGAAAAAAATCAACAGCACCTTTAGAAATATGTTTTTTGAGAAAAATGGTGATGCGTTCAATACTTATTTTACCCGCTATAGCGCTAATTAAAATACTTCCTCATTGGAAACATTAGTTTTAAGAGTGCATAGATATACAAACATTATTAGATTTATTTACGCACCTAGTGCTGCCACTCCAGCAATGGATCCCACAACTACACCTGCGATCTGGCCGGATGATAAACCATGTGGCCTGCATGTTGGTTAGGCACTAGCCTGAGTCTGTGTAGTGGGCAGATCCATCGATGTGGAGGACAGCAGAGTTGTCAGACTTAGTGCTCAGCAACGTCTTTGCAGTTATTTCGGATACAGCTTCACTATCTGTATAGAAGACTACAGACAAATACAAGACACTTAAATATGGTACACTGTAAAAATATCTGTTAATTAACAGTTTCCATATTTTGTGTTACATTACATTACATTACATTACATTATGGGACCTTGATCTCTGCTTTGTCGACTTTTGATGTCGAAAATTCAACTCTACAGTTTAACAAAGTGACTTTTATTGACATTTTAGTAGTTTAAAATTAATATAATGTATAAGATATAGAGAAATAAGTCTGTAAAATAACAGAAAATCTACTGGCAGTTTATTACAAGGTTTTTGTACTATAATATACAACACCAACCCACACAATATATCACTTTAAACTATTAAAAAATTTCATTAAAAGTCACGTTTTTTAACTTTTCAAAGTTTAAAAGTTGTCGGAAGAAAGATCAAGGTCCCATAATGCAATTCCAAAGCATAAATAAACTGGGGGAAATAAAAAATGAAAACATGAACCACAAAATGCAGAAAACTGCTAATTTTATGGATATTTTTTACAGTGTACCTCCGATTGGATTCGTATGAAAGAAGAAAGTCATACACCAGGATGCATTGAGGTTGAGTGAATCAGGGCTAATTTTCTTTTTGGTGAACTAACCTTAATACACCAATCACTGTAAAACTGAAAGCTTTGAAAACCTTCTGTGTGCTCAAGTCAAGATCAAAGTTTTACATGTCAAAAAGTAAAAAAAAACAAAAAAAACTAGTTCTTCTGTTGCATGAGGGGAAGTTACCTAAAATGATTGCCTAAAATGAGGGAAAAATCTATTTCTTTAGTGTGAATTTTTAAAAAAATGTATGGTTTAATCAAATATTTGAATCTTTATAATGTATTGTTATTATACATGTATGATGAATAGGAAATAAAATTAACTATTTGATTTGTTTGGCTATTACTTTAATTCTGCACTGTAAAAGTGTCCATAAATTAGCAGTTTTCCATATTTTGTGGTTTTAGTTTTTATTCTTTCTCCGTTTATTTATGCTTTTGAATTAGATTATGGGACCTTGATCTTTTTTACACCAACTTTTAACCTTGAAAAGATCCAAAAAGTGACTTTTATTAACATTTATAATAGTTTAAAGTGATATATTGTCTGGGTTGGTGGTAACTTTGTAATAAACTGCCAGTCCACTTTCTGTTATTTTACAGAATTTCATTCATTCATTCATTTTCCTTCGGCTTAGTCCTTTATTTATCAGGGGTCGCCACAGCAGAATGAACCACCAACTATTCCAGCATATGTTTTACGCAGTGGATGCCCTTCCAGCCACAACCCAGTACTGGGAAACTATCTTATTTCTCTATATATTATTTCTTATACATTATATCATTTCAAACTACTAAAATGTCAATAAAAGTCACTTTGTTAAACTGTAGAGTTGAATTTTTATCATCAAAAGTCAACAGAGCAGAGATCAACATCCCATAATGCAATTCACAACTGATGTTTTGTGCAGGTGAGAACATTCTGTTCACGTACACGGGTTTTATACCTGAGATAAATTGGTGTGGAAATGTTATTAAGTTATTAAGTACAGTTTACGAGCACTGGTTTGTCAGGTAGATGCTGGATTGGGACAACTATGGAGCAGTGGTGTGGAAAGGTACAATAAGGAGCGTTTGTAATTGGTCCCAGTGAGAGGAAACTATGTCCTGGGGACTGAAGGGCTGAAGTCACGCTCTCATCTTTCCTAGATCAGCATGAATGGGTGGTTAAGAAGTGGGGGTTGGTGGCGGGACAGATGGATTAGGATTGTGAAGCTGTTTGGAAACAAAGGCTCTTCTGTATGTGTACACGGCGTGGTGTGATCACGGCGACTAACATGACTAAAGTTAGTGACCCTTAAAGGGATAGTTCACCCAAAACTGAAAATTCTTTCATCATTTACTCACCCTTCACTTTTCACAAACCTTTTTTTTCTTCATTTATTTCTTTTGTTGAACACACAAACACACACATGCACGCACGCACACACACAAGATATTTTGAAACATTTTGGAAACCTGTAACCATTGACTTCCATAGTATTTGTATTAAGTCAATGCGATTATGGTTTCAAAATGTCTTGTTTTGTGTTCAACAGAAAAAGCAAACTCATAAAAGTTTGGAAGTTGAGAGTGACTAAATAGTGAGTACATTTTCATTTTTGGGTAAACTATCCCTTTAAGCTTTCTATATGCTTCCGTTTAGCCTTTTTCTTCTGTAGGGCACACATAGATAGGCTACATAAAACATAAACATAGATATCCTCAAGTCTCAAAAATATCCTAACCAAAGCTTTCTTTAAGTCGTCGAGATGTTTATTATATATATAGGCTACATATATATAAAACTCTGAAAGACTATTGACTAAAGACTCTCGCTGACATTTTATGTGTAAATTATTTAGAAATAGAACTGACTTGTGGTATTCTACAGTGCCGCGTATAGATGGCGCTGTTGTGGGAATTCGCTGTTAATGGTCACTCAGTGCGTCAACGTGCTTTCCAGTAGCGTTTAGGAAGTTTGACTCAATTCCGCGAATCGATTCTTTCGAAACAGTTCTTTTAAAAGATTCACTGAGGGGTTACGTCACCACGTGGTCTCAAACAACTCGGCGTGCCATATCACATGCTTTAAAACGTCCCAGTAAAAACAGTCATGTAGGCACCGTTAAAGGGACAGTTCACCCTAAAATGAAAATTATGTCATCGTTTACTCACCCCTTTTTTTGAGTTTCTTTCTTCCATTGAACACAAAGGAAGATATTTAGAAGAAAGCTGAAAACCTGTAACCATTGACATCCACAGTATGAAAAACAAATACTATGGAAATCAATGATAACAGAAAATTATGACATAATTTTTTTTTCTGAACCATCCCTTTTATTATATCAGTAATAAAAGTTTATCATGTCTAAACATGTTTAGCATTAAAATAATCATTAAACCAAGTCTGTGTTTGTGTTTGAAAAAAAAGTGTACAGTATGTACCTACCTAAACATTCCACCAAATATTAATTAACTTCTTCTTAAATTCAATTATTTGTATTGTGTTATTTAAAAGGGAATATAACATGTCTAAAAACATGTCATCTTTTTATTTCCTTTTATATCTATTCTATCTCTATCTAAATAAAAATTATTAAAAATGAAAAGGAATTGGTTCATTCTATTTATTGAGCATGTATGTTTTGTTTATTTATTGTATTGTGTTGTATTTCTTTCTTTCTTTCTTTATTTACGCATGAACGCATTAGTTAAATTTACACCGCTCTAATCGAATCAGTTTTGCGATCCGGTTCAAAAGACTCGTTAGAAAAGATCCGGCTCCAAAGATACGACTCGGATATTGCTGTTCTCAACTCTAAACCCGCTCAGGAATGAGTAGCAGCGGATACGCGGCCGTTCACAACAACTATTTCAGTCGTTCCTGCGCACGTTATGCATGCAATTTCGTCTTACCGAAAAACACGCTAAAGTGGTTCGTCAGTTCACGAAGAGTATCATGTAACAGGACACTCGCTGGCCCTGGCTTGTGAAGCAGGAGCGAAGAGTAATCAATCCCCGGACACCTCCACCGTTATTCGGTGTGTGTTGAGTCCCGCGAGCGCTGCTGAGGCAGGGGAACCGCTGCTCTAATGCTGCCCTGACCGCACCAGCTATTTTCACGCGGTATCTTGTTTTCGTCCGAACACCAGATCAGGTTTTACTGCGGGACAAGATGTTGCAAGTGCTGGTTTGCGGCGTTGTGGTCTTCCCCGGTCTCTTCTTCACTCTTAGAAAAGTGCTTCCGTCCATTTTCAAGCGGTGGACAGATGCCGACGTCGTGCTAGTCAGCGAGAGGTGAGTTTGGTGACAGTTGAGCGGGTCTGAAAGGCCACACAGCTCTGTTTGCTAGTTTACCGCTGTCTGGTAGTGAAACTACTCACATCCAGCCGGTCTGAAAGGTCAGAATGTTGTTTGCATATTTCAACGCAACATTCACAACTGTTTTGCTTTTGTGGTTGATTTTAACAGCTTGATGGAAATGATTAGCTGGTGAAATTTTGAGTTTGCATCTTTCCCTTTAACAGGGACCCCAAACTGGCTCTCAGCCAAACCAGGGACCCCTGTATACAATGTTTTCCAGTATAGTTATTCAAAGGCCTTAAATAAGACCAGAAATGTATTAAATGTTACATGCACTGCAATGATTAATGTCTAGTATTTTTGTCTAGATCTAAACATATTTAAATCAAGGTATATTTACTTGATATGCAAAATGAAGATGTTTGTTTCTGAAAAACTGGTTTAGGTTCTTTTATGGTGTCACTGTGAAACACCATTTTGGTAGCTTTATTTTAGAGCGTGTGGAGGATGAAAAGTGTTTTTAAAACCAAAAAGAAGATGTGTATAAAAAAATGAAATCTGTAACCACACTGTTTACAATTTACTGTGGAATCTAGCAGTATAGCAGTTTGCCAGTAACCTACTGTAAATCAATTACTGCAAAAATACTGTATTTACATTTACATCACCATTTATATTGCTGTATATGTATTTACAGAATTGTTTGTATATCTTTACTGTGAAATATACAGTAATTTTCACAAAGCAACTTTAAAATACAGTAAAATACTGCGTATATGTCCTACAGTAAAATGCAGTTCATATTACAGTTAAATACTGTGTAATTTACAAAAATCATTAACTACTACGGAAGCCATTGTTTACATGCTTCCAACATTCAAAATAACCTATAGAAATTAAACTCAAACACGTTTATAACAAGTAAAAGGTGAGTAAATGATGACAGAATGCTCAGTTTTGGGTGAACTATCCCTTTAAGTCTTCTTTTCTTGAGCCCATTGCCAGATAATAACCTCTTTGCCTTCACAGAAAACAAGACTTATCTCATGCAACTCTGCTTCTCAAGCAAATATGTTTAGATTTTAGACGTTTGCTTTTGAGGACAAGACAGAAATACTGATTGTAAGACGGTGTGACAGTTTTTTGCAGTGTAATCGGAAAGTGTGGTAAAAGTTTACTTTCTGTATTCTAGTGTTTGAGAGCAGAGTGATACAAAACTAAATACAAAGTTGCATTTTAAAAGTGTTTGCTATTACAGAACAAACTCATTATCTGCTATAAGTTTACATTTGGAGAACATATTGACCTGTTGTGCTGCTTTCAGATTGATAATTATTAATCTTTTGGTCACTTATTCCTAAAAAGGCTTTCAAAAAGTCTTAAATTCCTTTTTAAACATGCAGAAACTATGTGTATGATATTTATTTATATAAATATATGTCCAGGATGTTCTTAGGATCTTTGGGCACCTGTTTAAAGATCCCGTGAAGAAAATTCTTATTCGATGTTTGATGTAATCTCAACCGAAACATGAAGAGAGGGCCTTTAAAACTCTGGCCCTGTAGTGCAGACTTGCAGTGACTGATATTGCTAAATGTTGTGGCTATAGTGTATTGAGAAGCTCAATAATGTTTATAATCGGACTAAGTTCTGCTCCTGTTATCCTGTGATATGTTCAGCTGATCTCATGGCCTTAATCACGCTCTGGTTAATTCAGGCATGGAGATTGAGCGCGGATGGACCAACTTTTGTACAGTCTTCTTCTAAGATCAGACTTTCACAGGATATAAAATATGTGTTTAATAATCTAAACTGACCTGCTGAAATCCAGTAGCTCCAAATGACAGTGGTAATGAAGTCAGTATACATCAGCCTGTAATTATTAGATGTTCTCAAACGTAGGGTCTGCATTTGTGTAAACTTGTAAATGAAAGAGGGAGAATCTTTATCTGTGGTGATCCATACATTCACGTTTGTGCAGATAAGCATTTTCAGATCATTTCTGAGTGGGTTCAGAATAAATTAACATTTAGTTTTGTGCTCTTATTAACTTATATAATGCCTAAAGTGCATGTGGGTCAAAGGCGAAAGAGAAAACCCCTATAAAAGTATAATACAGCTTTAAATTTATAATTCTGCACATTAAAGTTTGATAAGTTGATAAATATGTATTTTTCTGAACCAAAAATAATGACTTTACTAATGACTTTGTAATAAATACTTTTAACTATGATTTGCAGAAAATGTCATTCAGTGTAATAATATACCAAAAATCTTGTTTGGCATATTTAGGCAAGGCAAGTTTATTTATATAGCACATTTCATACACAGTGGCAATTCAAAGTGCTTTACATAAACAGGAATAAAAGAGACAAGTATAAATAAATTAAGAACAAATAATATAAAAACAGAAGAAAACCGCGTAAAGACAGTTTTCCATATTCCAAAACACCGGTGTATCATAATTTCTCATTTTACTCTGGGACTTCCCCATTCTGGTGATCACCCCCCCTCTGTGGACTTTTTCGGTACCTATTTATCTATTGGACGTCTCCAACAGATTCGATTTTCAATTTGTTTTACGTGCCCCCCAATTTCAACTTCCTTCTGGAAGTAAATCGCACGGCCCCTGATTTTAACCCCCTCCTGCGAGTAGATCGCTTTAGCTAGCCAAAGGTAATAAAAGGTCTTGATCTCAGCCAGACGCCAGGGACTTTAGCTGGGACTCGAACCAGCGACCTTCTTGCTGTGAGCAATATTTAATGACATATTAGAATTAAATACAAATTAAGTGTCATTTTAAATCATAAGAGTTTGCCACTATCCTTCAAACTAGGGCTGCACAATATATCTTCGCAATGTGTGGATCCTTAATAGTCACATCGCAGGACAGGATTCGGGATCATATATTTCAATAGTATTTTATGAAGTGAAAGTTTATCAATTATGTGTTTTTAAGGCCTGTGACTATGTAAACATTCTAAGCGAGTTTAAAGCATTTGGCCACAAGGAATTATTACATTTGTAGCTTCAACAAAGATTAATTGTATTTAATCATTTATACAATGAAGATTATGCAGCTTTATTGCATATCTGACTATTTTATTTCTGTATAGAATACTGTTAGACTCCTTCATTTGTTTATTTGCTCTACTGTGTTTATCTACGCAATTTGTTTATTATATTTTATGCAGATTCACTCTGCTACAAAATCACCCAAATCAGTCTAAAATGATTAATTCTTTTTAATAGTTATATTGTGAAGTATTGCAATATAAATCGCAGAAATTCAAAATATTGCAATGTAAGTTTTTTTCCAATATTGTGCAGCTCTACTTCAAACCACTGTAAGTTTTACATTTGTCAAAGTAAAAATAGTAAAAATAGTATGAAATTGTATTAATGATTAAAAAAATCTCAGAATAATATATATATTTTTATATTTTATTTTTATGTTTTTTTTAACTCTTTAATTGCATAAAATATGCTTTTTAAATTTATAAAATAATTTTTGTAAATTTAATTTAATGCGGACCCCAAAATACGATGTCTGATCTTTCAACCATACAGTACACTCCCAAAAAAATGCTGTGTCATTTTAACCCAATGTTGGGTTAAATATGGACAACCCCAAGTTCCCAACCTTTGGGTTAATTTTTCCAATTAAATTTAAATGACCCTTTTTAACCCAAATGTTGAGTTTGTCCACATTTGACCCAAGGTTACAAGAACCCAGCGTCTTTTTTGATTGTATTCAATAAAACAGTGCTTGACCAGTTCTGGATTTATTTAATTCGTCTCCATTTTTGTTCACCTTTTTCCCATTTTCCACTGAAAAAAAAGTTGAACCTAATCCCTCTTTTCTCATTATGTTCTCGCTTTGCTTTTTATTCACCACTCTCTAATTTTGCTGTGCTGTATGAGATAAATAGTTTTCAGTGTTTTTTGTTTTCCGACTGGTTGGAGGTCGCTTGCTATTATGGCTAAACCATGCAACATTTAGCTCCAGTTTTGACCTTTTCATTGAGTTCCTGTTGTGCTAGATTCTCCCAACCCAATGCAACTGTCAATGATTAAAAGTCAAACACCAAAAATGATGATGTTTCAGCATTAAATTATGCTTAGTCACAACAGAGCCCTTGGTTCTTCACGTACGTTTTCTTCCAAAACAACACCAACATATGGACACTCAGCAAAAAGGTTAGAGAAATGGCTATTTTTATCTTTTCGCAGACGGTTTGAGGAAGCTAAGATAAAAAAAATGCTAGAAAATCAATAGCTAATCAATGAGAAAACACAACAGCCGCATCACCGTCGGGAGTTTGTTCTCTGCCCTGGTGTTTCAGAAAAGATTATAGAATACATAGAATTGAGGGTTAGCCTGAACTCTTGTCAGACTTGGCCTGCAGTGTCATGTTTCTTGAGATGTTGTGCTCTCAATAAGAGTTATTGATTGACCAACATGATGGTGAGGAGGATAATGTTCAGCCACATTGGTTAACACAAGATGAACGGACATGTAGTTTGATATTTGATGTAGACATGTAGTTTGATATTTGATGGTCGTTCGAAGATGTGCAGACTCCGTGAATGATGTTAAAGGAGTGATAATGAAGTGACGCAGACTTTGGGCTTTTACACTGATGTGTTGATTCAATCAGTTGTGTGTGTGCGTGTGTGTACATGTTAGAATGAGGCAACAGTCTGAATCACTCAGTCTAATGGGCATTTATCACACTCTCCGGCCATCCGGACTGTAATGAAACCAGCTCATTGGTTTACAGTTCCATCAATCAGTCAGAAACATAATTCAACAACAACGGATTTGTGGGTAAAAGTAGCAAAATATAACATAAACATGTATAACATACCTCTGAAAAACAAACAATAAAGACCCCGTGAATTGGTTTGTGCAAGTGGTCTAAACTGTATAACACAGATGCCACACTTGTATCTGGCATTGTAAATAAACACAGTCGCAGGATATGCTAAAATCTAAGAAGAATGCTATGAGCATGTGTGTGAAGTTCTTCTTCAGTGCGATGAGTACAGACAAACACAAGAAGATGCAAATGCGTGTGTATAGGGGAGAGCGGGACAAGAGTAACATTTTTCATAAAAACCAAATTTTAAAAGATAATGTTTTTTAGCAGAAATATATTTTTGCTGTGGTTACTAACTCACAAGAGTGCTCTATCAAAATCAGCTGTTATTTTGTATTAATGTAGAACAACTTCAATATAACTTCACTTTAAACAAAAGTTACACATTGTTACTTCTGACCCCATCAGCAGAGACGAAAGTAACACACGACTCAACACACGAGTCAAAAGTAGCACAACAATGTTTGCTAGATTTACTGGCTTAATCTTCTTTATTTTAAATATATCTGACCTTGTTAATGTTCACTGCAAACATATTTTGTCCTTTATTTTTGCAAAAATAAAATTAAATGGCATTTTCATTTTAAATTTCAGCTCCATCAAATGTTTCAAAAGCTATCCAACAATGCAAAATGTTAACATTTTCTATAGTTTTTGAATATTTTTTCATTAATATTGGCAATATGCATTAATCTTATAAAACATATGAGTCCAAACACTGCAAACTCTAATGTGGAAGTGAAAAATAAGGCATGGCTATTAGCAATGGGACATAAATAACAGTGTTACTTTTGTCCCCACAGGAACTCTTGTCATTTAAACCTGATTTAATTTTAAAGTGAAAAACTCAGAGATTGCAAACTTAAGGATGTGTTATTGCAATAAATAACCTGTTGATTAATTGTTAAGGCTGATTTATACTTCTGCGTCAAGAGCACGCGTATGCTCCGGCGCAGCCTTTGCGCAGTCGCAGACCCCTCGCCGTGGGAAGAAAAACACCACAGAAGAAACTCGACACAGAGGAACATAAACAAAACCTACTGCCAGCTAGCGTTTCGGAAGTGTTATTGCAGAGCAACACAAACAGCAGTCAGAAGTATAAATGCATGGAAATGCGCAAGGCAGGCACCGTGGGTCACGCTGATCACTCGCAGTAGTATAAACCAGCCTTTAGTGGGACACATGAAAAGAGAAACACAGCTTGTAATAAGGAAAAAAAGAACCGCTACAATAATTTACTTTTTGCACTTAAAAACAGAAATTTGGAGCTAACTGCGGGACACAGTCCCAAAATCACATCATATTTGGCAGCTCCATCAAGGGTTGCATGCTGAATGTGCTGTTATAGCCTGGAAATCAAATGTTGTCTGGGCTTCGAGAAAAGCTCTTTGTTACTTTCGTTCCACGTTACTTTCGTCCCCACTCTCCCCTATATAAAATTATCTGATATGTCTAGATGTTAATGCATCTCCACTGGTGATCTAGTTGATACAGCATTTACAGTTTTCTACTGATCCTAAAAGGTTGAATGTTTTGTAGTCCAGGCAGGACATGTTTTTCAGAGTCGTTTAGCTCAAAATTCTAATTGGGAATGCTGTGTTAACTGAAAATATTTAACAATCTTGCTTTAGCAATGCAAACATAATTTTTTGAATACAATCAACAGGGGTGCCCTGCAGGATGGAGGCGACCCTTGCTTTTGGAGAATTTCTGTTCCAACTCTAATCAAACACAGATGAAGCACAGCTGGTTTTGGGGGGTTCACTTTAAAATTACACACAGGCATGTTTTTGTAATATAGTGTTAAAATCAAAGACAGTAACAGACCTGTTCAATCAATGTCTAACATGAACTGTTTTGTTTGTATGAAGGTACCTTTTAATGAACCACTCAACCTTTACTGGTTTGCGTGACTCTTATGTTAAATGTAAACCCGATATTGTTCTCAAATACAACAGATTTCAAATAGCCTGCTGTAAAGTGGCCTTAAAATAGATACCTTTCAATTTAGTCATAGTAATTGGATAGATATACAGGTGGTCTATTTAGGGATTACAAGCCCTGCTTCTACTTGGTATTACCATGTGTATTCTCGTATAGCTTGATAATTTGAGGATGTTATTTGGTGTTTTTCTGGACTTTGAGCGAGTCTGGAACCTTGCTGAATGAGGGATCTTTCAGATTTCACCTAAAATATCTTAATTTGTGTTCCGGAGATGAAAGAATGTCTTGGGGGTTTGGAACGACATGAAGGTTTTAATAAAAAACCTATTAGGAAATTAATAACAGAGTTGTTATTATTGGGTGAACTAACACTTTAATGTAAACAAAGCTTGCTTTAAACACTCTTAACTGTGTTCTGTGACTCTTAAACCTTTCCTGACTTTATTAATGATTATTTTAGGTTCAAGTTGTACTTGTATGGAATTGGACGCAACTAGATTACGACTTTTTGCAAAACCCATCTTCTGCTAAAACATCACGCTTCTGTTTAAAAGTAAGCTCAGAATCGATTCGAGAGAGAATCTGTGCATTTTAAAAATCTCAGAATAAATTTTGTTTTAGCGAGTATATCGATTTGCTTCAGAAGTATTTGTTGCCTAAATTTTATCAGTGTTTAATAAACTATATAAAACATGAGTTCGACTATCAATTTGATACATTTTGGTCTTCAAATGTGGCTTTTATGAAGAAAGCCAGCAAGTAAATCGATTTGCTTCAGAAATATGTGATATATTTTATTGTTGTCTAATAAACTATGTAAAAGAGGAGTTTGACAAACAATTTGATATGTTTTAGGCTTCAAATGCATGCCTGCAGTCTTTATGAAGAAAGTCAGTGAGTAAATCAATTATCTTTAGAAGTATTTGTCGCCTATATTTTATTGGTGTTTAATAAACTATGTAAAACATGAGTTTGACAAACAACAGGATACGTTTTGGTCTTCGAATGTGGCTTTTATGAAGAAAGCAGCAAGTAAATCGATTTGCTTCAGAAGTATTTGTCGCTAATATTTTATTGGTGTTTAATAAATGGTTTGTAAAACATGAGTTCGATAAACAACTGGATACGTTTTTGTCTTCAAATGTGGCTTTTATGAAGAAAACCAGTGAGTAAATCGATTTGCTTCAGAAGTATTTGTCGCCTATATTTTATTGGTGTTTATTAACTACGTAAAAGAGGAGTTCGACAAACAATTGGATACATTTTGATCTTCAAATATGGGATTTATAAAGTAAGCCAACAAGTAAATCAATTTGCATCATAAATTTGTCGCCTATATTTTATTGGTATCTAATAAACTATGTAAAAGATGAGTTCGACAAACAATTTGATACATTTCGGTCTTCAAATGCATGCCTGCAGTCTTCATGAAGTAAGCCAGCGAGTAAATCGATTTGCTTCAGAAGTATTTGTGGTGTTACAGTCCTGACACCTTATTTGCCAGGAGCATGATTCAGCACTCGTTTTCCACTTTCTATCTGCGATATTCAGATATATAAGAAAGTGTGTCATGCCCGCCACCCCCAAAGCCATACACAAACCAAGCACTTTCTTCTCCTCCCTTTTCCTCCCTTTTTTGCTTGCTGTAAGAGAGAAATGGAGAGAGAAAGGGGGGATACAAAGAGTGGATTGTGTGCAGTGGGTCTTGTGACAGTATTCAGGCAGCAAGGCTCCAGCACAGAAGCGATGTGTGGAGCAGAGCTCAGTGCGTGTGTGTGTTTGTGGAGGGAGCAGAGCGCTTATCTACTGGCCAACTCAGGCGTAAGCTGTCAGGCCCGGGGTCATGTGACCAACGTTGTCATGACGAGCAAGCGTCATCCCATGCACAATGACAATGCTCAGCCGGGCAGCTCAGCAGACAGTTAGAGGCTTAGACTCAACTTACACTTCATTTCATTCTGCTTTTACAGCCACCATGCTGATATACTGTGTTTTTAAAAAAAAATGAACTGCAGCACTCGCAAAAAAAAAATATATTCTTAATTATTATATCTGGGTAGTGCACAAATAATTTTTACATTAGTTGTTTTTTCTACTTCCAATTATTTTTTTATTTGACATCATTTTATGCCTTTGTTAATGCAGAATATTTGTAGATAAATATCCCAGACGAGCCCCCACTTTAGGTTACAACCCTGCTCTAGGCGGTCAAGTAAGTAACATAAATGATATAATGGACTTCTTCGAGTTTGGTTGGTTTATTTATCTCTTTTCCCCCGTTTTTTTTTTCAAAAATAAATCAAATTCAGACATGCTTGTTCAAAATAACTTGCTTTTTATCAATTAATTATAGAATGCTTTAATAATGTAATTATGCAAACTTTGAATCAAAATAAATATATGCAATAAATATATAATAAATATATAAATTAAATTGAGTAATGTTCAACTTGTTTAAATTCATCCTATATAAATTGTTTGCAACCACGTACCCTCAAAAAAGTAGTAAATCCAATGAATCATTTTTTTTTCAGATTACAATTTGGCTTGTTTATACTGTAAACACTGAGAAAAGCCCCCAAATAAAGATAACTCAAAGACATTACATAATTGTTTTGGAGGCTTTAATTTAAAGGTCAAAGCACTGTTATGTAATCTATTCTGTGTCTTATTTTCCATTAACAGTATGTAAATGTTATATTTACTGTACCTGAAACTTGTTGTCAGACATTTTCATTTGAATACAATGTGTAATGTTTTGTTTCGTTTTGTGGAAATGTTATGTTAGAAACTCACACAATGGATCACAAAAAACGGATGAATATTTTTTTTATATTTAAGAGAATGTGTACAAAAACAAGCTGCCAAAGAACAGGATTTAACATACTGTAGTGTCTTAACAATAATTAACACTCTGGTTAAGTATCTTAACAATAAAAGCTTCCCTCACTGTAAAACATTTTATTAGAATGTGAAGTTTTAAAGACTATTTGACAAGATTTCTGTACTGAGACTCTGAAATTTATTTGTTTATTTATTTATTTGTTTGTTTGTTTGTTTCATTTATTTATTTAGTTATTTATTGTACCATTTCTTATTGAATTATGACGTTGTTATTATTATGTAATATGTTTTTATCTATATTAATCTTGCCATGAGATGGGTATAAGTTGCTGATGTGGCAATAAATAAATAAACAAACAAAAACAAAGGCCCAAGAGAGAACACTAACAAACATCATTCAACATGCAAAGATCCATCACATGATTTCTGACTGTTATCAATTAATTAAATGCAAATATTTGCTCGTCTAAGTTTACCTTGTTTGCATAGACTGTCATCATATTGATGAATGCTGAACATTTAATAACCCCTCTATTGTTCCTGTGCCGTTTTTGCTTTGTCATCGTTTCGTTTCAGCAAAGGATACCACAATGTTTTGATATCCGAACCAAAGAATTATCAGAGATATTCTAATATATTTTAAGCAAGCATGATAAAAGTAAGTAATTGATTCAAAAACTGCACCAAAAAACATTACAAACACTTCATCGCTTTCCTGTACTACTGCATCACACACCTGTACTACTGCAACTGAAAGTTTTCAAAAGAGAAAGTATACATTTGTTGCAAAGCAAAGGCATAATGGTTCATATTGACTGAACATAATGGAGAATCATTTGTGAAATGCATGTGAGCAAGTATAATTACAGAACACTGTTCAATTAAAAATGGCAGAATATTTAAAGCAAAATATCCCGGACGAGACCCCACTTTAGGTTGCAACCCTGCTGTAGGGGTCAAGTAAGTAACATAAATGATACAACAGAATTCCTGGAGTTGTGTCTGTTTATTTATCTCTTTCTTTTTCCCTGTTTTTTTTTTTCAAAAATAATAAATAATAATAAATCGAAGTCTTTACCACAAAAATGTCCACTAGCTAAACCCCAAATTAAACTAAATAAGCCATACAAAATAACAGAAATCTAAAAATAAAAGTCAATCAATCGTATTGACACACTGCCTCTGAAACTTTCATCTGTCAGTAAAAAAATTCGAACCGGGTTGGTGTTTTGACAGTGTTTTGACAGTTCAGGGCCACCATTCAAGCGAACGGCAAAATACAAAATGCCATCACTTGAGCCACAGATAACTTTATGACAAACACAGTGCATAAGACAGAATGTGGCGGACAGTTGAGAACCCCTATATGCTGGATTCTGTGACTGGCACACCTCTCCCCTGCTGCTGTTTGGGGTGTGTGTGTGTCCATACATTTGACGTACTGCCCATAGACAATAATTGCCTCATGGTCCGCTTCGGTCCGTTGTTCCGATACGTCAACACGGTGTCTATTATAATGTCTGTAGGTACTGCCAGTCTCTGTTCAGGATTTGTTCACGTACGTAAACGTGTGAAGTATCACAAGCAATGTATCAAAATTCCACTGATTTCCTGAAATAAACTTTGCATTTGGGAATAATCCAGCGCAGCTCTTTGATAAGGAGAACTCCAATACTAGCCTACATAGAGAGGATGAACACAATATGTAGCATATTCCTCTTTCTTTTTCTACTTTGGAGAAGAGAGGAGAACAATGCATCACTGCTTGAATTCACTCCGAAATGTTTTGCGATTTTTCGTAATGGATTAATTAATACGCATCGGATTTATTAATAGGCTACTCAGTGTGCAAGGTTTGTGTATGTGACGAATTTTTTGAATATGAATACGAAAAAAACGCATATGAAAATTTCGGACTTCTGTGTGCAAAGACCTTAACCTACCCCCCTGACTGCATCAAAGACAGGAGAAAATATTTACAAAAAGAAAAGTGTACCCTACTGCTTCACATCGTGCATATTTAAAATATGTACAGTATTATTTACACAAAAATAACATAAAGGCGAAAAACACAGGATGGCTGAATAACAAAAGTGAAAAAATTACACACAAACAGAATGGGGAATAGTCTTTTTCAAAAGATGCCCCAATTGTATGCGTATTTAGGGTGGAGCCTAAAGATTGGGAACGTGCAGGAGAGAGAGATATACACACCTCCAGACGCAACAACAGATTTTCTAAATAAAAATTCTGAAATAATAATACAGTAACATGGATGGATATGAGCAGCAATGTGTGTGGAAAAAGATGTGGCAAAATACAGCAACATAACACTTATCTATTCTCACATAAACTGTTAGAACTTGTCTACATTTAGGCTTTGACTGTGGTAAACCTCATTTGACATAACATCATGGTAAACAGCAATGGTTATATCTTATATAGTGTGTGTCATAATGGATGACTCTTGATGGAAATTATTTTTTGTATGGAAAGCTTCAGAATGTCCTGACAGACTAGCATGTTTATTTATTTATTTGGTCCTCCACAACAAATATTGACAAACATCCTAATTATATTTTGAAATATCTGATATTCCAAATATGTGTAAGAACATGTAAAGTGTTGTTTAAACAGCAACAATGGTCATATTATTTGATCTATGACGGGTGATTAATTTATCAGCTTCTCCTGAATTACATGAAAGTAAGTGGCTGTTTATGTAGGAGAAGAACTGTGTAAACCTTCTAGTTACCTAAACAGTTTGTAGCTGATGTGAATAAAGCACAGATTGTGTAAAAGAATCATTATTGCCATCTCCATATACATTTACAAACCCTAAATGTTATGTTATGCTAGTACTTATGTTTATTTAAATATCTGAAACCTAATAAATGTAATTTGTTTTTTGAAAACACTGATAAATTGAGCTTCTTTCTCTGGCACAGTGCCACCCATGGCGCGAAAGCAGATTTGAATTTAGCACCTGATGACATGACACTGAACGTGATCATACACATCAGGGTTAGATTTAGATGTGAACCCTCTGACAGAACACACTGTGCTTCAATAGCCATTGTCATTGTTATTTTCTTTCCCCTTGATGACATCATGCATATCATTAAAGACCACAAGCGATGATTGGTTGGGAAACAGTGTGTGTTGTGACTTGTTTCTTTTCTATGTCAGAATTTAAGAGTCAATCTGACAAAATCTGACACAGTGACTCTCATAACAGGTAAAAATGTTATGTAATCTTAACCTGTCATAACTCAGTCACAATCGACCCTGTCCTGATGAGCAGTTGAGATCATATCAACCAACTTTAAAGGGATAGTTCAGTGAAAAATGACAATTTACTCACCATTAAGGGGTTTCAAACCTGTTTGAGTTTATTTCATCTGTT
>CAIGQV010018170.1:8701032-8721903 GCA_903798115.1 Danio jaintianensis
ATATACATATACATACATACATACATACATACATACAGTGCATCCGGAAAATATTCTTAACGCTTCACTTTTTCCACATTTTTTTATGTTACAGCCTTATTCCAAAATGGATTAAATTCATTTATTTCCTCAAAATTCTACACACAATACCCCATAATGACAATGTGAAAAAATATTTTTTGAAATTGTTGCAAATTTATTACAAATAAAAAACCTGAAAAATCACATGTACATAAGTATTCACAGCCTTTGTCATGAAGCTCATAAATTGAGCTCAGGTGCTTTGGAAAAAGTGAAGCGCTATGAATACTTTCCGGATGCACTGTATATATCAATATATATTTTATGGGATTTTCGATTATGAAAATTCAACTGGTGCCATGGCTGGTAGTCCCTCTTTTAATAATTGATTCATTGAATCAATCATCCAAATGATTCATTTAAAAAGAAGTATTCATTTAGAAACAAAGCGAAGAGTAAACAATCATTTGTGTCTCAGATTTGTATTTGTATTTTTTTGCTCTCATAATTTGTATTATAAGATGTTTGTGCATTGAAGCCTTTTGGAATGTATTTACAAACAATTGAATTATTTTTGACTCTCAATTTGTGTTTTATTTTTTGCGTTGTGAATGAGATAATCCATAATGTCAGCTCGCACATCATTGACAACTGAACTGAAGCAGTTTCCGTTTACTAAAACTTGATTTATGTTAAGCTGACATAATCTTCATTGTAAAAAGTGCTATAGAAATAAAGATGAATTAAATTATTCAAACACCATTTACTACAAAAATCGCACACCCCTAGTCCATTGATGGTAATGTGGATGTGTTTTCCAAGACTCTATATAGCATAATTTCCCATATCCCATATTATCATATGTTACCCCTGTTTTGGCCAATTTTCTAACCCTCATTCCTCTTCCTGTCTGTCTCTTCCTGTAGCTGGGCTTGCAGGACTGCTGGCTGCACAAGTTTAACGGCGGCATGGTTCTGCTAAGCTTCTTCATGTGCCGCATCGCACTCTTCCCCTACATGTACTGGGCCTACAGCTCACACTACGGCATCCCACTCTACAGCGTCCCCTTCCACCTGCCGCTCGCCACCAACGTGGGCAGCATCTGCATCCTGGCGCCGCAGGTCTACTGGTTCGTCCTCCTCTGCCGTAAAGGCTACCGGCTCTACAAGCGCCAGCGAGACGCTCAGAACCAGAGCTCTCCGCTGTCCTCGCCAGATATCTCCAAGGCCGATTAGTGAAGGTCTGTCTTCAACTAGAATAAACAATCAAACGATGTCACAGCTGAAGGTTACGACACTGCATCTACTACAGTTACAGTACAACAAAACCTCATCTTAGAATTACCCTGTTTTCACTCATATCTGCTTAATATTCCATTCACGGTGCCGTTCCACCTGCAGGGAGCGTGTGTTAGGTCAGTTATTGAGGGCCGCGAGCCACTCATTCCTTCTCAGATTGGAGTATATGTTACAGTCTTTGAATGTCATTGGAATTTTCTGTTACTTTTATTTGTGTTTTGAGATTGTCCTGTGTGAAATTGTGCCCCCCGTGTGCTTGAAGCACAAAAAACGCGCTGGTTTAAATGAGGGAAATGATTACGATGAATTAAAACCCACAGAGTTTCACATCTGAGCAACATTTCAGATCACTTCCCACTCGACGCCGATCTCCATGGCCGCAGTGCTGCTGTTCCTGTTTACAGCTCATTAGAGTTGTGTGAATGTGTTTGCACACACACTGCCCTGCTGTGACTGTTTACACTCCTATAACACGCACCGCCCTTTATGCTCTGGAGGCTGCTAGTGAATTCTGCTTCGCTTCTGCGGGACTTTCGAGAATCCAAAGTCCTCCCATCCACACGGGGGCAGTAGAGAGTCCTTTTGTTTACACAGGACTCGAGTCTATAGGGGGATGGGGGTCTTTGCTGGGTACAAAGAGCGAGCACATAACGCTTGGCATATCTTTTAGGCCACATTATGCCCAAAGGCATCTCCAGGCAGTAGTCAAAGCAATAACGCGGGGCTTCGAAGCATGGGATTGTGGGTTAGTTGGAGAACCCATGTGAACACATGGGCAAGGATGGAAAAGTTGCATACCAGCCTACTCTGACAGGGCTGGGATCCTACGGTCTTGGGAAGATGGAAAATATCAGGGAATTTTACATTTGTGTGGAAGAGTCATCTTTAAAATTCATTTCATTCTTTTTTTTTTAGCCCTTTTTATTTCCGAAATCTCCTTTTATGACATCTGTGTCTGTCGTTGTTTTGGTCCAGTAATCATGGATATCTGTTAAAAGTATCACGTTTGTGAGTGTGAATTGCTCATTTTCTATTATTCTTTCTAATAACTGAGCCTACAGTTTGAGTTGTAGATAAATAATTGTATTTAATTACGTTGATGAGTATCGCAGTAAAAACTGGGTGATTTGTTGGGTCATTTCTAGGGATAATCTGTTGCGTGTGTGTGAGAGCTTGTGTACGTGTGTGGGCTTAGCAAGGAACTCAAAAACCTTTGTTTTAGGGCTTTTAACACAGCCTGAAGCATCTTTCATAATACATTTAGTGAATGCTGGATGCCATATGAATGCATCTAAGGATGTTTTTTTCCCCCTTTCTTTCTAGATTCCATTAAGCACTTTCAGAAGTGCAGAACCGTCAGATTAAAATGTAGCTCAGTGTGTACCCATGCACTCTTATTTAGTGTGTTTCTGAGACAAACTGGACCTAAAGGTTGCCTTTAGCAAGTGTTTGTGTGTGTGTGTGTGTGTGTGCGTGCGTGTGAGAAATGAAGACTTATATAACAGTGTGTATAAGCACCCAGCTCACTTTCTAGGAGGTTGAACGGGGTCTTTGCTGGACCGAAAGAGAGAGAGTGTGTGTTTTTGCTCTCCCTTTCGAAAGCTTTAGTACTTTTCAAAACTAACTATGCAGTCTTGCAGTCTTTCAAGCTGCTGCTTCTTTTCTTAGTTTCATCAAGGCGGGATTCATTTGGCCATGTTATAAGTATTTTTGTTTGTTCAGTAGTATGAAATGCTGTTACAGTACAATTGTTTGTTTCTTTTTTCAGGAAAGACATTTATTTTGTAAGAACAATCCATAATCCAGCATGTCGGCACCCAACAAGCATTTAAAATCAAATCTATGGGCATTAGTAGGAGTTTGTCATTCCTTTGCTGCTATAACACTTATATTCTCCCCCCATAACACCCCCCCACCCCCCCCAAAGAAAAAGTTTCGCACAATTCAGTTGCATTTCATAGTTTGAATGAAGTGTTCTAGCATTAGAGGTCCACAGATATTTGACTTAGAAGTCCATATTTCATGAACAAGTATTTAGTTTCCAAACAGAATAATGTTTTCAGCAGGGTTTATTTATGCCACGCTTCACTTTTAAATCATAAGGATGATAATCTTTTTGTTTTTTTGGACTATAATGCAAGTCTAATGTCTTCAAGGCCTCCTCTCTCAGCTCAGGGTTTGATAAAGACGTTATCGTTTATCATTTATTGTGTAGAGATGAAAGATGAGACTGTAATTTACAAAAAGATTTACAAAAGACACATTTATATATTCGAAAATACTTTTGGGGGCTTGGTAGACCAAAGATTCCTTGGCACTTTTTTTTTCTTCGTCTGAGATCCACGTCATTGCCTTTCCCTCATTGGCCATCCAGATCTCCACAGGACTATGGCTCAGGCGTTATTCAGATTAAAGACTGGAATTTCTGTCACTGGAGTTTATTTTACTGAAAATTACAATCCGGATGAAATCATGGCAAGATCATAATTTAATCATAAAGTCAGTTAAAAATAAGTACGTTAAATCAATTGTCTTTAAAGAGTCAGAGATCAAAAAATTTTAAAATGGCGAAATTTAAATGGTGTCACAAAATTAAAGGGATGGTTCACCCAAAAATGACAATTACCTCATCGTTTTGTGTTGAACACAAAAGAAGATATTTTGAAGAATTTTCTGGCACCCATTGACTTCCATAGTAGGAAAAACAATCTATGGAAGTCACTGAGTGCCAGCTAGCAGCATTTTTCATAACATCTTCTATTTTTTGGCACCCATTGACTTCCATAATAGAAAAAACAGTCTATGGAAGTCAATGAGTGCCAGCTAGTGGCATTTTTCATAATATCTTCTTTTTTTGGCACCTATTGACTTCCATAGTGGGAAAAACAATCTATGTAAGTCAATGAGTGCCAGCTATCTGCATTTTTCATAATATCTTCTCTTTTTGGCACCAATTGACTTCCATAGTAGGAAAAACAATCTATGGAAGTCAATGAGTGCCAGCTAGCAGCATTTTTCAAAACATCTTCTTTTGTGTAAAACAAAATTAATTAAAACGAGTTTTGAACAAGTAAAGGCTGAGTAAATGGTCAGAATTGTCATTTTTGGGTGAACTATCCCTTTAAAGGTCATGAAATAGATTTTTTCTAAATATAATTAAGCAGAAATGGAGGAATAAAAAATTTGTATATCAGTTCAGAATTGTCATCAGCTGCTCTTATTTTATTTTATACATATCAAAATTAGAATGAACTCGTTTGGTGCTTTCTTTGGAGCTTTCATAGTTTATTCTCATTTATTGTTACAGAGGTGTGGACGAAGGCTAATATATGCAGGTTAAAATCGAGTTATAATAAATATTATAATATCTATAAAACCCTCTTAGATGACGTGTTGTCTGGAAATATCGTAAATACAGTGCCTTGTATTCAAGTTTTGTGTGATATTGATCCCGGCTCGATGCACTCAAGTCCTGGGCAGGTGGTGTTTTAGGTTGTGATTCTCTCATTTATTATTATTTTTTGCACATCACACACACACACGCACACAACCTTTATCATCAGGCACAGTTGTAATTTACACTTCATGATTCTTTCTGCTAATAGGTTTGATTTTTAATGTATGGATTGAATAAATTGTTACAGCTAACTTTGTCCTTCAAACACGCATCTGTCCAAGTGTCAATCTGTGTCAACGAAAAAGTGTTTCGTTGAGGTTCTGTATGCTTGCCGTGTACTTCATATTTGCATTTGTGAAGCTAATTCAAAGGAAGTCTAGGTGTAATGGTCTGTAATGTTACCCAGTTTTCTGAACTGCATCCATTCCTTGTAAAAATAGATCTGATTTGACAATGTGGAGTTACATCTTTTGCATAATTGTAGGTCATTTTAAGGGAACGTTCCTTTTTCTTTTTCTTTTTTTGGAAATAGGCAAGTCAGCTAATGTTAAATATGTACATGTTTGAATCCATTTAGTCAGTGGGAGCACTTTTAGCTTAGCTTAGCATAAATCATTGAATCGGATTAACCATTAACATCTCAAAAAAGAAAGGTGTTTCAATAATTTTGCTATTTAAATCTTGACTCTTCTATAGTGAGATTGTGTACTAAGACTGACAGAAAACGAATATGGCTAGGGACTGTACTCTAAATCCGGCGTAATAATCAAGAAACTTTGCTGCTGTACTATAAGCCAAGCTAAAATTCCATCCGCCAGACATCTGAATGGATTTAAAAATGGTAAAACTCAACTGTTTAACCTAAGGGGGCTCTTAAATGAGCCTATTTCCAAAAAAAATCAATGTTACACATCTGTATATTGTAAGGTCCATAAAACGTACACTTCTAACACATTCCTTGGTTGAATCTCCATACTTAAATTCAGCATTAATAACACTAGCTTTAGAGAGGCCAGCGGGAAAGGAAACTTTTCAGAGAACTGGGAAGTAGCCAGAAAGCATGTTTTGCGTTATCTGTTTCCTGGTGAGAAAAAACTGACTTCCTTGCTATATGTCCGCTTGACCTGGAAGCATGATTTTATTCTGATTTCCTAACGCACAACCTTTAGCACTCCCTGCCTCTTATTTTTTAATAGCATTTATTTTTTTGATTTTCAGACATATATTGTATCAGATTTCATAGAAATATATATATATATATAGGTTTCTGTTTGTTTGTAGGATGACAATTTAAGAAAGTCTCCTTTTAGAAAGGGGCTGCAGAGTGAAACTAATATAAACACTTGATTGAGCTTATTTTCTTGAAACTTGTATATCCAAACGCCACTTTGGAGAGAATAAATCTGATTTGGTGAATTCTTTTAAACTGAGCGGTCTTTGTTTGCTAAGAAGCCGTGTGGTAATATTTGACTGGAACACTATAGAAGGGTACACAAACAGAACATGGACTACGTGTGAATAAATATGAAGAAAAAAACTTGCTCAACTTGTGAAACTTATTCACCTTCAGGCCATCATTGGCATCTTTTTTCTTAAGTAGAACAGAGTTCATACGGTCCTGGAAAACATGTCAAGTAATTTTCCAGGCCTGGAAAAGTTTGGGAAAAACAAATAAACCAAAAGTCATGATATGAAATTACTTATCTGTTACGTACTGAGCAGAAATATTTTCTAAAAACTATTTTACAGATAGGCAACGCGGTGGTGCAGTGGGTAGCACGTTCGCCTCACAGCAAGAAGGTCGCTGGTTCGAGCCTCGGCTGGGTCAGTTGGCATTTCTGTGTGGAGTTTGCATGTTCTCCCCGTGTTCGCGTGGGTTTCCTCCGGGTGCTCCGGTTTCCCCCACAAGTCCAAAGACATGCGGTATAGGTGAATTGGGTAAGCTAAAAAATTGTCCGTAGTGTATGTGTGTGTATGAGTGTGTATGAATGTTTCCCAGTGATGGGTTGCAGCTGGAAGGGCATCCGCTGTGTAAAACATATGCTGGATAAGTTGGTGGTTCATCCCGCTGTGGCGACCCCAGATTAATAAAGGGACTAAGCCGAAAAGAAAATGAATGAATGAATGATTTTACAGATATAAAAATAAACTGCATAGATTGTCACATTTCTTGATATGCTGTAATAAATTTTAATGTGAATTTTTTTCTTATTTACTATGTGTACGTAGACATTACACGAAACATTAGGTCATGAATATTTACCTTAAAGTTTTGGAAAAGTCATGGAATTTCAGTAATAAAAATGTGCATGAACCCTGGTAAATCATGCATTTTTAGAGTCAGAAACGCATACAGGCCAAACAAAATTAATACCTGTGGTTCCTTTATCAGTTTATCCAGTTTATACAAATTCACTGGATTGTAGTGATGAGAGAATCAAAGCTTTGACTCAATTGAAACAATAGCCACGCAAATTGATTCACAATGTTTTAAAGCATTTAAAACACCACATCAAAACCATGTAATTACAACAAAAATCAGGCCAAACATGCATTAAAACAAATGTGTTACTGAAAGGGTAATCTATCAAATGCATTAGCTAATCAGCTAATACCATTACTGTATGTACTAAGTGTCTGCATGTGTGTTATTTTATTTTGTTGGTTCTCTGGACAGAAAAAAAGACTATTGATAACTATATATATTTATTATTAATATATATTATTCATTCATTCATTTTCCTTCGGCTTAGTCCCTTTATTCATCAGGGGTCACCACAGCGGAATGAACCACCAACTTATCCAGCATATGTTTTACACAGTGGATGCCCTTCCAGCTGCAACCCAGTACTGGGAAACATCCATACACACTTATTCACACACTCACTCATCCACTACGGCCAATTTAGTTTATTCAATTCACTTATAGCGCATGTCTTTGTACTGTGGGGGAAACTGAAGCACCCGGAGGAAACCCACGCCAATACGGGGAGAACATGCAAACTCCACACAGAAATGCCAACTGGTTCAGCTGGGACTCAAACCAGCGACCTTCTTGCTGTGAGGTGACAGTGCTAACCACTGAGCCATCGTGTCGCTCATATATGTTATTACTATTACTATAATTACTCTCATTCGTGCCGTTCCAATCCACTGAGACCTTTGTTTATCTTCAGAACACAAATTAAGATATTTTAGATGAAACCTGAGAGCTCCCTCATCCTCCATAGACAGCAATGGTCCTGAGACATTGAAAGTCCAGAAAATGACCCAAAAACTTTGTAAAAACATCCCATGTCACTAAATGCAGAGCACCACATCACTTGCCCTAGACTACACGCGGGATGTTTTTTTCACCTCACGAGGAAGACACGATTAATTGTGCCCAGCAGAAAAGCCTTTATTTGCACGCTTGCATTGACTTTTTATGTAACACTGAATTGAATACTTGATTCCGCTTTTGCATTAACTTTGTATGTAACTTGCACCCGCAAGAATACTTCATTCTGCCTTTGCATTGAATTTGTATGCAAGTTATTCTCTTGAATACTTGATTCCGCTTTTTCATTGACTTTGTATGTAACTTACTCTCATGAATACTTAAGTCCAACCCAGGCTCATTCTGATTACGTACTTCTATATACATTTCTGGAGAGCGCCAAATACGTCCCAGGAGCTACGGTTTGTGCAGTTTTTGTTTTCGCGAATCCACCAGAGGCCACTGTGTACGCTTTTTGAGATCTCATTTCTCTTGCGAGTGCCATTCGTGCCTTCTCTTCTCGTGTAAATCCACCAGAGGCTGCTGTCGACTGACTGACGCCCCCACCCACCCCATCCCTAAGCCCAACCGACAGTGTTTTAAAAATCAATCCAGAAAAAGAAAAGCCCTTGCGGCAGTCTGATTTTTACCACATTCTCACCCTGTTATTTACTTGTTTGTTTTATTTTTTTGGCTTTTGTTTTTGTCTTACCTGCATTCTGGAACCGTTCTTTGTCGGACTCGAACCATGTCGTTAAGGTCAACTCCTCTATGCGTCTCAAATCCTTCGACATGCGCAGCGAGCCACTGGACAAACTGGTAACTGCGAAAAAGCTATCCATACAGAGGTAAGCGGTCAGCTGGTAAGCGCGAAGGAACGGCATCATACCGCCCTGTAGCGTTCGTTTTAAAGACCAAATGCAGCCATACGTTCCTCTGGCTACATAATTCGCGATCTCCAGAAATGTATATAGGGCTACGTTTTCAGAATGAGGCTATGTTGCTTAAGTCTGCTTTTTGTGCATTAACTTTGTATGTAACTAATTTCCCTGAATATTTAATTCTGCATCTGCACTGACTTTGTATGTAACTTACTCGAGTGAATACTTAATTCCGCCTTTGGTGTGAACGTAGCATAATGGCAATTGCCCGTAGTAGATGCACGGGAGAAGATATAAATGAACAAAGTCATATTTACGTTCTTTTTTTGCACACAAAGGTGTTCTTGGAGCTTCGTAAGATAAGTGGAACCACTGAAGATGGGATGGTTTGACAATGTTTTTGGTTCCCTTTCTGGAGTTTGAACATCTCAAAGACTATGGAGGACGAGGGAGCTCTCTCTGATTTTGCCTAAAATATCTTAATTTGTGTTCCGAAGATGAATGGAATTTTCATTTTTAGGTGAACTGAACCTTTAACTGCTGTTATACATTTAAATAACACAAATGTCTCATTTAAAAACACAAACCCAAGATCAAGTAAAAACCAGAAACTTTTTGATGGTTCTTGCTCTTGATAAACCCTCTAGATTTATGGGTTTAGAGTTCATCGGCCAACAATGGAGAAGGACTAAGTTTGAAATGTTTTGAAACAGTTGTGACATAACAAAGCTCAGTTTTCTGAAATCATGTGACCCTGGCAGTTTGATACATGCTCCAAACCACTGATATGAAACGTTTTTGAAGTGAGTTATTGGAAATCTGCCATCACTACTTCGGTCAATGGAAAGCTGGTTGGAAACGGAGATGCGTGAGCCT
The DNA here is from genome assembly GCA_903798115.1 of Danio jaintianensis. Classification (NCBI taxonomy): domain Eukaryota; kingdom Metazoa; phylum Chordata; class Actinopteri; order Cypriniformes; family Danionidae; genus Danio; species Danio jaintianensis. The sequence continues at coordinate 8,710,765 of CAIGQV010018170.1, forward strand.
GTTTTATTATGTAATACACAAAAATTGTATTTACATTACTGAGAAAATGCTAATAGACTTTTTTTGCATGTTAAAACACTAATTTAGCCACACCGTCTTCAGTAAATACTTGATATCACTCTTTATTTCTATCACAGACAAAGTATAACACTGTACATTTAATTATCATTATTATTTTTGCTCAGGGCGTCATCCTGTTTGACATTTATGGGTTAAATTATGTACAAATAGATGTTTTTTGTAGCCATCAGATGATTCCAAATCTCATATAAAACATCTGCTTGCTGTCCTATTGGTCCACTGAATCTCTGAACAGCTCCTGATTGGTGGAAGAGCGAAAGGCTGGACATTGTCTTCCATTATACAGTGAGCAGCTCACAACTGTACATGTTAACAGTCCTGAAGCTGATCCTCATCGGAGGTAGTATTCAATGGCAGCAGAGAAAGCAGCAAAACCTCCACAGCCCAGAACTCCAGCTTTAAGGCCAGCTAGTGAAGAGAAGCACAGCTCATTCATATAGTCCGACTTTTAATAATAATAAAAATGATCTGATATTTAAATGCGGGATGTTAAAAAAAATAAAATATAATAATAAAAGACTTGCCTCTGAATCCGATAGCACCTCCTGTAATACAGCCACTGTATACCGCATTTTTCCAGTCAGACTTCCCACGATGCTGGAAAAAAAATAGATAGAGAAATAAAATGGCCTTTGGAAAATCTCTACAATGGACACTTTTCACATTTCTGGGTTTATCAGTAGCGGAAGTCGTCATAGTTGGGTAAACTTGGAGCGCAGTGAATGGGAGAGTACAACAAGTCATTTTTTTACAATCCTATTTACTGAAGTAATAAAAGAAATCTCCACGATGGTGTTATCAAGACGTTCAGAGAAAGGAAAAAGAAATGTGTGAGAAGGATAACGGCAGACAGAAGAGAGATCGACGTCAAATTTACTGTCCTGCCCCATAGACGCTGCATTACAAACGTCTCGCACAAACAGTAATTCATTTTTTGTCATTTGATGCAAAGAAATACATATACATATAAATGTACACACGCTTATTAAAGAAATCAAAATATTAAAAACTTTCAAAGATTTAAGATGCTGATGACCGTTAAACGAGTCATAACAGTCTTGTGAAAAGGGTCCATGAATAGATGATCAGAAAGTATGTTTAAATGCAGAACCACTAGGTGGAGACAATAACCCACATTAAACTGAATGAGTAGCAAAAGATGCTACTTTGAGCGGCGCTTTTAATTTTGTAACTTTAATGAATTATTCAAACATTGTGTACTATTTCATACAGTCTAAACTGATATAATATATGCTGATTGGTACATGTAAAATATAAACAGTGTGAAAAAGGAAGTTTGAATATGCACTGGGATTATGGAAAGTGAAACATCAGTGAATATTTATTTATTTTTTTGGACTAAGTTTTAACAGTTATCATCAAGGTGAAAATTATGAGCGATGTATATTTTACATTTACAAATATATTACAAATGTGTGCTATTCTAAGTACAAAAAAAAGATATTTACATTAATCCACAATATGTAAGACAATTATCAGTAGAATAAATGGTTAGCTCACCCCAAATGGTCATTATTCATTTTTAAAAGACAAATGAACATTATTATTATTTTTTTTTTATAAAGGAAAATGACAGAGATTTATGTTTGCTTGTTGAAAGAATTTACTCAAAACCATGACAATTAAAACATTTACAAAGAGACCAAACATAAATATCAGAATGTAGTCCTCTAATCCAGAATCACTCCATTTGATCAGCATATTTAATTTAGTATTTTATTCCCATATAAAGAAGCTCAGCTGATGAACAAAAGAGGAATGGGTTTGGAACAACATGAAGGTGAGTAACTTACAGAATTGTCTTTTTTTTTAGGTTAGAATAATAAGATAACAAATAGCAGCCATACAGATGAAGACAAGTGATACTTACTGATTCAATGAGACACTCTGTGCATGAAAACATTGCACCCACAATAGCAAAGTTTTTAGCATACGACATTCCTCTCTGGCCCATGTCTCTCAGCACTTCTTTTGCTGTGGGGGTCCGTAAGGGGTCTTTGGGATCAAGCCCAACGTTTGCATCAATGCCGGCTGTGAAGACACCAAAAGCACCTCCCAAAACAAACCCTGCAGGAGACAAAATAATCCGTTTATTACAGCTACAGTATTTGACTTGATATGAATTGTATACAGTTGAAGTCAAAATTGTTAGCCTTCCTGTTATTATAAAATATTTCCCAAATTATTTTTTAACAGCAAGGAATTTTTCACAGTATTTCTTATAATATTTTTTCTTCTGGAGAAAGTCTTATTTGTTTTATTTCGGGTAGAATAAAAGCAATTTTTATTTTTTTTTTAAAACCATTTTAAGGTCAATATTATTAGCCCCCTTAAGCAATATTTTTTTTCGATAGTCTACAGAACATACCATCGTTATACAATAACTTGCCTAATTAACCCAGTGAATCCTTTAAATGTCACTTTAAGCTGAATACTAGTATTTTGAAAAATATCTAGTAAAATATTAAGTACTGTCATCATGGAATAGACAAAAGAAATCAGTTATTAGAAATTGGTTATTAAAACTGGTTATTATTAGCCCCTAAAATTAAGCTAATACTTTATTATTATCCCCAAAAACTATTAGGGGCTAATAATTCTGACTTCAACTGTACTGGAGCAGAATATCATCTGTTTCATTGAAAAACCTTCAACATCTACAGAAATAAACATTACCCTAATACCCTAACATTATTACTAAGTCACTGCTTAGTCCTATTTGAAGTTATCCTAACAGAAGTATTTGTTTTGAAGCATATTTCATGAGTTACATATATTTTGAAGCACAGTATTAAAAAAAAAAAAAAACTTTCCTAAAGTTAAACAGTTGAGTTTTACGATTTTTGAATCCATTCAGCCTATCTCCGGGTGAAGGGACAACTTTTAGCTTAGCATAGATCATTGAATTGCATTAGTCCATTAGCATCTATCATTAGCTAGGAACTATACTCTCATTCCGATATTAAAAAGGGGCTGAAAATAGTCCCCAGCTATGTCATTTCCAATGTGACCATCTGCTTGCCAGTTGCACTGCGTAATATCATTGCGCCTGCTGCAGCCATGGTACAGCAGCAAAGTTCCAGACATTCTCAATCAGGTTTCGATCAGGACTCTGAACTGCCATTGTGTTAATTTAATGTTTTCAGCTTCAAATTGCTGTCTGGTTGGGGAATTAATGCAGTGAACAAACCATGTGTTGCTGAAGGAGCTTCTGGCAAACATTTGCATTGCATTTGTATCTGTACAAGCGACCCAATTCCTGCTGCAGAAAACACCACCAAAACATGACACTTCACCTCTACCTTTATTGATTTTCTGCACACACTTTGGCTTCAGTCTTTCGCCAGTTTCATGACAAACATAATGAAGATCAATATTCTGGTTAAGCAACTGGTCAAGTGTGGAAGAGACCGAAGAAGAGATCAAGATCCCAGCAGAGCAGTGATGAGTAGTGATGTCTGTGAGACACTAGCGATATCATTTGAGAGACTGCTTGAACTGCTCATTTTTGACTGCTGTAACCTTCAGAAACAGTTCATTCTTAAAGCTACAATCATTGCTGTTCTCTAAAATTGATCAGTTTTCCACAAAATAAAGGGTTTTTGTTGAAGTGCTTTAGCTATTTTGTGAAGCTGTTCTACTAGCATGATAAAGCCTCAAATTTTGAAGGATTAAGTTACAGTACTGAAAAAAAATCATGTGTCTAATTTTGATCTTCACTAAGAATTAATAACATATTGAGCAACTTAACAAATATTGTAATGTAAAAATATTAAATACTTAGGATAAGTACTATTAAAATATTATCAAGAAGTCTAAAGCTTGAACCTCTTGCTTTCACTAACCTGTCAGGCAAGAAACGCAAATTTTCTGAAGAATATCAGAAGTGTAATCTGTTATGTGGTGTAAAAACGTGATAAATATCAGGCAATGAATTACCTCCGACACACGCTATGAGGGATTTAAAGGCGCAGCTCTCCATTCCTCGCTCGATCATCTTCTGCTCATCTGTTTTCTGGGGACTCGGTAAAGCCCCCATGACAGTCGGATTCAAGTCTTTAACCTGTCTTTTGTCTCCGATAAGATGATCCAAAATAAGACTGTATTGCAGAGACACATTTTCCGCAGATGAAACGTTTGCCGAATGACCTGCAGTGACTGAGAGTGAAGCATCCGTGCTCTTTGCGGGCGCAGCCATGTTGACAGCGTGATTCTGTCAACGGACGTTAAACAGGAGCACATTCGTCAACATTTAAAAGAAAAAATGCTAATAGAAAAACCACAACTTGGTTAACCCCTAGTTTATAAAGTCCCTTAAACATATATAGAGTTCTATATTATACACGTGCTTCCCACGCTGCATTTATGTAGTATTTACTTATGCTTTTATAATATAACAACTTGTTTTGCAGATTCGACAGAAAGGGAGGTGACTTTTGGCTTAGTAGTACAAAGAACTATAATGAAACAAATATATATCGAACAGCTTGTGGTGGTGGGCTAAACATTTATGTACATTTAACTCACATATAGTCCTGATTGCTTTTTTATTATGTGAATAGAAAATTGCCTTAAATGTATTTTTCGAGAGGCAAATATTAGTTTTTTTTATTTTATAGTATTTACATGTATGAATATGGCATTAAAATAAGATGTATTACATCATATATTTTTTATTTTATTTAATGGGATAAAAAATAAACAAATTAAACGTGTACTAATCACAGAGAAAAAACATAGGCCTAATTATATTGTCTTTTAGAGAGTAATTTTTGCATAAAATAACAAAAAAGTGCCATGTCTTCAGACCATGTTATATTCATTTTGTATACAACACATTGTTTTAGCTTAAGAACATAAATCAGTATTTAGCAGAATGATGCCGATCATTTCAGTCACAACAAATGAAAACATTTGCTATTCTTACCAATTTTCTGAATAAAAGGTCTAGGCTAAATGACAGTATTTTAATAAAAAAATGTGAATAAAATGTTAGGCCTCTAATTAAACATTTTACTAAAACACATTCCAGCAAATGCAGAGAAATAGAGAATTTTTTTCCAAGCGGTCTCTTAATATGTACAAAATTGACTACAATTCCCAGCGTGCTCCTCGTTCTCTGCACCACAGGTCGCGCGCTCCACCTGGCGGATGAACTTGGCAGTGGCACACGAGCATCTTCAGTTTGGTCACGGTGGCGCTCCTTGGCGTCAGGGAACAGGTGAGTCTCACTCAATTTTAAATGTTTTTATCGTCTCGGAGATTGTTATACCACTGTTGAAACCTCGCTAAGTTTATTTTATCCTTTATAGTCGTCATTGGGACAAACGTGGTACTTACCCGCACTTTTATCAACGGATGTTGTCGTGCTGCGCGCGAGTGTGAACGAGCTGCCGTTTTTAACGGTGACTGCTGTTTAGCTAATTCCCAGTAGACCTTCAGTATGAAAAGGACAGCGATTCAAAGCTCGCATATATTCGTTTTGTTTTATTATTTTTGCGCCGAGACACGGTCAGCATTGAGATAACGTTACTGCAGCAGTTCTGTCACGAGAGATTCGTGAACTAGAAACATCAAGACTCCAGTCAGTCACTGGGGAGATATGTTATTGACAGGATTTCACGTCAAATGTATTTTGATATAAAATTTATCAGTGTTTATGTAGGAATCTGAATATATTGTGGAGTATTGAGGTTGCGAAAGTTCAGATATACGGTCACTCTGTGTCAGCCAAAAGTCCTTGGTTTAAATATTTAAATTTGTTTGTTTGTTTTTTAACTTAAGAAAGACAAAAACGAAACGCGACGAAAGTCCAAATATTTATCCTAATGGTGTATATCTAGGTAGATGGGGATCAAAATGACAGGGGGGTAAAATAAATTTCTTTAGACTAGTGTTAGCATCAATAATATTTCGTAAAAAAGGTCTAATAATAAAATATGTTCACTATTTTCTTAAAAGTATACCCCCCCCTAAAGTTTGCATGCATGTAATTGAAGATTACAAGTAATTGAATTTAACTTACCTCAACATTATTTTAGATTTATTTAGCAATTCTTTTAGTCTCTTAATTTTAATTTCATATGGTTCATTTCCAGAAATTGATTTAATGCACATCTATATGTAAACTATATTTAATGATGTATCCTTGTGAGAAACCCCCCCTGCAAAGCATGTACCTGTTTTAGTGATCCTAATGTACATTCTAATGGCCACACCATCAGCTATTCAGTTCCTAACTATATGGATTAGTTTTCCTTATGGTTGGATCTTGTAATGGTAAAAAATCCTGGAGAGATTAGTATTTTGGGGGTATCTTTGAGGGTACGCCAAGGAGTTGTTATATTTTTTTAATATTACCTCTGTTTTACAAAAAAAAATAGAATTTTTCTTCCCTCAACATTCTTTTAGATTTTTTTAAGCAATTCTTTTAGTCTCCTAATTTTAAGGCCCATATGGTTCATTTCCAGACATTGATTTAATGCACCTCTATATGTAACTTATTATATCGTACACTTTTTTTCAGTGGTCGAAAACCAAATGTAGGATTGAATGTTTTAAAGAGGATTATCTGAAGATCAAATGATGTTGAAATTAAAATGATCATGTATCCTTGTGTCAAAAGACCTGCAAAGCATGTGCCTGTTTTAGTGATAACATTATTATTATTTTTCCAAACTTTGCATGCCTGTAGACATATTTTATTTAATATTCCCATAGTTTCACATTCTTAATAAACTTTTCATTTCTAATTGTAATTTCAAGTGGTGGCTCAGTGGTTAGCACTTGCGCCTCACAGCAAGAAGGTCGCTGGCTTGAGTCCCGGCTGGGCCAGTTGGCATTTCTGTGTGGAGTTTGCATGTTTTCCCCGTGTTTGCGTGGGTTTCCTCTGTTTGCTCCGGTTTCCCCCACAGTCCAAAGACGTGTGCTATAGGTGAATTGAATAAACTGAATTGTCCGTAGTGTATGAGTGTAAATGGGTGTGTATGGGTGTTTCCCAGTACTGGGTTGCGGCTGGAAGGGCATCCGCTGTGTAAAACAAATGCTGGAATTGTTGGTGGTTCATTCCACTGTGGCAACCTCTGAAATAGAAACTAAGTCGAAGGAAAATAAATGAATGAATTGTAATTTCAAAGTCCCATGGGATTTGAGTGACAACATGTCCAGAATTAGTTGAATTTGATGTAGTTCAACATTATTACCGTTCAGACATCCACTTTTAAATACAATAAGTATCTGTTGTATGTAAAGTCATTATTTTTCAACCATTGAAAATTTGGATATGGAGTCACACTTCAGTTCCCATATCTCTTGAACTGAGCCATAAATGCTATTTTTTTGCATGCCTAAAAGTTTTGCATGCCTCTTTTATGTAATTGTTTTATTCTAATGCATAATGGCTTGTGTAATGTATCTTGGCCATAAAATAATGGTTAGTCTTTTTTTCTTTTACAAAAACTCACTAGATGAAACATGGTTTGAAATCACTTTTCAAACCTATACAGGTAGATGATTGATATAGATTTTTTTTGGAGAATTCAGGATTTAGTTAGCTTAGTTGTGTGTTTTGGATCATATCCAGTATTCCCAACATTTGTTTTTGGTTATAGTAATGTGCAGCGGTAGCAAAAGCTCTCTTTTTTACTGCGGACATCTGTGAGAAGTTGCTGTCTGAATTTAATACATCCCCAAAGGCTTATTAAGTGCTCACACACATTAAGATATGACCACAAAGATCCATTTTACATCTTTGTGCTTATTCTCATTACCTGAGCTGAAAGGCATCATTATGGGATTATAAAGCACATGGTTGATCATGCTGTCACATCTATATCCTAATGGCCATACCGTCAGCTATTTAGATTCCTAGCTATATTGATTAGTTTTCCTTGTGGTTGGATCTTGTAATGGCAAACAATCCTGGAGAGATTACTTTTTTGAGGGTATCTTTCATATCAGGGAAGGTTAAGGAGTTCTTTCATATTTAAAAAGGTTTTGCATACAGATGACAATGTTTTTTTTGTTTTGTTTTTTTCAATATTATCCCTGTTTCACAAAAACAACAAAAAATGTATGCTGTATTATGCATGCCAGGCCTGTAGTTGGCAGTGTCGTTTTGTTAAGAAACAATGCTTGTACATGTGGCCCTGTAGTCCTCCATGCTGTTTTGATTGTCAAGGACTTGTTCATGCCTGTAGACTACGGATGGGTAAATGAGGCCTAAGGTATCGTTGCTGTTGATATTGTTAGAATTGTAATGGTGTGTTCATACCAGACGTGGATGAAGCGTCAAGTGCGAGTAATTTACATGTTAAGTCAATGCAAAAACGCGAATACACATCTTGTGGCGATACGAATGATGCGATTCGCACGAATGAATCAGTGCTAATTGAGCGTTTTGCATGTTTGACGTGCTTAACACACGAATCGCGCGATTCGCTCAAGTTGGAAAATCTGAACTTTAGCGGACATTTACGCGGCGTTAACCAATCAGGAGCTTGCTCTTGTAGGGACGTGATTATGATGTATGACACATTTGGTGTCCCGAGGGGAAATTCTCCAGCTGACACCGGACAACAGCTCATCAAACTGGGCTCAGCTCAGTCAGAAGCACTGCTGAAAGCTCCCATCATCCAGGTATAGTTTCTGGAGGAGTTTATGAACTCACAGAGCTGGGTGCACCTCAGAAAGGATCTCAGACATGGCACAGAACGAACCTACGGTGTTTTTCAGCCTTCCTAAAGCACATAAAGCACAGCTACTATCTCAATAAAATCCATGTTAGCCATTTAGCAACAAAGCTAGAGTCACCGGGCAGACAGAAGCCCTGCCCATGACGTGAAACCGCATCTATTGTGAAGTGAATTTGACACGCGAATGAATTGAGTAAACTCAAAATGTTCACGCATCTATTTACGCACGAATAGTGTGATTTATTCACGCGGGCCTTGTCTGGTGTGAACACAGCATAGTATTTAATAATATTGTGATATTCAAGATTTTTCAAGTCATAAAGCTCCTGATAACTCAAAACAGCGACCACTAGTCTCTCCCGCATCTTTAAAAGTGTCTGTAGTCGTCTTGACAACACAAACACAGCTGTCAGTCACTTCAACGGAAACCCCGCCTATGCTTTCATTTGATTGGAGAATGAAAAAAATGGGATTGGCGAAGCGTTTTTTTCCGCTCAAGAGTTGACTTTTTTTCAAGTGCAGGCACACAGTAGGCAACGGCAAAAACGTGAGGCACACAGGGCGCATAAGCAGGGTGCAAAACACTCGCAGCCATTAGTAAACCATTCAAAAAAGGCGCGTCTCATTACAAAAAGCGCTTTCAGTGTGATCAAGACCTTATGAAGCACTGAGGCATTCCCTTTAGAGGACTGTTCCATGCATGAAATGTGTTCTTATTGACTGGGTCACTACATAGTGTTCCCTGCTCCCTGAGCACAGGAAATCACTTTGTAATGTTCATTAACAGATTTGCGCAATGCTACAGCTTGCAGTGTCTTTACACACAGACGGCACTTATAGAGATGTGTGAAATAATTTACCTCTGTAAATAAATCAAATTTCAATTCACATATCGGACTCTATACACTCGGCTGATCATTTTCAAAAATGTGCATTTTGAAGCTTGTATCTAAAAGTTAACATTTCAGGCGCACAAAATGCTGCTGTCTTATGAATGGTCAATATGCACAAAGTTATTTTAGGAAATAGTGCTGTTTATTTTTGCACATTGTCATAATGTTGCCATAACATCAAAAAAGTCCAAGTTTTTGAGACAATGTGCATCAGAGTAAAGCAATTTTTTAAAATACAACTTTACATGCAAACTTAGAATTAAACTAAAGTAGTGATGCCATGCTCAGAGTAAATGTTTTTATGAATTCTATGGCATCTTCATAGTAAGCCAGTCAATCTTGGGCGTAGTCAGTCTCTCGTTGTGATTACATAAACATAATGCAACAGCACTGGGGGAAATTTTTCATTCGAAAACTTACATACTTCTCTTTTAACAACCAAAATATACTGTAGCTAAAAGAAGGCAAAGTTAAACTTCCCTAAATCACACAGCATCTAGCTATTTGTAGTTAATTATACCCTCAAGTTTTTTTTTTGGGTAAACCTTCAAAGGCAATAGCAAGTGTGTCTCTGGCATAGACAGCTAAGCTCTCTAGAACACTGCCCTATATAGAGCTCTCAGTGATTTTTTTCAGTGTCAGATCAGTTCAGATCAGCAGTCTGATCAGAATAAAACTCCTGCTGTCTCAAAAGATGAGGGTTAAATGTCTTGGTTTTTATATTGTAACTGAAGTGTTTGTGTGTGATGCAAATGTTTGTGAGGTCACACCACCAGCTAAGATATATTTAGCATTCAAAAACCCTTGATATTAGTGACACTCATGGAAATTAGGAGAACTGCAGCCAGCAACTTATTGATCGTACTCAACTCACACACACATAATATAATATACAAGAGACTGGATATTATTCAGTACCCGATTCAGTGTTTCCTATACACTGAATTATTTTTGGCAGCCTGCCATAATATCAAATAAAATTTTGACTTTGTTGAATAAACATGAGCACTGCACGTTTTAAAATCTAAATGTGGCCTGGGTGTTTCAATGTGAATGTAGCTTAAAAAAACTGACCAAAAAAAATAAATAAGTTTTATTTATTTAATGACTGGTAAAAATAACATTTGAGAGTTCTTTGCTACTTTTATTACAGTCGTAACTGGGGACACTGCCATTTCTGACACTCCAGTAGCTCCCTTCTGTACTTGAATACTGTTAGACTCCCCAGAAAACCATAAAGCACTGTTTATTTACCTTTTATTTTTGCTCTGTCGTATTTATATATGCTTGTAATTTATTATATTTTACGCAGATGCACTGCATAGAAAAAGACTTGATCATCCCAGTCGATCAAAATGAATGAAATCTTTCCAAATAGACCTATTCGAATCATATGTTGAAATTATATGTATATCACAATATATATATATATATATATATATATATATATA
>CAIGQV010018170.1:8729931-8782035 GCA_903798115.1 Danio jaintianensis
AGGAGCGCTATCCTGCTGAAGAATTTGCCCTCTCCTGTGGTTTGTAATGTAATGGGCAGCACAAATGTCTTGATGTCCTCAGACTGTTGATGTTGCCATCTACTCTGCAGATCTCTCGCATGCCCCCATACTGAATGTAATCCCAAATCAAGATTTTTTTCCTTCACCAACCTTGACTGATTTCTGTGAGAATCTTGGGTCCATGCGGGTTCCAATATGTCTTCTGCAGTATTTGTGATGATTGGGATGCAGTTCAACAGATGATTCATCAGAAAAATCTGCCTTCTGCCACTTTTCCAAATGATCAACTAGAAGTCAAGTTATTATTTGTTGCTCTTACAACTGGGATCGACGACAAGACTTTTGTCAGGCAGTGTATATTGTTTACCCCCAAGTTTTTATTCCTCATAATACATAAGTCCTTGCTAGAGCAGAGGGAATTGTGGGAAAGCTGTCTCACAACAGAGGAGAACTCTTTAGCTGGAAATGATAACTTCCTGTCCTGCCTTTCTGATTCTAAACTTATGACTTGGCACTTTAAGGGCCAGCATTTTATTGTTCCCATGTGCTCTACAGATGTTAGTTTACTGACGTGGACACACAAGTAATCTAGGCTCTGTGTGTGCGTGCATGCGTGCGTATTTTCAGCTGAGGTCAATAACTGTGATAAAACAGACCATTAAAGCTCAACGAAAGCACTTTGAATGTCAGATGGCATCACATAAATCTGTTTAAGTGTTTTAAATGTTACTGTCTGAATTCAGTTTTGACACATCCACTCATCTGGAAATGTGAAAGTAAGCTATTTTCAAAAATCCTGATTCATTAGCTGTGAGAAAATACTAGTTTGAAATATCAAGCAACATAAATCAATAAACGTGTTTAAATCCACACTCTTACTCTGATGTCTAGCTGTTACTGGACTTTGAAGTCAGCTCATATCATTTGGTTTTCTTTATCAGTTTTTGTTGTCTTTACTTTGTACTCCGGTATTACTTTAACACTCTACATGGCAAGTAAATAACTTGCATATGCAACTAGTATTGAATTTAGGTGACTAAATGATTTGCAATTGGCTAATAGTTAGATTTCGCTTGTCAGTGTTGAAGTTAAAGCTAAGAATAAGTATAGCACAGATCTATTTATACTTATCTATGCTTGAACACTCTGACTGAGCACTTAAGAGTTTCCTTCTGCATCCTTCCAATGCTTTATTTTTCTCATTGATATCATTGGCTGCACATTTTGTTGGAGCCTGATCTGAACTGTGTAAGTGAGAGCACCCACTGTGCCTGCCTTGCGCGTAGCCTTGCATTTATAGTTCTGTGTGCTGTTTGTGTTGCTCTGCAATAACACTTCCCAAACGCTAGCTGGCAATAGGTTTTCATGTTCCTCTGTGTCGTGTTTCTTCACAGGTGTTTTGTTTTTTCTGAACGTTACCTTAATGTACAAGTAGGTAAAACTTGCTCATTCAGAGGCAGGAGCCGGTGGACGTGCAACAACATTAATCATAAGGTAAACACAAAACAACAGTTTCCATCTAGAGCTACTTCACGGGACTCGACACTTGTAAACACTCGCTCCAACGGGTTCACGCGGCTCTCTGTCCCGCCCACACTAGTCACAGCTACATAAGACGACCACTCGTTGCGACGTGTAGTTAGATTTTTTGAGAGGTGCATGTTGGTGTTGGCGTCAGCGACGGCGAAGGCTGTGCCGGAGCATACGCATACGCATGTGCTTGACGCAGAAGTATAAATTAGCCTTTAGAATTGACATGCTACATTAATTCAATCTCATTGGCTTGAACTCACCTATTACCATCCATGTTTGGATTTCAAGCCAAGCCAGTTGAAATAATAAAAACTAAATAAATAAGCAGATAAGACCCTAATAAGTACTGTCAGACTACTGCATATATCAGGGAGATACTGTAGGTGCACAGTGTTGGTGGGTCTCATTTAAATTATGTTTGACACATTTATGACACATATTTGCTACTCTATTAAAAAATATTCATTATCTCATTCAAAGACTTCACTTGTTTCATTACTGGATGAAGCAGCATTTTTGAGTCTCTTATAATTATTCTGTAATAAATGTTTTAAATGGTTGCTTTTGCCCACCTTGGTGTATATTCAGTTCAATTTTAACAGTGGTGATGCTACAAGTTGCTTTTTAACAACAGAGTTTATATCCTATCTATAAACGGTATTCCCAGTTATTCTGTGACAGTATAAATGTGTTGTATGTAACAGAATAATAATAATGCAGGTTAAAAATGCCAAAGATTGAAGCTGTTTCATAATCATACATGACGACATACATAAATCATGGTAAATTAGAATTAAGATTGCATGGGTGTTTCAACTCAATCTTAAAACAATCAAAACTGCGGCTCGACTAGTTTACTAGTTTTTATACTAGTTTTAACTGCTTTAAACCAGTCTAAAATTTAAAAGCACTTTTATGTAAATTCATGGGGTGTCTGTATATACCTACCTAAATTACACATGTCTGATTGGCAGTATTTTGTGCACGTCTGCTGTCTGTCTGCATCGGCTGTTGGGCTGGAATACAGCCATTGGCTCAGAAATCAAGGCACATCTGTTGTTTTTAAAAATTAGCCTACCACTAAAAAGTTTTCCCTTTTCAGACACAGTTTGCAGAGTTTTGAAGTAGAATACAGGCTTTTCAGTTAAAGGTGGGTCTAAATAAAAGGGACCTAAACCACAGCTGCTGAAATAAGATGCAGATGTTGTTCAGACTTGCAGAGTTTGTCCTGTGGTGAACCATTTATGTCAAATCAGCAGTAAGAAATAATGAAACTTTTTTTTTTTTTTTTGTCGTCAGACAGTGAAGTGAAACTGGGCTAAGGGGATGTTGTAAACCAGTGGATTTATCTCATACCGACTTCATACATATGACATTTAGGAGAATCAAATTTGACCAATACAGTAGTACCTGAATGTGATACTCTGTTTTCCTGTGCAGGGTTTGGTTTAAGCTACATTCCAATTCACATTCTTCAGCTATGCACTGCAGTTCACACCAAGGACGATAACTATGACTATTAAGTTTTAATAATAATTTATATTTTAAGCCGTAAACAATCCATTTGTCTTTAACCACCCTTTTTCTACAACACAAGATGCTTTGCAAAAATGACTGGAGTAACTTAGGCTAAACAGTAAACGATCAGCAAAGGGTTAAAAAAAAAAAAAAACTTGGTTCAATGAGTTTGCATTATTCTCCTCACACTACAACCATTAAATATTAAAAGGAACTTTATTAGAATCAACAAATTACTTTCAGCAGACCATGAATAACTCCAAAACTTGAGATCTTTCGATGGTAATAATATGGATATGCTAAATCATACTCTATTGAATACACTGAGAAAAAACTAAAGACGGTGAAATGAGATAGAGCTCTTCTTGGCAACAGATAATATACAGATTATCCTTGTGATTTTAACGTCACATTGAAATACAAAGCGTAACAGTGTTTTTATGACAGATAAAAATAAATCACAAAACAAAACCTGGCACTCTCATTTTCATTACAGATAAGGATTATTTGTTCAACCTTATCATTTGATATTTCTCTCAGGCCATGGAGATTCTCCAAACCAGAAGTTAAAAGAGGCATTTTTGGAAAAATGCAGATAAAGCTGGAGCTTTCAAAGCACCAAAACAAACCTACCAGCAAATTACATGCTATACATCATGCAATTATACTGTGAACTATATGCACACTACAGGTTTAAATTGTTATTTTGTCATCCAGCATTGACAACTTATAGCCCCTACTTTGACTAAAGATATTTGCAACATTTTTACAGTTAAATAAGTTTATCATCTGCATTTTTAAAGTGCACAATTCTTGTTTTTCAGTATAAACACCAGTGTATGGGTGGGCATTTTCTTTTTCAGCCTCAGTTTAAAATGAAAACTGAGAAGAACAGCTGTGAAATTAATTCTTAAAAAGGCACTAGTATACATTGAAATTCGATATACAGCACTACACCCAATAATATAAAGTGTAATATAAATAAAGCCTCAAAAAAGGGATTTTCCCAGTGATGCCATTTAGAAGAACCATTTTTAGCTCCTTAAACAGCCTTTCAGTGAGTAGTTCTTAAAGGAAACATAATATAATATAACTATAATCTAGAAAATTTTTCCACTATAATAAAAACATTTTGTGCAATGGAAACATTAATGACAATTAGAAACATGTGCTTTTGATCTATTCATCCAAAATGTTTAAATTCTGTAACATTTTGTGTTCTTCAGCTCATTAAATTTAGCATTGTTGAAATAATATGGTGCTACTTTAAGATTCATTATTACTTTATTCACAGTGTTAGGCTCATACTTTAAAAACAAGTGCAATGGCTTTGAACTTTAATTCAGTGCTTTTTTTAACTTAAAGTTTTCAGGAAGAAGTGTTTACATCACATGTTTTTCATCTTGAGGGTTTTGCAAGCAGTATTAGCTGAAAAGAAAAGCATGTATACGCACTTTGTAAACCTACCAGAAATAGCTTACCACTTGGGCACCTTTGACATAGTTTTTTCAATGCACCATGATTCGATATGAACTAATTTTAATTGTGCTTCAGATTTAGGACAGAAGGTTTGTGGATTGGGACACAACCAGAATCACCATGTGTTTCAATGGACTATAGCCGTTTTGTAGAGTACTACAGAACATAAATAAAGTCTCTTGTCTGTCTTGTGCGTAGGTGCTTTATTGTCTTGGGTCATCTGAAAGACATGAATATGGCCTACTACACATGCCCTCAGCTTGTGTTTATGCATTGTTGCGTGTTAATATCGCAGTGGGAGCTTTTGTATTGCAGTATGTAGGCGTTGGTGGCCTTGCAGTTCATTGGCTAATAGACATTGAATGTGATATTTACTCTGGGTTTGGTTGGTTTATTCTTGATTTGTTTGCATTTGATGCTTTAGTTCAACTGCATCTGTGTGAAAAGAGTCATAGGATGGCAGAAGTAAATAAAACCATTCGGGCATTGGTGTAATTATTCATGGCTTCACTTTTATGACACTTTGTGATTCATAGACATGATTATGGAAGGATTTAACATTTAAGGCTAGCTTTTTTATGGACTAGGAATACTGTTGCACCTTAATGAAAATGTTAAGAAAAAAAAAAAGAAAATGTAGGGATACCTCAAATCTACATGCAGTCTAATAATTCACATTACCCCTTTTTACTGCATACAGACAAATGCTTAGGTAATAAATAGACTTAATTCAGAGAAGTTCCATTTTTATTTTAAGTTCACACTCACAGGCATATACAGGCTTCAAACTAAAATTGTATGGTAAATATTGTGGTAAAAAAGCCTGACTATACTGTATGGTTAACAAAATTACTGTAATTATATTCCTAGTGCTTTGGTTTACCTTTAAAAAAACACATAAGTGACGCATGAGATTCACGTTAAAATCACACCAAGAACAACACTTGTGAAACGCATATCAAATGGTTTTATAAACCTTTTTTTTTGTATTTTTTTTTTTTGTAAGGGCATTTCATAAATTGATAGTTTAACAAATACTCTATGTTAGGGTTGTCACGATACTGGAATTCTGTACCAATCGATACTGAAGTTTTAAAAACGTCCAGTTCCCGCTAACATTTGAGCGCTACTGAGCACGTTCTTAAACAGCGCTGATTTGCCATTGTGTTCACGTGCTCAACGGAAATGACTGTGATCAGCTGGTTTGTCTATAAGCTGACATACGAGCGATCCGCTGATGAATCACGGCTTTAAAACGCTCCAGTGTCCCTGTATCTGTGGTTACACTCAGTAAACAGCGGTGAGTTCGGTGAACTGATGACCTTCACGGCCAATCACAGTCATTTCTGTTGAAAATTTCTGTCTGCTCAACAGCGCATTAGCGGGAAATTAACGTTTTTAAAATTTCAATATCGATTGGTACCGCATTCCAGTATCGTGACAGCCCTACTCTATATTTAAAATATATATAAATATTGACTGTATATGACTATATTTTTGTCACAATACTATGGTTACTGTTGTGCTACCACTGTAAATCATTAAAAAAAATGTTGGTGAAATGTTTTTTTGAAACGCATTCTGAATAGGTTAAAATTTAGTTGCACTTGCCAGAAAAAAATGGTGCAAAATGCCGCTATTTTAGTTGTGGTTTGGGGTCCAGAACATTATTTGCTCCGTATAATTTCAGTAGCAGAATATAAAAATGCTCTTGTCCCATGTTTCTTGTCCAATCCAAACTAAAAATTCATAGGGACTGCATGGTAATGACAAATTGTTACATCTAAAAATTGCAATTTGTTAAAAAAATAAAAATCATGTTTATTCATAAATTATGTAATTTAAATCAATACGACTATAAAATAAAAATATTAGGATCAAATCATTAAAAGTATGAGAAGATGGATGACCCATGTGCCTGTTAAAGTGACCTAAACTCAAGCAGATGCACAGGGATTGTGTTTGTGAGGAGCAGAATTTACTGCGAAATGAGCTGTTTTGAGGCCCAGCCAATGCCATAATTTGCTACCCATCTCTATCAATCTGTCGCTATCAGTGTTAAAATTTAGAAAAGATTGACTCAGTCTTCTGCAGCCCACAAACTCACTTTCTGTCCCCATTTGTCTTTCCATCACAGAACAGGTGGCGATACCAGAGAGACTGTCTGTATTGGCTGTAGGCCTAACACACTCCTCTGCATTATTAACACTGTTACACCATGTTCTGATGGCTTTAGCTCACTGCATCAATTTACAATAGTTATTTGTGATAAAGGAAATAACTAACTGCTTAAATTAGCTTGGTCGTTGGGGCTACATGATTAATCAAAGGCAGTTTTCATGTTCATTTTGTCAGTAAAGCTGGTTCTGTAATCAGCTGTAAATCACCAGAACCTGCTTTCAGATGGAGCAGTGTTTACTACAAAGTGAGACATCTGTAAGATGGTTCCATAGTGTTGTGTTTATTAGTCACGTTAAATCTATGAAAGCAGTTAATTTCTCTTTTTGATTTGCCAGGGTATTTTCTTTGTGGTGTATTCGCAGTGTCCATGTGAGAGCATCCTCTGGGCTTCGGAGGAGATTTACTACTGAATACAGAGCCGTGTTTTCCCTAACAAGATGCGCATTACAATCGCATCTTTTGCTAAATCCTGGTTTTGATTAAATTTGGTTTATCATGCAATCCTACTGGTCATACATTCTTAAGCCACTTAATTTAATCCTACAAAACATAACAATAATTCAATTTATCTTTGTTTGTATAGCACTTTTACAATGTAGATTGTGACAAAGCTGCTTAACAAAGATGGAGAAAAGATAATAAAAAGCCATAATATTCCAGATTGTGGAACATTCCAGCCAGGGGCGCCCCCAATATGCCCCTGAGGCCACCCCAATATGATTTTGCTGTTGATATTATTAATTTAAATGTACTTACGTAAATTCACAATATTTCAATAAATAAATAAATAAATAAATAGCAGCCACTAAATTATTGTGGATTGATTGGTGCCACTGAGCTGATTCACTGCCCCTCCCCCTCCCCGATTGTCGTTGACAGCATGCACACACCTTCAATAGACAGCAATGGCAATTTAATATTTAACTTAAGGTACATTAATAGAAGAAGCTGTGTTAATAATATTGTAGCTCAAGAAGGAATATGGATAAATGATATTATTAGGGTCTGTATAGTGAGTGTGTGTGTGTATATAGTAATGCCTTTTGTTCAGTTTGTTCATTTGTTTGTTTTATTAATTAATTCATTTATCTTCATTAATTTTAGACATGGCGTGTGCTGTATGCTGTACAATAAAAGTATGTGAGAAGTAAAACCACATTACTTCATTTACCAGAAACAAAAATATAACATTACACTGAATTCATTATTTTTTGTGTGCCACCCCAAGATTTGGTGCGGCCTCTTCTGGCCACCCCTAAGAAAAGTCAGGCAGGCAGGAGAGTATAGTGATAGATTTCTGGTGTAGTTGTAGTTAAATTAAAACATATTCAGTTTAGTCAAAGTCCCTTTAAGGCAAGTCATTTCACTCGGCGGCCATCTTTGAAACGCCTCTCGGGCAGTATGCTCGGGCATTCTGTTTGAATAGGGAAACATCAAATTCTCCAAAATTGCTTGCCAAGCTTACGATTACATTTCATACTAGGAATCACCAATAAAATTAAACAACAACTCTCTCTAGTTTTATTTCTAAACATTTGAATCTCACAAAACCTGCAGAAACTCTGTCTGGTTCGAGCCCCTCTTCTGGAGACTCGGCAGTCTATAGCGATCGCTAATTGACTCCTGTACTAGAAGGCGGGGCTTCATTTGCCATAATGACTGTTACACTTTTCCCCATTCAAAACTATACGAGTGGCATGTCTTGTGTGTTCTATAGTCTTTGGTTTAGTTTAGTGTAAATGTCACTTTTCAGTTTAGTTTAATTCAGTTCAGTGTAATACAAATGTCACAGATGAATGACGATGCACCGAAAAGCAGCTCCACCAGCCCCATAGCAAGATGAATGTTTCATTTTCACAAATATTAGTGTATGTATGTGAGAGTATACAAAACATAGTCTACTGCACAGTGTATAGCACAATTTAAACGTTTATTTTTAGCTGATGTTGTGTCCTCTATTTGGTCGCAAGGGAATTTATGGCATTTAAAGTCTTGCTTGTGAGAATATAACTCACTCTGAGCTATCCTACAGTGAGGCCAAGCAAATTTGTTTTTTGATTTAGATTTGACCGTGTCCCGAGCTTGGCTGATCAGAGCAGTTTTTCCCCCACTGCGTTCCAAGGTCTTGCTTTCCGTCCACCTCATGGAGGCTGTTTAAAAAACATTGCCACTATATCATGCTGTGGCCTGTCTACCACCATTTAAAAGCCAGTTCCTTTTCCTCTTGGCTGCAAGTATGCACGATCTGGGCTTAAAAAGAATTCTCATAATGGCTCATAAAGCCCTCTTTAAATGTTTTGTGCATTAGCTGAGTCTCAAAGATGCTGAGACGTGGCCACACATAGCTTAAAATGTACTACGAACTGCTGTTATTTTATTTTGAAACAAAAAATGCAAAGACTGTCTTTAATGCAGTCTAACACCCATCCACACACATAATACCTAAGCACAAAGTTTGGAAAGCCTTTGTCATGGCACTTTCCTCCATACACTCACAGATTCCAAACACTCACACATAGAAGGTTCGTCAGGATCTCCAGATTTTAGGCCAATTTTTTTTTAAAACAGCTTTCCTGACATTTGAGTCCTGTTAAAGCATCAAGGAATGTTAAGGCATTCCTTAAAACAAGCCAGTGGGGTACGTAAAATAATCTTGTTTTTGCTTTGAAATGTAGATATTTAGACTAGAAACAAGACAAAAAAGAAAATAAATTGTATAAATTCCACATAAATATAGTAATTAAATACAATTCTGTAGCTCCTGGTCAACTATAATTCAGACTCAACATTGCATATGTTGCAATGTTACTGTTGCAGATGCGCACATTGCGGTATCGATGCTGGAATGATAAATTGTGCAGCCCTAGTTTGGACCTCTTCAACCATTTAAGGTGTTTCTTCTTGCTGTGATATAAAAACGCTTTAGTTGTGCGAACCAACCATATATATAGGTTTGGTGACAATTCTCTTGAACCAGTCAGCGATTATCAGTGTGTATAAATCAGCTTTCTTGGTAATGGTACAGCTTGCATGGAACCTCACCCAAGGTCGTACTAAAAATGTACCAGGTAAAGAACGCAGTCAAAAAGCCCCCAAAAGTGAGCCAAACCAAACTGAATTGCACCATAACATTCAGTGGCAAAGCGCTTTATGAGAGGTAGCACATTTTTTCTGTGTTTGTGCTTTGAAGGTTTTTCAGTATCGCTTTTTTTTAAATATTCTTTTTTTCTGACACTTAAAACCTTTAATTCTGCTATTTTACACACAGACTGAAATGTATTTCTTAATAGTGGTGTTTTTGAAGTCATGTGACTGTGGTAGCTAGTTTATGTTTTACTATGTTTATACCAGCTTCAAAAAAGTTAGTTTTTTATTATTATGATGAATAAAATGTTTAAGATTCACACATTTTTGTTCCTCACATTCATTTTTTTTGTCGAGTAACAAGGATGAATGTCAACTTTCAGACTGCAAAATGTCATCAAAGCAGCACTTGATCTGATGACCAATATATTTGGACTGCAAATACAGTAACAGCAAGTCTGTCTTAGCACTTCTGTAAAAGGGGACTTTTTCAGCACAACATAGCGATTGTGGGTCCAGATCGTAGTCACTCAGTGAACAACAGAGGCATAGTAGATGCTTAAAGCTGCTTACTGTGATTTAGCTGGGACTCTGGGACTGGTTTGATACCCATGTGATCACAGAATTAATAGACCTCAGTCTGTAAGTAAATGCTGTGCCAGTGGGGCTTGTGCTTCTATGACTGTTTAAAAACAAAAATGCCTTCAGGAAGATTTATCTTTAAATTTTTTTTTTCAAGAAGCCCTAATCTCTGTCCTGATTTCTCTTCCTACCTCTCTGTTCTCTATTTCTCCTTCTCTGTCTGTTTCTTGACGGCATAGCAGAAGTAGCTACAGGAACTGCAGCTGTAATGGTAGGATTTGCACACATATTTGTGGGTGGGTGTGTGTGTATGTGGTTATGTATGAGAGAGCAAAGGGCAATTACTTGTCAAAACAGCTTTTCATTTTAGGTTGGATTCCTCAAGTTCTCTGTTTTTTAGTTTCATGTCTTCACATGTTTTATTTAAGGAACTGGACTGTTGTGCCACCTTTTCATGTCCCCTTTTGTTGAAATGCTGCTGGATTATTTTAAGACTCTAGCTGAGGCCAGAAAAATGTTGAGAGGATGTGATGAAGCCGCCTGATATTTAGCTTCTACATCCTCTCAAACCATGACTGGGCTCTCAGAGATAACATGCCAACAGGGTTTATGACTGACAAGCTGAACCTCAACCCAGAAGGATTTCAGTGTGCCTCCCCCTTAGACTTGACAAAAAAAATGTTTATGCTCAAGGCGTTTTTTGGTCTATTTGTTTACTGAAAAAATGCAGATTTTTTGCTGAAAGAGGCGTAAACAATCGTTAGATTTTAAGGTTGTTTGTATTGTGGTTCGAGTCCATGTGTCATTAAGATCTGAAACTGAGAACTGTTGAGTCATTATGAGCTTCCTCTCTCTCTTCCTTAGTAGTTCTTGAGGAGGAAGTTGGGTCCACTGTATCATCATCCTCACACTGCAAGTAGGATGAGATCTTTCTGTGATTATTAAAAACATGCTCTGACTAATCCCATATTTAAAGGTGCAGTATGTAAATTTGACACCCAGTGGTTGAACTAGGTATTGCATTCCTGGATCAAAACACATGCAAGCGCCGGTTGCCAGATTGAGGACCAACAGAAGTGTGCCTAAATATCGAGCCTAAAAGCTTATTTAAGGCTGATTTAAGTCGTGTTCTAAATAAAAGCAACAGCACGCGATAGAGGGAATATTTTCATATTAAAAGGAGTTTTTGTCCTAACCAACACCTGGAATTTATATTTTAGAAGCGGTTTCTATTTTTTGCAGCTGAACTACAGAAAACTTGATGACATGATCACCTCAGTTACACCTCATGTGCTTTATTCAGTGTTAAATGCTAACATTGTGAGTTTGAATGCCATTTTACGTGACATTTATTGCCATACTACTGAAAGCAGCA
The DNA here is from genome assembly GCA_903798115.1 of Danio jaintianensis. NCBI lineage: Eukaryota > Metazoa > Chordata > Actinopteri > Cypriniformes > Danionidae > Danio > Danio jaintianensis. The sequence continues at coordinate 8,741,705 of CAIGQV010018170.1, forward strand.
GCAGATAGTTTACCCCAGATCTTGAAAATAAAATAAACCGTTTGAAATTGAACTTAAGAACTGTGAAATAATACAAACCAACACATGTCAGTGATTCAGCATGTACATTTAATAATGTTAAAGAGGTTTAATATGTATTAATTAGATTATAAACCTTACCATTTCGTGAGTGAGTGCATATCCTGTGTTTCTGAATGGTTATATTTAAGTTTCTGTCATGTTTCGTCTGGTGCAAACAGCCAAATTGCTTATCACTGCAAATCTTGTCACATAGTGTGTCGTTAGGACACGCGGTTACAATGTAACCTGCTCACTAGGGGTGTCAAAATTAATTGTTTCTTCGGTGCACCGTGATGCAGACGCGGACAATTCGGTATCGGTTAAGTAATAGATCCTAACCAGTTATTACGTATTGACGTCATTTATCTCATATGCACAATGTCGCGGTAGAATAGTATGGCGAGGGAGGCGAGTGCGAGTAATTAAAACACAGAAACTCTGTCTTCAGAGCGAGTTTTCTCCACCGTGTCTCTAATAGATCAGCTGTGATTGCCGCGTCCGTTTATCAGTGTCATTAATCGGTGAACAGCGCCAGAGCGTTTTGGTTGAGCACGTGATCAATCATAGGCGTTTAACAACTCGACAATGCTCAAAAAGCAAGCGGGATAATATGTACGTTTGTTTATTTGCTTTAAATGCTCATGTTGTTCTGTGCATGTATTTGAGTTTTGTTTTATGCAGTGTTTTCTTTGAGCAGGTAAAATTAAAGGTACAGTTCATATATCTGACTACTTTATTAAAGGACAAAATTGTATTACAAATACATATATAATTTTTTTTTACATTTTATCGATATTGAACCGAATCGATGGCATGATAATCGTAACCGAACCGAACCGTGAGACCAGTATAGGTTCACACCTCTACTGCTCACCTAATGTTTACGTTCGTAAAATGTATATTATTTGCTAATTAATTAATGATTCTGCTACTGTCCACCGGAGGTCGCATTTCGGTCACAGGCGCATGCTTTGAGAAGCCTTTCTCACTGAATGAATGAAATACGTGGTTTTTATGAATGAAATGAATGAAAAACAAGGCAACCTGGGACATTTTCCAAGCAGAATATCTGACTTAAGCATTGTTTTTTAGATAAACAAGTATGTTCACTTGGCATGTTTCTTAAATATCTGCAAACATATTATGGTATTTTTATGCTTTAGAAGAGTCAAAAACTTACATACAGCACCTTTAAACATCATTTGGGAAATATTTGAGAAAGAAAAAAAAATCTAATAATTTTGAGCTGTACTTCAACTGTACATTCATATAAATCCCAATCCTCAAAGGCTGCATTTTAGTTTCTGTGAAGTAAAGATTGGCTTAAATAAAAAAAAATAACCTTCCTGAAGTATTAGCACAAAAACACACTTGCCTAATATTATTATCGTCAGTGGAGAAAGATGCTTTTTCCTGTCCAACGGTGATTATTGTGGCTTCTAACAGCAGTGGAAAACAAGGCCAGACTAACAAGGTTAGAATGTTAGCAAACCTCTATTTTTAGTCTGTCATTTAAACCTTAGCAAGGTGACTAGGCTATAAATACAGACGAGATGTCTTGCAAGGTCACTTGATTTTTATCTGCGTTATTTCTGACTTGAAACATCTGTTTATATTTTCCAAAACAACTAACCACAGAGTTATGGGATCAGAAAAATATCAATCTGTAATTTTTTAAAGATTTTAAATGATGAAAATAAACATGCGTTATGGATGTGACCAAAAAACTCTGCGAGTTTACAGTATACAACATACTTTGTAGAAATTCTGTGAATTAAACTGCACAACCTAAAAGAAACAATGCTAATCAAAAGGATAAGAGCTGGCTCTCTATAGAACAAAAATGATTTAATTTATTTTATTTTACATTTTTGGATTTAAGAGGGAAAAGCTTCGTTATGGATGTGACGCCTCTCCGTTATGGATGTGACAGATGTGAAATTACCACTTGTGTGACTTTGGTAAATCAAATATAATTGTTTGAAAACATTGACAGACATTTTTGAGTATTTTTACAGTACTGTAAAATACTTGCTTACACAAAAAACGTAGAAAGTTTCACTATTTTGGTGAAAACTTTTTTTTTCATGGCAAGGTTGACATTTGTATGAAATTGCTCTTTAGTCAATTTTTACATTTAGTTATTAGTTAGCAATTTAGTGTTTTTATCTGTGTCTTGGTTAGAAGAAGAGTTTGGGTCTAAAAATACAGACGTGTTAAATAAAAGCATGAATAGAGTGTAGAATACAGTGACATTTGCAGAGGTGTCTTTTTCTATAAAATCCTAAATCAAACCAAAAGTGCTTCAGGGGTAGTTAATGTGTCGGTGCTTTTTGGGTAAGGGATTCATAAAGATAAACAACAAAATCATAAGTCCAAGGCACTCGAAAAAGAGTCAGAGTGCCTTGGACTTATGATTTTGTTGTGTCTTTTACTATTTTTTTTTCTGTTTTTTGAATAATCTAATCATTCTTTGAGCAGATTAAAATTGTATAGTGGCCAAGAGTGCTTTCAGCTCATAGAAGTTTTTACCACTTTGCTTTTGGGACGGTGGATTTCAAATTGGGTCACTATATGGGACAGCAGCATCATGAGTGACCGACCTGTTTTTCTTCGACAACTAAAGGTTATTTTCGGATAACTGTACATGTTCTGTGTCAGTGTCATGGTCCGCTTGCAAGCTATTAGAGCGAAGCGTGCACTCATCTCTCCTGTCCTGCAAAGTGCTGATGTAGGTTTGGTTGGCTATTAACAGCAAGGATAAATGTTAAATTCCCTTGAGTCACTAAGGTCAAAATTTTGGCTGCAGTACAAGGAGATGAAAATATGCAAGAGTAGATGTTGGATACATTCTGATTCTCTCTTGATCGATTCTTAATCAGTTCTGAATTTTTTCCCCTCACATATGCGCAATGGCACTTGTGTATGCTAGAGACAGTTTGCTAGTTGTAAGTTACACCCAAAACCATGTATAAACCTAGTTTTTTTGGCCATAGATACCATAGACTTTGTAAAAATATGGACCAATGATAAAGAATGCTGTATACATTTCAGGTCTTTCAGTCATTCAAATGCACTTTCTTTCTGCGCGTTCACTCTAATGGGCACTTGTTATATTTTCTTGTATAACTTGAAGCTATATTTTGGTCAGTATTAAGCCATTTTAATTAAATAATTAAAAAAAATGCACAGTCAAGTTGTATATTTGCATGGGGGTTTCAATTTGACACACTTACAAAAACATTGAAGCTTAAACACTGAAACGTGTTGTTGTTTAATAGTTCCCAACATTAAAGGATATTTATCTGCAATGAAGCATTAATAGAGATTTCTTGAAGCAAATAAACTTGCTTATAGCTGAACAATGTTGAGAGATGCACAGACTAATTCCAGAGGTACATGGTGTGAATTATAATGGTCGGAAGATTGTATGTGGGCACGCACACATCATGAGTGAGTTTATGTGAAAATTGTATAGACACAGTAATATACAAGACAATTCTGACCTGGTGAATTTTTACCTGGTGTCCAGAAACATGGAGAGAGGAGTACAGAGTCTCTCTTTCTCTCTCTCTCTGTCTTATAACAGGTTAATACTGACACAAGCCATGATGTTTGCTACACATATAGGTCATTTTTCAACATCGGGAAGCCATAGATGCTTGTTCACTTTGTGTGAGAGTTAGATTTACACAGAACGCCTCTTTGCTTCTAAAAACATGAGACGCAGCACTCAGGAATGGTTTTTAAAAAAGCACAGCCAGCCCGAGGTCCACTTAACGTGATATTATGAACGTGATGTAACTACAATAACAGACCCATTAGATATAGGAAAACAATATTTTATGATAAGCATTTGAAGATACATCATATAACTCAGGATATCTGGATAAAGCCACAATAAGCGCCTTCTCCGCCATGATATAACAGTAAATAAAACGGTTGTCATGGCAACTTTCTGCTGTAAAGAGAAACTTACAATGATTGAGCTCTGAGCTCTTCTGATTGGTCCACTGCTTTTGGACCTGACAGTAATGAGCTGTGCTGCTTGTGAAAGTTGATGATCTTTCAACTTGACATGGCATCTAAAAAATGTGTGTGCCGCTTCAAAAGATGCGAGCGTAACAGTCACACATGTCCGTCAAGCGCATTTACATTAAAAAACGTAAGCGCATTGGAGAAGAAAAATGTATTCTGTGTGAACAGCCCCTTATACTGCCTAGTCATAGACCATAGCTAACAATATAGTTACCTATAAGTGCTACATTTCACCTGATAACTGTAGCTTTTGAGCGATGCACTAGAATCTCATCTCTGATGACCCTTACTGGGCTTAATTGCCTGTTTGGTCAACTTTATAGATGGACAGACAGATCAGCTCGTTTATCCATACATGCCTCACAAATTCAAGCCGACAGCTTCCAAACTTTTTTGACATACTTAAAAATGATCCTGAATTTTTCTTACACAGTACAAGCCACGACCACGCAAGCATCAACAATTTCTACATGAAACTTTTCCAGTCATACAACAAAAAATCGCATTGTGTATGCCCAGCTTAATTCACACATGCTTAATATCTCTCTCTCTCTCTCTGTCTTGCGTTAATAACTGCATTACTTTGCAAATAAATGTCTCAAGACTCCATTACTAGTTTCTAAAATTAACTCATTTTTTAGACAGCCTGTCGTCAATTATTGTCTACTTAATAAAATTTCATCTTTTAAAAACTTCAAATAACGACTGTCAGTCAGCTGTAGAGTCCATATCACCGTATCCTTGTGTGCTCTCTGTTTGCCGTTTGATCTTCAGAGAGGACTGTTGGGTACTTCCGTCATATGACCGTTCCTTCAAACAGTCTGCATAGTGTGCTGTAATCAGATAAGCATTCACAGGCTTCCTCTAATTACACCAACCCACCATACATTTACTGTCTTCTCACCAACAGCAGTCCGTGTGTTTTATAGCTGGGTGTATTGGAGTGGTTGAGATGGTAACACTACTAAAGAAGTTTGGTAACTTTGGAAGTACATGCCAACTAGCAGAGTATTAGTTGATTGTCTGCTTAATACCTGGTAGCTATTTACCCCCTACAAGTCAAGGTCAAACTACTGACTATGAGTATATTTGCAACTACCTGTCAGCTTTTTCTACTAAACCCATTCTTAAATTAACAGCCTTAGTAGTCTAATGAGAGCTAATTGACGTGATTACAAAGTCATTTACAATTACAAATGTAAAAGATTACAAAGTTAAAGTTGTAGTTTGAAAAATGTCCAAATTCGACTATCAAAATAAAGTGTAACCAATATATTTTTTCTCTCTCTGAGGTCGATATGTATGTCATGTGATCCAATGGATTTGAGGCCCTATTTACACCTGGTATTATTAAGATGTCTTTAGCATTTCATACATTTCGACAAATTCCAGAGGCAGTTGAAAATGCATTCCAGTGAATTTAGCAAATGTTTTTGAATTTGGGATGCGATGATCTAGTATTCAGATTGGGTGTTGTCCAGGTGGGATAAATTCAAATCCATTATTTGGCATGCAGCACACTGTTCTGTGAAGTCTTAAAGGCATTATAAGGCACCATCAAGTTTTTATGCTCTATATTTCAAGTCTTCTGAAGCCATTGCATAGTTTAGTGGGAGGTATAGATAATTGTTTTGTCATTAAATTTGTCAACTAGGGATGCCAATTTCCAAAAATTTCCATGATTGATCATTTAATTTAACGATCAAGCAAGCGATTAATAATTAATCGTAATAATGTGAGATGTCTTCTTAAGTTACAAATTGTCAGGATGTGTAAATGACACTCAAAATGCAAGCATCCTCACCAAAGAAAAATGGTTTTATAAAAGACTAATAAGATGGTAAAAAGAAGCTATTATTGATGATTTAATATCTTCATTTAATGATTAAATGTAATGACTAATATACAACACGGCCATGTACACACTGAGTAGGGCTGAACAATGCATTGTTTGAGCATTGATACCGCAATGTGTGTATCCGCAATAGTCACATCGCAGGGTTAGATTATTTATTAAAGATTAAAACATATATATATATATTTTTTTTATTATTTATACAATGATGACCATGTTATTTTACATTTATTTGTTCAATTTCTCTACTTTGGGATGAATTTCTTTATTCCAGTCAATCTATATTCATTAAATCTTTACAAATAGAGCTATTTTTGTCATTTAGTGAAATTCTATTTATATCACAATATATATCGCAGTAAAACAAAATATGTTTGATTTTTCCAATATCGTGCAGCCCTAACACTGAGTGCAAGTCTGTACATCAGGTGCTGCATGTGTGTGTTCGTGAGAGGAAACAGATGAGGGGTTAAAGGTCTAAATTGAAGTTTCACTTGCTAATAGCTACTGCTTCGGTGTGTGTGTGTGTTTTTTTTTTTTTTTTTACACAGTGATAGAGATAAGGAAACATAAACTGCACTTGACTTGACTACGTAATACGTGAAGTCGTGGACATCACAGCGCATAGCATAATTATCGTTTAATGATGTCCATAATTGAACATCGAAAATTATTAATGGATCCATTGATAAATGCATATGGTTTTCCATAAAATTACTTTATCTTGCAAGAGTTTATTGCTTTCTAAATCATGTTTCATTATAGTTTATATATTATGTTTTTTTTAGTTTTTTGATGAGCTAAGCAAGTCTTTCTCACTGATAATGTTCTGGTCCTCTTGTAGTTGTCATTCCAGCATCTCTTGGGATGTTGTTAATGGTTAAGTGTCTGCATGTATTTGCACCCCACCATTCAAATCAATAAGAGCAACCCACAAGGGTATCACATTAGCTCACTGAAACTCACCCCTTCTCTGTTTTGTAGAGCACTTATGCCTCTTTCACTCAATGGCCACCTGTCCACTCCTCTCACATTACCTCTGCTTTGTTCACTAATTCGTGTCCCGCTCTCAGTCACTCAATTTTTCTACATTAATAGAGATCTAGTTGGGGCGAGACCTACACTCCAAATTTAGGTCTCTGATAAGGGGCTTTCAATTATTAGATAATTTAAAAAAAGCTCATGCTTAGTCATCAGAATCTTTTTTTTTTTGGATGTTCCTCTGGGTTGTCTCTCTCTCTTTCCCATCTCTCCAATTCTAAATTGGCTCACTTTCACTTGCATTAAGATTATATCATGAATGATTCCTGCATGTTCCTGAAAGGCTATTCCTTTAGCTGATTTCTTTGCTACTCCTATTTTCTTCACTTTTTCTGCATTGAAATTCTGCTGAATTGTAAATGAGGACTATGCTGAAGGCTGAAAGCAAATGAACCCCCTGATCTGACCTCATCAGTACTGTGAATTTTTTTTCATCTCAACTTGAACTCCAGAATAGGGCTGGTAAACCATTAATCGTGGCTAATCGCATGCTAATTAAATGTTTTAGTTCGCATGATAGGTTTGTTTATATTTAAAAACACACATCCATATACAGTCATGCCTAAAATTATTCATACCCCTGTTAGCCATTCCAAACAGGGGTGTTTGATACTGAAAAAAACATGCTATGCAAGTCCCTGTCTTAATGAGTGATTAATTGAATCAAATATATAACTCGCCTAATATTTGCTTCTAGTTTGTTGAACTGTGGTATAAAATCATTGACATTTGTGATTGCACTTACCTGATGATATTTAGTAAATCTGCACTTTTGCTTTTATGATATTAAATATAGATTGTTTTATTTAAAAAAATGGCTAATTAATTATCAAATCAGGAAACAAGTTTATTACATACACAGGTGAGAATATGTTGAATTTTGTTTTTGAATTCTGTGAGTGCAGATTCAGCAAGTAAAAGAGTAACACTTGTTTTCATTTTTATTTTTTTAAAGCAATCCCATATAAATAAATATATAAATCCCAATCCCAATAAACTATTTCCTCAGTTATGATGTGAACTAAACCATCTGACTTCCTCTTGTTGCTTTGTCCACAGCACAAGTAGCTAGAGTTGAAGGACTGAGAGGACCATGTTGAAAGGGGGCACCGCCAAGGCGGCACTGCCCAGGATGGGAGCCCCGGAGCGTGCAAAGCTGTCCACCATCAGTTCCCAAAGCTCATACTCCGGCAACATCGGGATGAAAACCTCCAGGTCGTCCAGCACCATCGCCTCTGACCTGCGACTCAGCAAGGTGAGCTGATTTAATATGACAGTGGAATGGATGAGAAATAATGAATCACTGACACAGCATGTTATCAGCACATGTTCCTGAAAAACTACAGAATGCTGAACAAAAGTGATGCAAAACACTAAATAGCCTGCAAGCTGTGATGACAAATTCAAACACATGCTTACTAACATTATCATAGTACCAATTAAAAATGACATTTTACACAAGTCAAAAGGGTTTAAGCGTAAAAAATAAATGTATAAAATTAACATATAAGTGCAATGCACCTTGTTTTTTTCCTATGCGTTAAAACGTATTCAGTGTTTTTAATTTTTTCTGTGCAAAAAGTAATGATTACATTATTACCGTGATTTACAAAAACCTTATATTTAGTTATAATAAATTTCCCACATTTTGTTTTATTTTGGTTGACACTAATATTAGGACTAATATATAATTATATTTCATTATTCAATTATATTTATATATAAATATAACAGTATAACAAAAATATTCAAAATGTTTTTTATTAATATTATATTTGTTAAAATATTAAAACAATGCCTGTTTATATACTCATTATTTAGCTATACTGCAAATTTGTATCATCTTTGGATAAATTCACTGTTTTCAATTCAAAATAATGACATTTAGGTTATTCATATGATAAAAGCTGTCATCATTGCTGTTTTTAGTGAGAAGTGAGAAGTATATTCTTCTATTTTCCTTAAGAAAAACACTAAATTTAGTTTTTAGATGTCCTTCAAGGCAACAGACATGAACTAATAGTCACAAAACTCATTTTCATGTAATGCAGTTCACAAAATGAATCTCAGCTGTTTCACTGCTGGTGCTTATGTTCTTGTGTGTAGATAAAGAGGGCGAGCAGTGATGATGCTCTGGCTAAACCTGTCCTGGGTTCAGTGTCCCGCATCAAGAAGACCATCACCACAGGAGCCATCGCTGAGCTTACAGACAACCGGCCACGCAGCGCATCAAGTAGGATTTTTACATCTTCTAAAATAATCATAGAACTCATCTTTAAGCTTAATTACAAAATGCTTCCAGTAATATACAATTACTTGAAGTACAATTTTTATCTTTATTAACAATCTGGTTATGTGCAGCACACATAATGTAGTTAAAATATCTTGATACGTGAAGACAAACATTGTACAAACTTCCGTTAAACATCATATATGTTCAGAAATAATATGAAAAATATTAAGAGAAACACAAAATATTTCATCGCAAAAACGTGGCCAGTTTTACTGATCAACTCAAAGTGGAGATGATTTGAAATAACTAAGCGTATCTCCGGTAGTGGACTGTAAAAAATATCTGTTATTTAACAGGTTCTGTATTTTGTGGTTCACATGGTGTTTTCTGTTTATTTACATTTGTGAATTGCATTATGGGAGTTTTGTCTATGCTCTGTTGACTTTTGATGTTGAAAATTCAACACTGCAAATTAACAAAAGGACTTTTATGGATATTTTAGTAGTTTGAGACAAGATATTGTTTAAGAAATAATATAGATATAGAATTAAGTCTGTAAAATAACAGGAAAAAAGTACTGGCAGTTTGACATGTTTTTGTACCATAATTTACAACACAAACACACAATATATCACTTTAAACTATTGAAAATGTCAATAAATACTTAATAATACTTTTTTCAACTTTTTAACATTAAAAGCTTTTGGAGGAAAGATCAATATCCCATAATGCAATTCAATTCAATTCAATTTTTTATGAAAAAATTCATAAATAATTGAAAAAAAAAAAACATGAATCATGAACACTGTTTTTTACAGTGTGGGTGATATGATTAACAGAAAATGTTTTGTAAAAAAGAAAAGAACAGCACATTTCAGCCTGTGACTATCATTTCAAACATAAAGTAGTATTTCTTTACCATTTCTTGCAATATTTTTCCATTATTTTTCTCTGTTTGTTTTGACCACTGCTTTTGTTTCTAGAATCTTTTGTAACCCCTCAACTGCATTCTAAAAACACACTCATTTTAACCATTGTCTTATATCCCTTTTTCCCATCCCACTGCCCACATGTATTTTTTTTATTTACAAGAACATGTTCTGTGTGAACGGCCCTTTAGGACAAGCAACATGTTCTGCATTATGATCCTTTGTAGAGTATCACATGGAGCATTAATCATGTGTGCAGTCATGTGCTCAGATCATTTTTTTTCTCTCCTGCTATCATTGGCGAATTGTCAACTTCTGTAACATTTGTTGATTGTTTTATTTAAAAAAAAAAAAACAACAACAGCAATTCCTACATTTAAAAGAATTCATGGCTTTGCATTTGAATTAATCGCTAAACAAATAACTTTTTCTAGTCCTAGACTTAATACTTTAGAGTTAAAATGTCTACTTTTCATGACAAAGATGTTTATAGACAGTACATACAACATACTTCCCCAGTGCACAAAATAGTATGATACAAGTAACATGATTTGACACAGGGGAAAAAAGAGCCTTGCTAATGTAATTTAAGTTAGATTTTATGAGATCAGATAATAATGTAAACATACTGTAAATATACTGTCACTTGATAATACATGATGTTAAACGAATAGTTAAATCGTTTCATAAAGGGGAAAAAAGAGCCTTGCTAATGTCATTTGAGTTAGATTTTATGAGATCAGATAATAATGTGAACATAAATATACTGTCACCTGATAATACATGATGTTAAACGAATAGTTTTTAAAGAATGTAACCAAATTGTTTCAGTGAGAATTGTCTTCCGATAACAACGAAAAGAGACATTCTCATATTTTAAATTTTATGTTTTACAGAAGAAATAAATAATATAATATCGTTTTAAAAATATTATTTTGGGTGGAAATTAATAAGCGAACTATCCCTTTAATATTTAAATTATTAAATCGCTGCAAGGCTATGTTGAGTGACGCTGATCACCTCTAGAGGGCATCAGGAGACCATTCTGTAATCCTGAAGAACCCTATGATTCATTTGCTGTCCTACATTGCATCAATTCTGACTCATTTGAGTTCATCTTTATTGCATCATTTGGCTAATGGACAGAACTCTGTCGTATAAAGAGAATGACAGTTGGACTGAATATCTAAGGTTACTCTATCCAGATTTTGTAGAAGCATAAAATAATTGCTATTTGGTTTTAATCTGCAAAGTAATAATTTAAAAGAAATAATTTAATAACCAGCAAGCTTTCTCTCACAGTCTCCTCTTCAGTTCGACTAAGAACAAAGATTTAATATCATTTAACCCTTGTGCATTGTTCAAATTTACCACCCTTTTGTTATGTTAGGGATGAACACATCCACTGAATTAAACTGCTGTAAAAATGCATCAGATATTTTTTTAAGTTTTTTTTTTTTTTTTTTTTTTTTTTTGCATAAATCTGTTAATCAACCTTAGTCCTGATCAAAACTACTAAATAGTTTAGAAAATTACAGGATTTGAACTCTTTATTTGCCAAGTTCACAAATGATGTCACTGATCTGGTGAAAAAAAACCACACAAAATGACATATTTACAATATAAAAAGTAATTTTGGACTGTATTTTTTTTTACCTTTTATCACAGTCTTGGACATGTGAACGATTAGTAACAACATTGGCTTCGATACATTGTTAGATTTTCATTTTTTCTCCCTAATTTACTTTTGGTGGGTGTTTTTGCCCCATTGACTTCCATTATAACCACATTTGATGGTGCATAAATACACAGTCTTTGTTTTTGTTTACTGTAGTTCTGAGATGCATATTTTGATTTTCTCAGACACATCAAGGTAAGTGCATAAAGGTCACTCTCACACACTCACAGACACACATACACACACTTTAATTTGCCGTTATACACCATATAACATCCAGAAACTAAGATTTTTTTGCACAGGCCTATCTAAAGGGTTAATGGTGATCAACAGTAAAAATGACACATTTTACCTCCTTAATTTGACCTCTTTACCCTTCTAAAAAAACACCAATAATCAAAAATGCATGATTATATTTTGTCATGGTTTTGTAATAAAAACAATGTGGATTTAATGGAAGTCAATGGTACAACAGTACATTAGGGAGAAAAAATGAAAATCAATCAAAAACAATGCATCAAAGGCAATGTTGTTTTACATGTCCAAAACTTTAATAAAAGGTTACAAAAATCCAGTTCACAGTTACTTTTTATATTGAAAATACGTCATTTTGTGTGTTCAGTCAGTGAGATCATTTATGAATTTGGCATTTAAAGAGTTAAAATCCTTAATTTTCTAAGCAATTTAGTAGTTTTGATCAGGACTGAGGTTGATTAACAGATTTATGCAAATAAATCTGAAAAAATATTAATCTGATGCATTTTTACAGCAGTTTAATTTAGTGGATGTTTTCATCCCTAAGCATTATCTCAAAATATGTGTCAGTGAGATTTGTCACCAAAAATCATTCTGCTAGCTGAAACAGAGAAAGTTATGGCCAAATTAAAACTCAAAATCACCCCAGAGTGGATGAAAACATCCCCAACAGTAGGGTTATTATTGAATTACACTATTAGGTGAATATTTTACCTCCCCCGAATTGTGTAAATTTTGTTATTGATATTGTTTACATTATTATTTTATCGTTATTGTTATTATTTACTTATTTAAGTTTTTTTGCATGTGTTTTGTTACTTTCTATATTGTATAAAAAAAGTGAAATGATTGGCAGAGAAAAATGTATCCCTTTTAAGCTGAAATATTGTATTGGTTATGCTGCTACACTTAAAAAAAAGAAAAAGAGAATGACAGTTCAATTGGACTTTAACAATGAGAGATGACTCTTGCGTCAGAAAAGAACAGAATCCAAATCTTATATATGAAAAACAACATCAAACTTTGAGTGTTTGATGATAGGAAAAAAAAACAACCATCAAAAATGGCTTTGATGTGCTTGAAAAATCCTGAGATGAGAAAATATGACATTTGACGGATTGTCTCTGTAGAGTGCATGTGTCAAAATCGGTGCCATATTTAATTCATTCGCTAATGGAAGCACGGCTATGTCGTTGCACTGGAGTGTCAGTTGCATTGATCTCAATCCAGTTGTCCAGAAGAAAGATGCAAGCTGAATAGACATGATGAATAGGAATGCTGCCTGGTGGCATGACCTCTGTGGGATAGGCTCAGTGGTAAAATACCAGCATCAGGGCGTAGCACAATTCTTTGTACTTCATGTGATGCTTGGCTGGTTGTTTTAATTGTAGGCAAAGGAGGTGCTAATGTGCTCAATTTGTGAGGTTGGTGAGAAAATGACAAAGAGAATAAAAGACATAACTGAAATTCAAAAGTTGGTAAGAGTTTGTTTTTGAAAGATTTTGGGCTCAACAAGGCTGCATTTATTTGATCTAAAATAGCAAAAACTGTAATATTGTGAAATATTATTACTAGATAAAATGATTGTTCTGTATTTTAATAGAAAGTCAGAATTATTAGACCTCTTGTGAAATTCAGTTCTTTTTCAAATATTCCCAAAGTGCTATTTAACAAAGGTTTTTTTTAACACGCTTGCAAACATAATAGTTTAAATAACTAATTACTGATCACTCATTTATTTTGTTATCATAATTATGACAGTACCTAATATTTTTATAGTTGTTTTGAAAGATAACTTTTTTTTAGCTTAAAGTGCAATTTAAAGGTCTTCACTTGGTTGAATTACGCAAGTTATTGGATAACAGTGGTTTGTTCTGTTCAATTGAAAATTCCTTGAAAAGTCCTTGACTATTGCTTTTGAAAATGTAAAAACAGTTTTTATTCCAGCCTAAATCAACAAAAAAGACTTCCCCCAGAAGGAAAAATATTCTAGGAAATACTGTGAAAATTTTCCTTGCTCTGTTCAGGGTGTCTTGCTGGGTCTTAAAAAGTCTTAAATTTCAAAACATACATTTTAGGCCTTAAAAAGTCTTAAATTCTCTGACATATTGTGTTGTAGGTCTTAAAGGTCCCATGAAATTAAAATAAAGTTTTTTAGATGTTAGTATCAGTATTGTTATTTTTTAGGATATCTATGAGCTAGTTTCTATAAATTAGCATTTAGAAGATATAAAACTGATATAAACATGTAAAGCTTGTAGTTTGTCACTTCCGCCTAAATGGATCAATGATTTTTTTCACGTCACCTCATACTTCAGTTTCTCATCAAATCTTGACCAATCAAATGCTCTCTAGTATCTGACATGCCCCGTCCCCTTCAAGACACTTTGACACATTTGATGCGCTTGAGCTCAACCACTCTCACTGGCAGAGTGGTGATAAAACAAAAATATTGGCTGTTTTATAAAAAGGGGAGGAGCTACACGATGTCCCAACCTCTCTTTGTGTTTCGGTTGAGATTACGTCAAACAGTGCTTCCCACACATAGATTTTACTTGGGCGGGCCGCCCAGGTATATTAACGGCCGCCCAGGTATATTTGGTGAAATTTTTCTTTTTATTAAAAATGTCCGGGATTCGGCTTTTGGTTTCGCTTTCTAAGCTGTCGTCATTTTTATTTTAAGCCTGATTTACTCAAAATACTTGGCTTAGCAGCTGACAGCGCCTGCACAGCCGCAAGAGCGAGAGAAACATTATATAATTAATTCTTTGATCTAAACGACTCAGATAAACTTTTCTATTTACTCAGAGAGGACGAAATTGCATCTAAACTGGCTGCTAAATGTTTGTACACCGTTAGAAATGGTCAATTAACTAATTTGTCTTATTTAAATCTACACTTCTTATTCTTGTAAATATTATATATTTTTAGAGAATTTTATTCCATAGATTTTTTTATTCCTTTATGTAATTTATTTATCATTTGCTGTGTATATATATATATATTTTTTTTTTTATATACGGTGCATATTAATGATTTTAGAGTTTTTTTTATGCTCTCAGAGCTGCTTATGAAATAAAGTAGGCATACATGCAAATGAGGAGGGCATGGCCCGTGAGTCTCATCACAGTTTGTTTTGTCTTCTTATTGGCCCAGTGTCCACTGGGGTTTTACACTCATGGAATTTACATGAGAACGAGGAAACAGTGGTGTCTGAGGCTCACAGTATGCCCATTTCCATATACTGATCTTTTATTATTCTACTATGCCTTGGTATACGCAGAATTTTATTATAGGGCACTTTTTAATACGTTTTAAGACTAGATTTGATCAAGGGATTTTTACCAGATGTCCTATTGGACCATGGTTTTTTTTGCTTAAAAGTGAAGACCCCACTCAGTGTTTGTTCTGCACAATTCCTATTACTGTAAAACACATTCTATTGGACTGTCCTGCATTTAATGACTGCAGATTTTTTTTTAACGAAATGAACTCACCCAAAGAGATATTCAGCAAAGTGTCACCAGGAAAAAAAATGTCATTTTTATCATGTATTAACATTAAAAACCGTATCTAATTTATGTATTCATTTGTTTGTAATTTTTAATTGTGTATTTATTAATGACATGTTTTTGCCATGAAAATAGCCTTTGTCGCTGACATGGCATTAAATAAAAATATATGATATGTATAAACAAATAAAAAACGGTTATAGAAGCTTATCAACCACAGCTATAGTATATAACTAAAGCTATAGTATATAACTACAGTATATAACTAAAGCTCACGCCACCTTAGCCAGCCATAGCAGGGCTTCATCAATAATTTAAGGACGTTTTCCTTTGCTGTTAGGGCTCAAAAGTGAAGTGAAGCGAAAGGCACATGGTCTCTTCTCTATAAATAATGCCTGTGCCAGTGCTAGTGGACAACCCGATCACACGTTTTTCCTCTCTTGTTGTCTTTTAATTAACACTTCCATTTCCAATAGCTCTGAGATCAGAGACCGAATGCTTAGATGGGGAGTTGGGCTGGATGTAATATCGCTTATGTCATTGTCAGACGTGTTTTATGACTCAGTGTTGAATATTTAGCATATGTGTCAATAGACTGTCATCTTGTTCCACAACGTCAACTTATAGGAGTTTAGCACTCACGGTCCTACGGTTCCTGTTGATGGTTAATTGGCAATGTTTTGGCATTCTGCAAAATATGTTATGTAAAATGTTACTTTTGAAAATTTTGAAGGTCAGTGTGTTTTTATGGTGTGCTTCTGAACTTGTTGTTCATGTTTCAGTAGGAAAGCAGCAGGTTTTCTATTGATAGTAATTAGAAATTTTTACCAAATCAGAATATTAAAACCATTACAGATGGATCATGTGACATTGAAGATAATGATACTGAAAAATCATCATCGTTCAATTAATCAGCTTTGTCATCACAGAATTGAAATGACATTTTGAAATAGTAATCGTAAAGGTATTTTGTTAATAATGATTCTAATATAATTGTAATAATATAATGTTTATTTTTAGAAGTGTACATTTTACAGAAAGCAATGAGCTTGTGTTAAGATGCACAAAACATTTACTTTTAAAAAGGAAAAACTGATATTGTACATATATTTTTCCTATACTTACAGAAAAGTGCCAGTCTTTGACAAAAATGGATATCTTGATTATCTGATATTTTTAATCGTGATTTCATAATATATAAATACAAAAAGAATAGCAAAGTGAGTGGAAAAAATAAATAACTTAAAATTGTGGACTTCCATTACTTCTCTGGCAATTTTTAAATAACGGTCCATTAGTTGATGTTAGTTAATGTATTTATTTATTATAGGGGCCACACATACTGTCTGGCTAGTTTGTGTCCTAGGCTAAAAAGGCAATAATGGTCCAACATTCCTGACCATTATCACCAATATAGCCCAGATAAACAGGGCATTAGCATATTGGAAACCGATTTTAAATTAAAATTTTCCTTTCCAGTTATCAAAGAAATAATTTGTTCCTTAATTATAGTTTTGTAACTATTAAGTTGTTTTAAATTCAAAATTGTAATAATAAACATTAGTGTAAAACCTATGAATGGTAAAAAAACAACATATTTCTGGGTCTCCACTTTTTCCATGGCCTCCTTTTCGGTTTTAACAAACTTATCCCTCAAGTTTTTCCAATTTTTTTTTTTCCAAAAATGTCTTTCCTTTCCTATGGCTGTCGCAATTTCTAGCCAAGAATTATTGATCATCTAGTTATCCCTATGATCACGCATGGACGGATCATAAAGATGTCTGTACAGGCGTACCTGTACACAAAAAAGTGATTAATATTCAACTCAAATTCACTGCGGTGCCGCGCGAACTGTTCGCTCGAGTCTTGAAAAAAGTTGTGCGCTCCGCCAGCCAAAATCATGTCACGCGCACCCAAAGCAAACCTCCGCCAACACGTCACAATCGGCGCGTGCACTCAAGCGGACTATAGCGAAGGCATCAAGTATAAATCAGCCTTGAGATGTAGTCTTTAGGAAGCAAAGTGTCATTTAAAATTTATAACACTTGATTGACACCAGAGATATTTGCAATTCATTTGACACTCCTAGCAGTGCTATACTCCAGCTAATATTTAGTCATTTGTCTATTTAGACCAGATCTGATCAGAACTATCACCCTCAACTTTCACTAGATTGCTAACAAGCAATTGCTAAAGAGCCACTATTATGCATTAAAAAGGCCATATTTTGGTTTTGTCTGGATCTGTCTCCAACAACATGCTGATATGCATGCAAGGTCAAAAAACACTTTCATTGTTTTATAATATGGATTTATGTTTAACATAAATCCTACATCCTATATGATTTGTTCAGCGATTACACTTTTTCCAAACCTGGTTCGATGACCCAGTCTATTGTGATTGGTCGACTGCATTCAGCACAAGACGGAAAGAAAGACCCATGGTGCAGAGTATATGTGTGAGCCCAATGCAGGAATGCATTAAAGCACAACTCAGTTCCTGGAGGGTCATAGCTCGACACAGTTTAGTTCCAACCCTAATGAAACACACCTGATCAAACTAATTGAGTGCTTTAGACTTGTTTGATGCTGACAAATAGGTGTGTTTAAGCAGGGCTGAAACGAAACTCTGAAGGGCTGCCGCGATCCAGGAATTGAGTTTGACACCCCTGCATTAAAGCAAACCCACACCCTGGACTCCGCTAGAGTTTAAAGGGTTCAAGTTTTCCCAGTCTGTCTCCTCATATATGGCAACGTTTAGGTGTCAACAGGAAACAGCTAAAGATTTGAAACCAAGACGATTCATATTAAGGACGTTGAGTAGACTTTTTTTTTTTTTTTTTTTAAACATGGTGCACTTTCAGATTTAAACCTCAGATGGATGTTTTCATTCACTTAGAGCTGCATGGAAGGTAATTTTCAAAAACCCATAATAGGGGCTCTTTAAATATTGATCCAGTCATGTCCCTTAAAAAATTGCTTGTCGGGACAAAGAATGATTATTCAATGCTGATTTTCCATTATGACTTTAATGTCACCTACAGACAATTGAGTTACCTGCCACAGGATTGACAATGTCATGAAGCACAAGTGAGCTAATAGAAAGTGACAATACATGAATTTAACTATTATTTGACAAGCACATCAATCTTAATACTGATAAAGCCGTTCGACCTCTTATAAACTTAAAGATATGCTCAAATAAACATTTTTTTTTGTATGAAAAAATAAAAATGACTGCTTCAAACAGTGTATCTACTGTTTTGTGTTTTGAAACCCCATGAAATGCCTTGCCCTGTTAAATTTTATTCCCTTTTTTTTTTCTACACGGAAAGATGAACCCAACATTTATTTTTAGAAGTAATTGAAAATGTTGAGCTCAGCTTGTATTGAAGCTGGAATATTCGAACAGTGTAACCCTGCGCTTGTGTTTGGTCAGTGAGAGGTCTGGGTGGGCACAGATCAGTTTGGTTTACAGAGGCTTTGTTCTGCCTCTGTTTGTGACTGAGTGAGCTACAGGAGTGCAGATTAGAGCCAGGCTTATTTACCAAGGGTGGAGAGCCTTTATATAACCTTAGTAAATTCAGGAATTGGAGAAAGAAAAAAACACAAAAAGAACAATAAGATAATAATTCACACTCCCATTATTAACTTTAATAATTCACACTCCCTCATAAGAACTAAGTGAAAAGAATGGAGACCTCTGTACTTGAATAAATGAAAGAAGGAGAGGCACTCTTAATAAATGGGAAAATAAAAACAGAAATAGTTCATTACATGTTTGATTCCTAATGTCTGCTAAACTGATAGAATTTCTACATAGCTTTGCTGTATACCATAACACACGGAGTCTCTTCTCATAGAATAAAACTCAAATCAATATTTCATGCTAGTTTATTTGTTGATTTGGTAAGTAACTGTATAAGAAGCAGGGTAATGTGTTGCACAATCAGCCTTCATCTTTGATTATTTTATTGCATTTAAAGCTACATTAGAAACCACATTTAAAAAGGGTTTATACAACTGAAAACAGCTGTTTATTTGTTTTAAATGTACAAAATGGGTTTTTTAAAAACATTTTAAATGAGTAGTAAATATGATATAATATGTTTAGTATTACTAGGTCATTATTTATTGGGATGTTGATCATGTGACCCTGGCCTTGTTTCCATCTGGTATCAATATGCTGTATTTTTTTAGTGATCCAATCACATTTGTTCAGCAAAGACGCATTAGATCTTGGTATTAACGTGTACCTCTGGAACTAGTGGATTTCAGCTTGCTGTTTCATCCCACATTTGGGTCAAATATGTACAAATCCAACTTTTGGGATACTTAATTTTAATTATTTAAACTAATTGGCTTAAAATCAAGATTTAAAGGGGACCTATTATGCAAAAATCACTTTTATAAGGGGTTTAAACAGTTGTGTGGCAGCAGTCTGTGAATATAACCAGCTTCTAATGGTGAAAATATATTAATTCAATTTTTTTATAATCACACTTGATCAAAACTGCGCAGAAACTCTTTGATTGACATTCTCCCTTTGTACGTGTTATCAGAGGGAGAAAGCCCCGCCCATTAGTGATGATCTCTCCCTCATTAGCATAGCAAGTTAGACTTGTTTTTGAATCTGCCATTATCCTGACACATAGGCATTTGTAGCTCCGTCCTCTTTTGGAAAGAGCACAATCTCATTTGAATTTAAAGCAAAAGTCACCAAAATGGTACAATTAGAAACAAAGCTTAAAATGGGCAGTTTCCAAGAGTTATAAAACAATATTTGTTGGGTATTTTCGGCTGAAACGTCACATACACACTCTAGAAACATCAGAGACTTATTTTATCTCTTGTAACAAGGGTCATAATAAGTTTCCTTCTATTGTTTAGAGTGTCACTTTTAATTTGTATGAATTTGTATGATTTCATTTGTATATTTTGTTTCAATCTGCTCAAGTGGCAGGGATGATTATGTTTAGGCTGGAGTTAGAGGCAAGCTTTCTTTTAAAGAAATGTTATATTTTCATGCTAATTAGGCTGTATGAATTCATTGGTATTGGCCACAAATGAGCAAAACTGTAAAATAGTTACAAATTGTTACTATATAGTTACACATTGCTAAACAAAAATGAAAAATGTCAAGGAGAAACAAAGATATGCATTTTGTATTGTCAAGCCAGGGACAGACTCTGGCTAAGATTTTTTTTTTTCTAGCATGAATATTTATCATATGCACATGAATAGAGAATAAGGCAGAGGGAGGGAGCTAGAGAAAATAACACATCTATCTTTCAATGCCTCCTACTGAGAACAGAAAAAACAGATCAGTCTAAACTCTCCCGTTCTGTGAAAAAGCAGCAATTTGACAAAAATGTGACTTTGCAAATATGTGTAATCCTTAGAGCAGATTAATAAATTCAGAAAAGTTAATGTTGATGGAGAAACAGATCCTCCTCTTCTTTAAAATCTTTTTTTTTTTTTTTATCATTCCTGCATACTGGAGTGAAAGGAAGAGTGAAGAGCAACATAATAGAGGGAGTTGTTTGCTGTAATTTTTATGCTCAGGCTGGAGGAGGAGGAGCAGACATGTGATGGAGCTTGGCCACGCCCCCCAAAACATAGACACGATCTGTCTGTAACACACTGAATAGACTCCCGCTGCAGCTGCTGCCCGACACTGAGGGAGAAGGAGAGACAGAAGAAGTGATTGAGAAGAAGAGAGAGTTGCACCGGGACAGACTGACAGTGAGCAGGAATGTTGTCTAGCCGCTGATTCACTGCAGGGCGAGAGGAAAAGGACAAACACTTCTGTCTCATTGTCTTTGTTTCGTACGCACCGGTGGCAGTAAACTGGGACGGACTGAGCAAACGTTCTCTGTCAGGTGCGTCTGAGCCCTTCTCTGATGGATTGTGTCTTCTGTGGAGCAGCGTAGAGCAGCCATGGGAAACCAGGAAACCCGGGTGGAAGATCCGGACACAGGTCTGAAAAACATATCACCATGCTGTGGATCTGATGCTTTTCCATTCATTTTGGATAAGGGATTGTATGATTGTTAGAGCGATTGACTCTCTTTTTGTTTAGTCCTGTTATTCACTTGCTCCATAGACGTATGCCGGTATTTATTAATTCAATATTGTGATAATGAACATGCACTATATTAATATTGTGGGCACTTTAACATACAGAGAATTATTATTTGAACTTTTAGAGTGCTTTTTAAGAATATTCACATCGTATTTGCAGTGGTGTGGTCACACTTTACAATAAGGTTTCATTAGTTAATGTTAATCAATTCATTTACTGACTGAACTAATAATGTACAATACTTGCACAGCATTTATTAATGATAATTCAACATTTACTAATGCATGATTAAAATCTGAATGCATGCTTGTTAACATTAGTTAATGCACTGAGAGTTAACATGAACTAACAATAGACAGCTTTATTTCCTTTAACTATCAAGAATAAATACTGAAATTAACATATTGTTCATTGTTTGTTCATGATAGTATATACATTAACTAATACAACCTTATTGTAAAGTGTTACTAGTGGTGTTCATAACAGTGCCAAATGCTTGGAGACTTAATTGGTTAGCTTAGTTCAAACATTAACAATTTCACATATTTATCTGGCCTGATATTAATCTACATGCTGAAATATTGATTGAATATACTGTGACTGTTTATAGCGTTTTCTATGTTAAGACTGCAGTAAGGCTCCAATAGTTAACATCAGTTACTAAAACTCATGATGAAAACTAGTTGATGCCTAATAACACAAACATTACGATTGATTAAATGCAGTTACACTAATAATATGTTAAGGATTTTTTTGTTATTATACATCTTAAAGTAACGCTTTTTTGTAGCTCAGCTCAAAAATCAGTTAATTTGACTAAACTTGGGATGAAAATTCAATTCAGTTCATCTTTATTTATATAGCGCTTTTACAATGTAGATTGTGTCAAAGCAGCTTAACATAGAAGTTCTAGTAAATTGAAATTGAAACTGTGTCAGTCCAGTTTTCAGAGTTAAAGTTTAGTATTCAGTTTAGTATGGTTTAATTTTCACTGCTGAAAGTCCAAACACTGAAGAGCAAATCCATCGATGCACAGCTCCACAAGTCCCAAACCAAGCAAGCCCAGTGGCGAGGAACAAAACTTCACAAATTGACAAAAGTGAAGGAAAAAAAACCTTGAGAGAGACCAGGCTCAGTTGGGCATGACCATTTCTCCTCTGGCCAAACTTCTTGTGCAGAGCTGCAGTCTAGGCGCCGGAGGCTGGAGAATGCTGGACGTCCATCGTGGAGAAGCTGCAGGTGTGAGTAGGTCTCCGGCGGGTGTTCAGGCTTGCCCATGGGATCATTGTGGAGACTCGCCAGTCACTGGGGTCTTTCAGGAATCAGTCTCATGCTCTCCACTCCTCCATGACCGCCACAGCATCTGCTCAGGATACGGCCTGGTCCAGGGTTATGGAGACCTCTAGAAGTCTTCTATGGTTGGCATCATTTCTTCACAGGACTTGGATTATATCAATGGCACTGCACAATCTGTAGAGGCCTCGGGATGTGTATCCCCAAATGGAAATGGAGAACAAAGAAAACAATTAGCGTAGCTGCTGTTCATAGTGTATTACATAATGTAAAGCTGTTTTTTTTTTTTTTATCTTAGGTTAATATCTTAGTAAGTGCCTAATAACACAAGCATTACGATTGATTCAATGCAGTTACACTAATAATATATTAAGAATTCTTGTTATTATACCTCTTAATGTAACCCTTTTTTGTAGCTTAGGTCAAAAATCAGGTAATTTAACTAAACTTGTGACAACCTGTTTTTTTTCTTTTCTTTTTTTAAATCTTAGGTTAATTTCTTAGTTAATGCCTAATCACACAAACATTACGATCGATTAAATCCAGTTACACAAATAATATATTAAGTATTTTTTGTTATTATACCTGTTAATATAGATAATCGATAATAATAATAAGATATCGTGATAATGCCGTATACCATAATAAAAGCTTGAGCAATTTATCACAACAACAAAATTTTAATATTTTCATAAGCCTACTCTATAATCATTTTCTACATTTTGTCTCATCTGCAGTTTCCCATTCTCTTCCACTGTTTCTTTCTGTCGTTGGTTCTGGTTTGCATTTTCTCTCAGTATCGGTGTGTAGCTGTAGGGGGTGAACACAAGCTGAAAAGAGAAACTGAGCTTTTCTTCTTACTGTATATGTCTGGATCTTATTGCTCTTCATCGCCGCTGTGTGTGTATTTCACCCTAACTCTGAGCATCTCAGTAGTCTTCATACAGCAAAGCAAGTATCATGTTGCTTATATAGGGGATTTAAACAAGCACCCAACACCAAGTAATCACCCCGTCCCACCACATACTTGTGCTGCAATCATTAACGAGACTTGCGATTTTTCATCTGGCGGGCCATACATTTCTCATAAATTTAATTTCAAGGAGGGTTAATTGTAGCTGATTTATTGTAGTCTTTGGTGGAATAGAAAGGAGGGCAGTACAGTAATCAAGCCTGCTGGTTATGAAAGCATGTATTACACATCCTGCTGAAAAAAATTCCCCTGAATTCTGTCACTGTGATTATTATTATTATTTTTTTTACTTAAACACTGAAATGACTATTTGTATAGAATACAAAGTATTTTTCTTTAGCTGTGTATAGTACTTGAATATCAGTCACCTGATTGGATGTTCATGCATCCAAGCATCTAGTCAAACATTCTACAACCCAGGCTCATTGGAAATACATGCATTTTACAAAAATGTAAGCTGAGGCATTGCTTTGGGTATGTTTTGTTGTACATTTCAGATTTAGTCAACGTGAGGTTGCTGTCTTTTATTTGAGAGTCTGAAATGCCTTATTTGGGTAAGTGTCAGATACACATCCTTCTTTTTTTTATTCTTTTTTTTATTGAACATTTTAGATTTTGAACTATATACAACAAAAACCCCAAGATCCACCCAATAGAAAGGTAAAATATAATAAAAGCAGTAATAGTGCAATAATAGGTACAAAATCAGGATTGAAACATATCTGATATAAAGTCTCTCTTATATTTGACCAAAATTGTACAGTTTTCTTCCTGGCGCCATTTATTTTGGCTGTGCTATATTCCAAACTAATAATGTCCAGTAGGTAGAGTTTCCAAGAAAGATCAACTGGAGTACTTTCAGCCATAGTTTTAGGATCTTTTTTTTTTTTCGCAGCAGTCAGAACAATGGACGGAATCCTTCTTTGGTTGATGGAAAAAGAGAGTGATGAATCGTCCAGCAGGAGAAAAATTAACTGATCACATTGGGTCTGAGTTCTCATTTGATCTGATAGAGTATACATTCTTTTTGTATGAGAATGCAGGGCATGTTGTACAGATCACGAACTAGCGAGCCACTGACCAAAACTCAACCAATAGTGTTTTCAGAAGCAAATGTAAGAGAAATGTGCGTCAAATTTTACCATGATTCTACATTGCTTTTACCTGTGTTGTGGAAACGTGTTTCGTTGGAATCGAACCCAAGTGTTCTGCATCAAACACTGTACAACGTGAGCTACTGAGCAAACTGATCATGCTGAAAAAGTTGTCATATTGAGACAGATAGGTTAGACAAAAGTATTTGATTACAAATCATAGACCGTTTAGTTATTTTGTAGTATTTATTTGGTGTTGTGCAAACTGCATGAAAATAATCCTTTTATCGTTGATATATCCCTGTAACTATAATTAGTGTGAAAAGGAACAAAAGTTGTTGATGTCATATTGGTCCGTAGTGTTCTTGATTGATTTCGCCAGTATTTAGACTGTAACTGTGCGTTCACACCGAAGGTGGTGAGAGCGTCAAAGTTCTCTCTGGCCGCCCTGGCGACAACTCTGTCTGCCTTCACAGCTCCGGCGGCGAGAGCATCAAAATTCGCTACATTGATCTCGTATTTAAAGGAGCTGTTGCAGCATTATCAGTTACATTCCCGCATAAAACATGCTTTCTAGCATGAAAATGTTGCACACTTTTTATCAAATTCATTTAACAATGGAAGATCAAGTTGCATGTGGTGTGGCTTTGCTCCAATTATCCAATATGCATCTATATGTTTAAAATTCTGAATATATATATGAAAAAATATATAACATTAATGCACATCAGTAACTCGCCTGAAACTTTTTAAATGTATGTCCCTGTAAGAAAACATTGTAAATAATTGGAAATCCGGCGACCACAATAATCAAGCCCTTGGGAACAACTGTGGTCGGAACCAAAGTTCACAGGGCTGTGTTCTCTGGACTCCTCTCAAGCGGTGGACTTCTACATTCCGATTGCTTGCCGCCGAACCGTGTCATAGCTCATTACCATAAAGTTGACTTGATTTCAACTCTCCTGGACGCCCACACCGGCGAAGATGCGCCGCGCTGCTCCTCACCGCTTATCGCCGCCAGCTCCCATTGAAAATGAATGACTTCCGGCTACTTTGACGCTCTCGCCACCTTCAGTGTAAATGCACAGTAAGGCTGTTGTATATTTCTAGAAACTGCGGTCAAACTTATGTTGAAGTACGTTTTTGCAGTTTCACAAAAATCTAGAAATGTAGGCTGAAGAACGTATTTCCAATGAAAAGTGCATTTTCACACTGCACATACAGGGTTAACACCGCAGAGTAAGGTTTCATAAACCAAGGTTAAATGTAATGTAACCCTGGCTCTAAATTTAAACAGTGTTTAGAATGACAAAGCCATTTCAATAAAATAGACATAAGATCAGTTGGGAGAAAAGGTTTCAATTTCAACTTTGAGCCAACATTTTGGGATTTAAGCTTCTAAGGAATCACAGCAAGCAGCATCTTAGCAACAGCACAGCAACACCCTAGAGCAGTGGTGGAAATTGCAAGCACCACTAACATTTTTTTTTCTGAATATATAAAAATGTAGTTATTTATTTGTCCATACGTGTGCTAGAAATGTGCCGAGTGCAACAGAATGAAATAAGTCTCAGAGGGGAAGAAAGAAAATCACAGTGTGTGAGTGTTATCATCCACATTTCACCTCAGGGGATAAACTTTGTTGCATTTCCATTTCAAAGTTTGCTTCATTTCATCCAGCTTTAACTGCAGAGATTTAATGCAACAGTCTGCTTTATCTCGCCATCCTCTTTCCTGGCTGTCTCTTTCTCCAGATCACTTATATATTGTGTTTTTGACTTATTTACGACAGCTCATGAAAGTTGATATTCAGATCTCTGTTGTTATAATCCTCTCCTGTCTTGGTGATTGGATCTTGGATTTGAAATCGAGTTCTCTGATGTTGGTCTTCCTAGTAAGGCCACTAATAGGTTTCTTTGTAAGACATGCTGGAATTTGAAGTTCTGGTGTGTGTGCATGTGTGTGTGTGTGTGGTAAATGAGGATGTGTGTTGTCTGGCAGAGAGATTGCTGCTCACAGCCAGTTTACCACCACAGGAGCCTTATCTATGATGGAAAACACCGCCAAACGCTGTGTGTTTGTGGGTGTTTATGTGTGTGTGTGTGTGTGTGTGTGTGTGTGTGTGCTTGAGATGAAACAGTAGGTTGTTATTTTGAACACTCAAAACACTCCTGAGCTGAGGTCAGACTTTATCTACCTCTACAGCTTGACAGCGTTTGGCAATAGTGAAGAGTGTTTTAAGAAGTATCAGTAGCAATATCATGAATGTTCATGTTGATGATATTTCCTTACACTATTAAGATACTGATAATCTCTAGTGGGAAAAAAAGTGATTTATTTATGATGTAGAAGTTTTGGTCTGTTAGACTTGAGTAATCTTGACTGTTTTAAAAGTTCATTTCTCATTTAAGAATGAAGGAATTAGAACATTTTGAAGTAGCTGAATTTCGAATCTACACTACCTGACAAAAGTCTTGTCGATCCCAGTTGTAAGAGCAACAAATAATAACTTGACTTCTGATCATTTGGAAAAGTGGCAGAAGGCAGATTTTCTGATGAACCTTCTGTTGAACTGCATCCCAATCATCACAAATACTGCAGAAGACCTAATGTAACCCGCATGGACCCAAGATTCTCACAGAAATCAGTCAAGTTTGGTGAAGGAAAAATCATGTTTTGGGGTTACATTCAGTATGGGGGCGTGCGAGAGATCTGCAGAGTGGATGGCAACATCAGCAGCCTGAGGTATCAAGACATTTGTGCTGCCCATTACATTACAAACCACAGGAGAGCGCAAATTCTTCAGCAGGATAGCGCTCCTTCTCATACTTCAGCCTCCACATCTAAGTTCCTGAAAGCAAAGAAGGTCAAGGTGCTCCAGGATTGGCCAGCCCAGTCACCAAGACATGAACATTATTGAGCATGTCTGGGGTAAGATGGAGGAGGAGGCACTGAAGATGAATCCAAAGAATCTTGATGAACTCTGGGAGTCCTGCAAGAACGCTTTCTTTGCCATTCCAGATGACTTTATTAATAAGTTATTTGAGTCATTGCAGAGATGTATGGATGCAGTCCTCCAAGCTCATGGGAGTCATACACAATATTAATTCTTTTTCCACTGCACCATGACAAAACTATTCTATACTGTACATTATTTCTGTTAAGTGACAAGACTTTTGTCTAAGCAAAGTCAGACCTTACTGTCCTAATTAAATAATTAAAAATCAACGCATAATCATATTTTGGTAAAATAAGCATAATCTAGAGGCCTTTGCCTTTCATATGAGCCACTTCTGATACCAAATGATTAACTAGAAGTCAAGTTATTGTTTGTTGTTCTTAAAACTTGGATAGGCGACAAGACTTTTGTCATGTAGTGTACATCTGGAATAATTTAATTTTACTACAGTTGTGAGTTTAGGCTTTACATCTGTGAACATAAATGATTAATAAATGCAATGTTAAATACTACTAGTTAAGCAAATGCAGTTTGTTGCAACAAGTCTTGCTAAACATGTATATACACAAGCCCTCATATTTTGGCTGAACTACAGATGTGTATGAAATCATTAATTCAGAGCTCAGAGTTTTGACCACTTGCCCAGTAAAATGAAATATGTTTGTGGTTGCCTTTGATAAACCTTTAATGCATTTTCCATATATCAGTTTTAATCACATTGTAGTAGTGATTTCAGCCTGTTTTGTTTGCTAAACTCTTGAGCACTTTTAGAAGGTGGATTTGTTACACTCCTTTTTAAATATGTAATGTTACCACATGTTTTGAAATGTATTGCTTCATGTTTCTTATTGCTCATAATTTATCTACGGTCACAAGTTAATCCTGGGTATTCATAAGATGACATTTTATACTATACATTCCTAAACCTTTATGTCCTTATTTGCATATAGTATTTGCTTTGGCATTGTTTGAATGAACATACATGTGACCTGTTTACGTAAAAGTTCTAGCAATGCACATCCTCATTTTATACAGTATATTGCTGATTGCTATATATATTTTTTTCTTTTCAAATGAACAATACACACTATAAAGTTAAGAATAAAACAGTATTTTTCACTTCAATTGAGGCATTTTCCATCAAACTTTGACAATTTCTTTTCATCAAATGATGAAATCACATTGTTTCAGTTAACACCACAGAATTAATGGCAATTCTGCTTCAAAATAGCAAGTGTCTTTGTCTGGGGTTGAAAGTGGTGTGTAACACTTTAATTTGTGCCAGTTCTCACTATTAAATAGTGGCTTGCTTCCTGTCTATTATTAAAATATTAGCTGTTTATTAGAACTTATAAAATACATATTCTAAATGATCTTATTCTACATCCCTAATGGTACCTAATACCTAAACCTTTATAACTAAGCAGAAAATTAGGAGTTTATTAAGGCAAAAGTCATAGTTAATGGTTTATTAATAGCCAGAATTATACCTTAACCCTTGTGTATTGTTCAGATTTACTACCCTTTCGTTATGTTAGTGACTGTTTTTGGCCCATTGACATTTTTTGACTGCATTTTTTGATGATCAACAAATGACAAAATGTACCTCTTTCCAACAGGGAAAACCACCAAAAATATAGAATGCATGATTATATGGTGTCATGGCTTTGCAATCAAAAAATGTCATTATAATGGAAGTCAATGGGACAAAAACAGCCACTAACATAACTAAAGAGTAGTAAATTTGCCCAGAGTGTATTGTTTAGTTACGTTTTCCCAAAATAAGTTTTGTCACCAAAAATAATTCCAATTGCTAAAACACAGAGAATGTTGTGGCCACATTAATACTCACAATCCCCCCAGAGTGGATGAAAACATCTCTAACAGCACACAAGGGTTCAAATACAGTGGGACCAAAGTAGTGTATAAATTAGAACTATTATAATTTGACTTAAGTACAATGTGAAAAGCCGTAACACGGGTACTATAACATATGATTAATTAAAAATGTTGTAAAGACACTTAATATAAAGTGGGTTCATTCTGTCTAGCAATTACAAAATGAATTGCATAATAATGTGCACAGTTATGTACTTTAAATATAAATGTAGGTAGTTTTCAGATTTGCTACGACATACCCCTGGCTTCAGTGAGACAGAAGAGACTCCAAACCTAGTAGTCTTCACCACAGCAGAAATGTTCTTTTAAGGTTAGCTTAGGTTGAAGACTCGCTGTTTGGCTTCATGTTGTGAGAATGAGGTGGTTTATTGGAAGGGAATCTCATTTTATCTTTCCACACATTCCCTTCTGCCACAGCAGAGATATATGAAGGAAGGAAGTCAAAAGCTACAATTCCAAAAATCCACAAAATGAGTGTTTTTAAACAGAAATCAGATGTGGCTTTTAAACTTTTTTTTTCCATTCGTGTTTATTGAATGGGATGTTCAATGACAACAATGTTGTACGTTCTAGACAAGCATAATGGTGTTGTTTGCACTTTTCATGAGTGGAGAATGAACCAGCAGCTATTCAGATGACCCTCTCATTCAGATATGGCTCAACAGTGAGGCTATTTTCAGAAACTGAAAAGCACCACAATGTACCTTGTGTGCTGTTTGTCCATCAGGGTGGGTTAGAAAAATAGCCGGAAAAAAAAGCAATTGCTTGCTCTAAAAAAGGATTGAAGAGAGTTCCAACACAGCATGAGTGACTAGGTTCACATCGTCCACATGTTTTAGGGTCTGTGTAATACTGAACTTAGATGCCAAGTGTTTTGTTGAAGGGAAATGATAGAGAGAGAGTTTTGATTGTCTTGTGCGAGCATTTGGTGATAGGAACACAGTAATAACAGTTGTGGTCATTGGAACAACAGCTCTGTTTGTTTTCTTTGTCCAGCTCATCAGTCATTAAATGTGTAGTCAGCAGTGTTAGTTGTTTCAGCAGAAAAAAAAAAGAGAAGAATTTTGGTTCTGATTTCTGGACTTCAGAAATGTCTCTATCTGCTACAAAGAGAATAGCTACAGTATTTATAGCTGATCTGTGTGGGAGAGTAAACATGGTACTTGTATCAGATTCGTCTTGTTAACACTTTCTTTATGAACAAAAATGCTTTTGCTTTAGTTAGTGGTAAATTCTTTTTCTGGAGCATAAAAGGATATCGATACTAAAATAAAATAGGTGTAGTACAAATGCAATTTTATTCATTCATTCATTTTCCTTCGCCTTAGTCCCTTATTTATCAGAGGTCGCCACAGCGGAATGAACCGCCAACTATTCCAGCATATGTTTTATGCAGCGGATGCCCTTCCAGCTGCAACCCAGTACTGGGAAACACCCATATCTCATTCATACACTACGGCCAATTTAGTTCATCCAATTTACCTATAGCGCAGGTCTTTGGACTGAGGGGGAAACCGGATCACCCGGAGGAAACCCACGCCAACACGGGGAGAACTTGCAAACTGGCCTTTTTGTTGCCAATGCTTTCTTGCTGTGAGGCGACAGTGCCAATCACTGAGCCGCCGTGCTGCCTGGTTATACAGAATTTGTTCAAAATATATACTGAAAGCACCACTAAAATACACCAATAATTGCAGGTGGTAAAGGAGTGTGAACAATAGAGATGAACAACATTAATTACAAGTTTTTATATATAGAAGGTCCTTAGTCATTTATAAACACACAAAACATTATCATGGACAAACATTATATAACACTTAAGTAGCAGAATAAATATTCATAAACACTAGATGTAGTAACTGAAAACAAAGTCCATTTACAAATTTTCACTGCAAATGTGTTACTGCAAAAGTGTTTTTTTATAAGTTCTTTTAGAGATTTCCCCTGTAAAGAAACCTGGTGTTAACTAATTAATTTTGATTTCACGGTATAGAGCAAGAAATTTTACAAAAGCAAAATGAAACTTTTTTTTTTTTTAAATGTAAACTCTCTCTCTATGGACAGTAGGGGTGTAAAAATAAAATGTTATTCTGACACTATATAAATGCAAATATTTTATATATAATATAGTTTTATCAAAGGCTCAGCTTACTGTTTATAAGACAGAATTCACATTTTTGTGTGAATTCTGTTACGATATACTCAACCTTAAGGTGTACATGATGCATTTATTCAACTTACAAACACTAATGTACTAAGCTTTAACCTGTGAGACTTCTGTCTCGCCATTTAAAGTCCATTCTTTGTAGTCCAAAAAATAAAAATAAATGTTTTGTAAATGACTGAACTATTAATCTGTCCATATTGCCCACCCCTAATGTGAATATATATTTAGATTATTTAAAAGAGAATTCACTTTCAATTTTAATTAAAAAAATTACTTCTATTTTATATATAATTTGTTTAAAGCAAGCAGGTATGTAATCATTAATAATAAAAAAAAACAATTTTAAGTGTTGCATTTTTTTTCTCACTAACCATATCAAAATTGAACTGAACTATGACTTAAAATCTGAGATGCATACCGAACCGTGAATTTTGTGCCATTACACCCCTATATAGTAGTAACTCTTTAGGCTAATCATTTTAAACCGCTTTGCCATTACAACTGTGACTTATGGGATTAATCATCAAAACTCAAACATTTAAATCACCATATCACAATTAGTTTTAGTAGTAAGATTATTCAAAGCATTTTATATGGTTTAATCTCATAACGTAAGTGCATTAATTCAAGAGAGTCTGTGTGCGCGTGGCTTGTCTGTAATAAGGTCCAACAAAAGCGTGAATGCAGAGTTTCAGTGAGAGGACTGCATTAAACAATATACTGTACAATAATTCTTTATAACATTTTTTACACTGCCTTGTGCATCAGGGGACAGGTCCAAATTCAAATCTTTTCCATGCCATATTTATCATTTGAAATAAATTGTGAAAAAAAAAAGATTGCATATGTATTTAAAGTAATAATAAACACCATATCTTTATGTTGGCTTAAATTATAGCTATAGTATCATTGTTATTTGTATCAAATTGTGACTTGAGTGTACCGTTACACCCGTAATGGTTAACTGAATAGGGTATTTTCATTTTGAATATTTTGTGCATGCAATACTTGCAGTGTTTGAGCTAAACTAGTTCCACTGTGATATTGCATTCAGCACATGAGCTTCTGTGTGCAGAGAGGTGTGATTAATGGGGAGATTATGCAAAGTGCTTCACCTGTAAAAGGGTGGTGACCTGCTGTTGTGCTCAAGGGCACAGCTCTGCCCTCGCTCCCATCAGCAAGTGTTCTTTCTCACGGTTAAAAATTGACTGCAGCCAAATGGACGCAGATTTTGCTGTCAGTCAACTGCAAATTGTAATCAAATCTCAGGGTTAATTTGAAGGAGGCAGGATTAAAAGGCATTTTTTTTTATTTTCACACAAAATTAACATGTACAATTTGGAGTCACAATGCAAACTTCACAAAAATTATGACAGAGCTACAGTAGTCAGTGGATCAAAACCTTTCATAAATGTTGTCCTAAAGCTATTGAACAACACCCATGCTTGTCTTCGGGCAATTTACAATGTTTTTTGATCCACTGTGGCTAATATAGTGCCGTATTGGTCCAAGAACAGACTTTTGCACTCAATTTAATACTATATAATACATATTAGATGTGATAGATATGTGCCTTTGAGATTTGATAATGTTTCATAATTTAATTTTATTAGATAATGTTCAAAACAGTTGAGTTTTACCATTTCTGAGTCCATTCAGCTCATCTCTGGGTCTGGCAGGAGCTTTTTTTTTTTTAGCTTAGCTTAGCATAGACCATTAGCGTCTCATTCAAAAGGAAATTTATCATTATTTAAAGCTTCTGCACAAAATGTAACAACTGAAAAGTCAAGCTTTACATAGGAAAACTATCAATACTCTTTTGAAATGTTTGAGCAAGATGCTAATGGTCCAATCCGATTCAATGATCTATGCTAAGCTAAAATTGCCCCTGCCAGACCCAGAGATCGATTTGGGTTTAAAATAAGCCTGTGTGTGTTCCTTTAAGACCAAAAAAAAATATTTGGTTGCCTTTCATATACCTGAAGTAAACAAGCAAAATAATTTTGAGAGTTCATCATTCAAACTAAACAAAGGTCTCAGATAAATCATCTGGCTGTTCAGCATGGGCATACTGGGACACCTGAATGCGTTTAACCCATTGACATTTTCTGTTTCTGCTGTTGATATGAGTTCACTCTAGTATACACGCTCTCTTGTACACACTGTATGTTTGTCAGCTCAGGTGTGTCATGTTTGAATTACTTCTCTATCCTGTTAGTCTATGGGTATTGCATCTCCACACTTGCAAAAGTTGTGTGTTTGTGCTTATAAAGAGATGCTGTATAATCAGGTTTACAAAATGTAATCATTATGATACAAGCAAACAATCATGTATTACTTTGCTTGCAGATCCATAGATAGACGAACATAGCTTTGTCATTATTTGTCCATTACAGAAAGCATTTGTCTCTTGTCATGAAATGTTAAAGTGGCAGTGTTAAAAAGCTTTCACAGTCAACAGACAAAAGACAGCCTGACGCACCCAATGAAGCTGCTTAGTTGGTGTTTTCCTCTCATTGTCTGGGCAAGGCTCTCAGGACTTCCCTCAGTTTTGCTGTCAGCTGAAAGATGAGCAAGAAAATGAGGTTAAAGTTGTATATATGTCAGGTTCATGGTCCGATCTGTCTCAGTGCCCTTGAAGGTGTTTTTTTTTTTCACACCACCAAG
The DNA here is from genome assembly GCA_903798115.1 of Danio jaintianensis. NCBI lineage: Eukaryota > Metazoa > Chordata > Actinopteri > Cypriniformes > Danionidae > Danio > Danio jaintianensis. The sequence continues at coordinate 8,776,442 of CAIGQV010018170.1, forward strand.
AGAAATTGGCATTCTTATCCCTTTTTAGGCCACTCATTCAAATAACAACACAGGCTCATCAGAAATACAAGCTACATTTTTGCAAAACCACAAAAATGTACTTCAACATATGTTTGGCTGGAGTTTCAGTGTAAAATGAACATTACTGGGCAGTATGATGTCCACAATTTTTTGTTTCTTTTCACACTAATGATAGTTACAGGGATATATTATTATCGAAAAATTATTTTTGTGCAGTTTGCAACACTAAATAAATAGCACAAACTACTTAATGGTCTCTAATTTGTACAACAAAATGTAGTAATGTATTTCAGATTTGCAAAAATGTAGACAGCAATTTGTGGATTTACTATCTAAAACGTGCAATGAAATGTACCCAGAGAAATGTATTTCCAATGAGCCGGCAGTGTTACAAGACCTTTGTGATTTAAAAATAATAATAATTAAAATGTATATAAAAATAAACATCGATGAAGATACCATATCTGATTCTTCTGACAATACAGGTTTAGTATTAGCTTGAAGTAATATTTAAATACGTTGAGAAGTAGCTATTATATTAATATTTTTCTGTCACAATTTCTTTGTTAATCCAAACCTGATTTTTATTTTATTAATTCAGCTAATTCAGGCTGAATTCTGTAATTCCATCTTGTTTTTTCCACATTGACAAAATCATAAGACCCCGCAGAGATATTTGAAAATAGAAATAGAATTAAATCAAACTCTTGTGAACATAAATGCTCTTGTTCAGCAGAGTTTTGTAAAAGGACACCTTAATCCAGAAATATATCTGGCTTGTTTTTGTCTCTCCCAGAATAAATTGGTGAGTTTTTATTGGGTTTGAGTCAAGAACAAATATATTTGAACCAAGTGCTAAAATGTGCTTATCTAGGCAGCTCTGCTCTGTGTCCATATATCATTTTACGCCCCTCCATATAATAGAAAAAAAAAAAGTGAGCGATTGGTCAGTGGGTTTCTGGTGAGTGGCATACATGATTTTTCAGAAACAAAAAAGTCTTTGTACTGCATACTTATCTTTTCCCATTTCATTTGATTCTGATTCTGTTTTGAGAACATAAGCTAATTTTTACCTTAAGACCAAATGGGAGGTCATACAGTTCAGCATTCTGTCAAATAGCAAGACTGCGGCAGTTCTCCAAACAAAATCAAATGACTCACTCAGTATCTGAGTTGATGGCTTGAAATGTGATTGGTTCATGACTGAAAAGCACTAAAAAGTCCATCAGTTGATTGCACAGACGATTGGTATGCAATACGTCAGACCTGAAAGTAGGAAGTTTTCCCAACAAGGACAGAAAGAAGGATGGCAAGTCTATGTTGAAGGGAGGGCATTAGGTGCAAGTATAAAAGGCAATTTCGAGGAGTTTAAATACTTCTCCTTGATGCGATGTTGACATGGTCAACCAGTCTGGTTCAAATATTTGCATAATTACATTTTAATCATGCAGAAAAGCAACCACAAACCACGTAGTGTTTTGATAAATGCCTATTAAGCAACCACAGCAATCGTTAGTTCTGCATACAATAAATACACTTCATTTTTTCTCTTAGAGCCAAATGATGCTCCCTACACTGCTCTGAACTAATACAATCTTATACCCATATTACAATTTCCTGTTTAGCAAGTTAAAAGCATAAAAAAAGCTTATATAATTGTAAAAATGTTGAGGTTGCTTGGGTAACTGATGCTTGTATTGGCTGTCGCTCGCAAAAGACACTCTTCATTTGCATAAAGTTTAAGAATTCTCAACTTTGTTGCGTCACTCAACTAGGCCACATCTTGACAAGACAAAAATATGACCAGACTTCCCCTTCAAACACATTCTTTGAGAACTTGGTTGGTCTGATTGTGAAGTTCTTTCTTAGGCAACCTGAACAATTTTATGTCTTGAGTGATAGAGGATCATTAAAACAGTTGGCTTCACATGATGGCTCTCACCATTCAGGATGTCCAAAGTGTGTCATTTTTGTGACGTACATGGAAAGTCATTGATTCCATTTTCCCCTGCATGCAGGATGTGGAGTGGAATGTCAACGGGGTTTTCTGGCTACATGTTTACAACCAGCTATGATGTGCCCGTCTAATTCACTAGCTTGACAACAGGAAGATGTGGCAGAGAATCAGGAATTGTTTTAAAGCTGTTCCTCCTCCATTCTGTACACTTGACTGGAAAACATTAATCCTGCCTTACTGGAACTTCCTCTGGAATGGGTGGAGGGAGGGCTCTTTAAAGATATAGTTCAGCCAAGAATCAAAATTCTGCCATCATTTACTCACCCTTCACTTGTTTAAAGCCCATTTCAGTTACTTTCTTCTGTTGAACACAAAAGAAAATACTTGAAAAAGGCCGCTACTGTAGCTGGCACTCATTGAATACCTTAGTAATTATTATTTTGTACTATGGAAGTTGATTGGTGTCAGCAATCAGCATTATTCAAAATGTCTTTTGTGTTTATCAGAAGAAAGAGGTTTAAAACCACACAGTAAATGAGGTCGTTTTGGGTGAACCGGGTGAACCGTAACCGAAAGGGTTACGAGGGCTGTGGTGGAAGTTTGAAATGAATCCATTATTTATGTTTGATTTTTGTTTTCCATTGGCAGTACACTCACTTGCTTTCTTTCGGCTTATTCCCTGAGTACAACCCTCAGTGCTGGGAAACACCCACACACCCACTACAGCCAATTTAGTTGATCTAATTCATCTATATCACATCCTTGGACTGTGGGGGAAACCAAAGCAAACTCCAAACAGAAATGCCTGCTGGGACTCGAAGAGGCCGTGCTAACCATTGAGCCACAGTTGTATTGCCAGTTATTGGTAATTATAATGCCATTTGTTTTTCTGCATATGATAATTAACTGAAATGAACGTAAAAATGTATTGTTAAATTATAAATCTCGTGGTGTACTTAAATTGTTAATTAATAATCATTAAATATTTAACCTTCAGTTGTTCCACAACAAAAATATATTTTGAAGGATACAGGTATCCAATCAGCTGTTGTTGGTGCCAATTGACTTTAAAAGGTTTTTTTATCTATACTAAGGAGTAAACTTGGGTAAACGCTTTCTTTTAAGTAAATATTGTAGCTCAAAGGAGTTTGGCTAAAAAAAACGTTTCCTTGTATTTTAGGCATTTAACATGAGTTATGTAGATTTTTCTGATGTGGATCTCTAATTATTGCTGTGAATCGAACATCTTCCGGCTTCTAGATAGTGCCATAACAGATGACTACCCAAGAATTTGCTCACTTATCTGATAATGCTTTGCAGCTAATTACTCTAGGGTTATTTCATGATGCACTCGCATTGGAAGCTGTCAAGTCTTGTAATTCCAAACATGATCCACAAATCCTGGTAAGCTGATGTTTGAATGTGCTGTCCATGTAATACAATGAAACAAGTTATTTTGGACTTAAAGTTTTATCAAGCATATTTTTGCGTAGCCAGACCTCAGACTGACGCCTGAAGGTCTGGGAGCTTTAAATGGCCAAGGAGTGCTCCCTATGTTATATGACTGACAAGTTAACCAACCAATCACGTTTTAAGATTGCTGCACACTCGACTCACAGAAATCCTGTACATTTAAACCAATCAGAGAACAATTGAGGATCTGCTAAAGTGTTTCCTGGAAAGTGTGCCGTATGCATTTGACATTATGCTTGATATAGTCTCAGCCTCAGACGTCACACCAAGCACCGTCCACAGACCTTTGGCTAAACGACTATATCAAGCCTAATGTTTTTAAAATGCTAATGCTGCTTCATGCTTAGAGGAAGCATTTGGCTTTTGCGTAACAATTGCTGTTAATGGCCACATTATTGCAGTCTGAACTGTTGATTCTGGCGTTCAGTGGCTTTTCTTTTTGGACTCACCCCATGCTGTCATGTCTAACAAAACAACATAATTCTTCGAGGATTCTATTAGCTTCCCTCACGTTGCCGCCAACAGTGAGCTCTTTATTTGAGTCATGTTTATGTACTAAACCAGCTCACATTTGAGTGAATTCATTACTGGCACTATAGAAACCAAATCTCCATTCACTGTGGTGATGAATATATTTGTCTCGGAATAAAATGCCCCGTTTGATTTACTCTATATAGCAATAAGAGCATTGGCTTAGTGATAGTAGAGCAATACAGTATAAGCCTTGTCTTTTGGTTAAGATTAAGGATGGACTGATGACCTGTCTATATCTCTCCCACAGTGATCTCCTATGTAAACAAAGCCGTATTGGTTTTTAAAGGGGTGGTCCACAGTGTTTTTTTTAAGGTTTGATTGCGTTTATGGGGTGCAAAACAATGTGTGTTCGTGATTCATTTGTAAAAAATCACGTTATTGTTCACATATCTTAACTTCATTTTATACAGCTACTGAGCTAACATGGAAACGACCATCATATTTCCTGATTCCTCCTATAAGGCCCGCCCTCAAAGGGCTCTGATTAGTCAGCTAACCTAATGTGTTGTGATTGGTGGATCGGCTTCACGTCACCAGGAAACATCATGCCTCTCCTGCATATGCTGTCTGTCAGACTGTAAATAATGTCAGTGAAGCCCTATCAGTTTGAGCCGAAGTCAGACACAGAAAATGAAGAGGACACAGCTGAACCAATGCAAACGCGACTCTTGCAAGATGTTTCTAAATGGTATGGTTTTTTTTTTGTTCCTTCTTAAGAGGAGGAATGTGATCAAGCCATCAGCATCTCATAGTAGTGTATATAGGAAATGATACATTATAAGATGGCTGTAAAGTCTCCGTTTCTAATAGATAGCAGGTAAAACGGTCTACTTTGGTTTTTAGTTCCCTTTCTGAGGTTTAACCACGTCATAAAAATGCAATCGTAATGACATTGTACTGTAGCAAGGCTAGGACAAATTAAAACGCACTTCAGGTATTTATAAAGAGTATGTTTATGCTGAATAAATAAATATAATGAAAGCACGGACAAACCTATTCTGAAAACAACGCACTTTTGTAAATAAATAAATAATGAAACATACGTTGCAGAAAAAGGAATAAATGATATGATGTGGTATTTTCTTTATTCTGAGTAGTGATGGGAGGTTCGGATCATTTTACTGACTCGGACTTTTGAGTCTCGTTCATCGAGATGAACGAATCTTTTTTCAAATCATTTCGTTCATTTTGCCAAAATATTATTAAAATGTTTCGAGTTGCACCCAAACACATCTACAACTAGCCCAAACGTTGATCACACTACAAACAAGTCATAACTGGAATGCTATAAGAAAGAGAAAATAATCATTTATTGTTTACCTGGTCTTTTGTCTATGATGATATTTTTGTGTCTTTGCTCAGCTCACCTCTTCATGTCAAATTTGAGTGGTTCGTTCTCATCACACTGACAGTCACATATAATCTTAACCAATGCACACAGTTTGAGCCGAAAGAAGCCATGATTAGTTCACCTTTTGAGTCTTCGGGTTTTTGAGTCGTTGCTCATCACGTGACAGCATGTAAAGTGTGATGACTCAAATGGAGGACTCGGGAGATGAACGGATCAAATCTTTTTCCGGCTCTAAATGCATATGATTGGCTTCTGTCT
>CAIGQV010018170.1:8782045-8796154 GCA_903798115.1 Danio jaintianensis
TGATTGGCTTCTGTCTTTCACGTGATGAACGAACGACTCAAACCCGATAGAAGACTCGAAAAATGAACTAATCTTCTCCCGCACTACATTCTCCCGCGAATTAATGAATCACTTAGTTCGAGTCGTTCGTTCTTTTGTCACATAATGTGAAAGCATAAGAGATGAGTTATTTAATAAATCAAATTGTCTTTGTGAACCGTTTTGCAAATTATGATGCTGCAGGCATTAGAAACACTATAAACACTGTTTAATTGTTGTTTATTGTTTTTTTTTTTTTTTTTTTAACCAGAAAAGCTTTATAACAAAACAGATTACTTTAAAATCACAATATAAATAAAAACAAACAAAAGAAAAACAAAAACCAAGCTAGGCTTTTTAATGAATAAAAACAAGTAAGCTTTAAATTAAATAACACGTTTGTGCCAAAAGCTTTATATCAAATAGGGCAACTATTCCCAATAGTTTTTTTTTTAATGAAACATCAATTTAAATTAAAAATAAATTAAAAGAAAAACTACAAAAGCCACAGAGCCTAATGAGCATAACAATTTGACTTTAGAATATAAAAACAACAGTGCACAACAAGCTTGGCTTTTTTTTAAAATAAATAGAATTAAATAAGCTTTAAAACAACACTCTGTGGCTTTACTTGTTGGACTTTTTAAGGCATGTTGGACTGGTTTAAGGCATGTTAGCATTCAAAAACACGAGTTCCCAAACCTTGGATGGGCTGAGTCTATTTCTTCTTTCTGAATTCTGATGATTTGAAATGCTTCTTTTGTCATTACTTATTGGTCGCAGAATAAAAGCTTCTGCTAAATGAGTAAATGTAAATGCAATCTTTTTTTATACAAATATTAGACGAATACGTAAAGTCTGCATAGAAAAACATTATTAAACAAAAAAATGGGGTACAAATCACTTGTAATAAGAGACTTTGATTAATTTATTATATAGCCTTGCCTAGTGTTTGTTTTCCGATAGCAAGGCAGTAGACAAACAATATATATTTTTTAAAACCATTTATTTGTAAAATAACAGAAATGAAAATAAAACCACATAGCCACCAGAAAAATGTAATTTCATTGCAGTGTACAGTGGAGCTACAGTTTAAGACCAGAAATGCATCACAGAAATGCACATAATAATAATAAATGATGATGATGATGATGATGATGCACCCGTCTCTAAAGAGGATTTGGAACTAATTTCTACACCCAATTCTGCTGTAGTGTCAAGTCAAGTAAGAGAGAACGACTCAAACGGAGGACGCGGGAGATGAACGGATCAAATCGTTTTCCGGCTCTAAATGCATATGATTGGCTTCTGTCTTTCACGTGAGGAATGACTCAAACGGAGGACTCGGGAGATGAACGGATCAAATCTTTTTCCGGCTCTAAATGCATATGATTGGCTTCTGTCTTCCACGTGATGAACGAATGACTCAAACGGAGGACTCGGGAGATGAACGGATCAAATCGTTTTACAGCTCTAAATGCATATGATTGGCTTCTGTCTTTCACGTGATGAATGACTCAAAAGACTTGAAAAATGAACGAAACCCTGCACAAATGTGCGCATGCGCGGATGAACGAATCACTCTGTGAGGACTGAACAAGATCAAGAACGACCCATCACTAATTCTGAGTAAAACGGTTCACGAAATACACGTGCTCAACAATGCATTGCTGCCGTCTTGACTGTTTTTCTGAAGTGCTGCTGGCTTGACCGCAGTGTTGTACATCCCTTTTTCTTGTTTTACATCTAGTAAAAGTACAAAAGTAGGGGAGGGGGCGGTGGCGGTGCCTCAGGGAGACTTGGGATGTCTGTACATAATATACTACATTATTTCAAATGTAAAAATCACGGAATGCTAATGCATACAGATACATTGCAGTCGCTGGTGACGATTGTGGTAATTACAGGGGTAAAACGGATACATATGTTTGTAGCTAAATCATACCCGCCAAACTCCCGTTTTTCCAGAGAGTCTCTCGTATTTCACACCCATCTCCTGCCATCCTCCTGTCTTGTTATTTCTCCCGGAAAGTAATTACTTCTGTAATTTTGTCAATTTTGGTATAGCATCTGATCGCCGCAGCCCATCCACCCCCCTGGTTCTCAGGTTCTCAAGTTTGTTACTCAGAGTCAGAGACCACCATACCAAACCAAACTCTCCACACACCCCGTTCTCGGGAAATTCGGGCACAAATGTTGGCAGGCATGAGCTAAATTGCTAATAATAATTGCTAGTGACAAACCGCGTTTCTCGTTGTTTATATCCTTGTTTACGTCCTTACTACAACAAAGCCTACAGTGAACATTAGAAACTATGCATGTAAGATATCAATTTTAACAAAAAGAAGTACTTACAGGTTGTGGCTCACAATCCACAGCTTCTTCTTTTATAATAGGTACTGCTTCTTCTTTGAGGAGAAGTTTTTGGCTGAATCCAGCACTTAACTGCGACCAATTGTGGAAGCTGTCTTTTGTAAAATGCTTTGCACAGAGAGCTATATATTTTTTATAATATTCTGGAACATAATTAAAAATGAATTTTAACCACTTCTCTCTTTGTGTCACGTCCCTTGGAAGGCCAAATAGTGAAACAGAACAAGATCCATGTAAATAGCAGCGTTTGGATGGCATTTTCCTTTCTCTACTAAGGCGTCTGTGGCCACGCCCCTTTGCTGCACGAGGTGTATGCGGAGTCTCATTAGCCCGGATGTATTTTGTTTTTGTAGTCCCCAAATTCGTTCGCTGTAGGCTTTGCTAAGCTAACTCTGTAAAAGCCAATGTCTCCCTTTGCATTAAACTTTGAGCATCTTACACTCAGAGATGTTGTTTATGTCCACACAGCAACATTACACATCAACTGAAGTTTAAAATATGATATCGTAGTGGACCACCCCTTTAATAAGGCCTGGTGTCTCTCTCTCTCTCTCTCTCTCTCTCTCTCTCTCTCTCTCACACACACTATGCCTATCATACCTTCACTGCTATTCATTTACACAATTAGCTTTTTTCTATGCATAATTAGCTCGATGTTTACCTTCTCGGTTTCACACCATGTCTATCTTGCTCTCTTTCTCTTTGTTTTCCCTCTCCTTTTACAAAGTCTAAAAATAGGAAGTTTTCAGTCATTCAAGTAAGAGGGCAGCCAAGCACAGATAAATTTAGAGTCAGGAAGAGCTTGTCTTGCACAAGAATTAAGGTTCTTTTGTGTGGTCATTAATCAATCGCTGGCATAATCTTGCTTTTTATGTTCCAGTTAACTGCTTGAGTGAACCCACAGCATAGACTTGTAAATTCACCCTTTGTATTCAGACCCTTAACTGAGATCGCATTGCATTTAGTTAAGTCTGTCACAATATTTGCTTCATTAACTTATATATATTGTATTAAAATTTTCGGTGACAGTATATTGCCCATTGTGTTTACATAAAAAATGTGTCACCAGCATTTTAGTGGATAATGTTGCCTTTGTCATCTCATCTGGTCTTTGTGTCAGAGGTCAGGCAGTTCCTCCACACAAACAGTGCGATAGCAACAGGTGACATTACTTTCAGTGTTTTCATGACAACTACTGGGTTTCAAAGCTACAAACCTAAAAAACATAAAAGAAAATAGCTCTGTTGACACCAAAAATAGTGCTCACAGTTAGCATAACTTTACATATACATTTATTCATTTAGTAGACACTTTTATCCAAAGCAACTTACAAATGAATAAAAAAAAAAAAAATCACCAGAGAGCAGCAACATATAGATGCCATGACAAGTCTAAGTTTATTTTTATTATTTTGAGTACTTGTCTGGTGCATATAGAGATGAAATAGTGTTTGTCAAGCACACTCACCTGTGTAAAGCACACTCAGGATTTCACAATGTTTTCACAGAAACATGGAATGTTTATAAGAAAGTGTCTGGTGCATATGGAGAGGGAGTATGTAGTGCTCTATATTCATTCATTCATTTTCTTTTCGGCTTAGTCCCTTTATTAATCTGGGGTCGCCACAGCGGGATGAACCGCCAACTTATCCAGCATATGTTTTACGCTGCGGATGCCCTTCCAGCTGCAACCCATCACTGGGAAACATCCATACACACTCATTCACACACATACACTACGGACAATTTTTTAGCTTAGCCAATTCACCTATAGCGCATGTCTTTGGACTTGTGGGGGAAACCGGAGCACCCGGAGGAAACCCACGCAAACACGGGGAGAACATGCAAACTCCACACAGAAATGCCAACTGACCCAGCCGAGGCTCGAACCAGCGACCTTCTTGCTGTGAGGCGAACGTGCTACCCACTGCGCCACCGCGTCGCCCAGTGCTCTATACTGCAAAATAAAAATAAAAATTGAGCATGCTGTAAAAACAAACAATTTAAATTAAAATAGAATGAGCTTTTAATTAATAGACCAATTAGCTGCAGCGGATAACTCATTTGCCATTTCCATATGTTACTCCATCCAGCAAAATAAGTCACAGTGATCCAAATTTCAAAATTGAGATTTTGGTACCAATGGAAAGAGGAGACTCTACGCTCAAAGTAATATCTTGAATGGATTTGAAGATATGCCCATTTGAATTATGGTTGTCTGCCCTCTTTTTCCAATTAAAACCTGAGAAACATCGCGCTAAAAGTTGTTTTTGCCCGTTTTTGCTGATATCCTTCAAAATCCATTGCATTTAAAGGAATAAACTATTTATTTTATGGCTTAATTTGTACATATATATACAAATGTTTTTAAACCAGGCTGAAGCTCAAATTATTTTAAGTATTTATTTGAATAAATATTTTAAAAGGCACTTTTACATAGATTTACTAAAGTCAGAAAGGTTAAACTAGAGGTGCTACATTTTAACAGTGTTAAAGAATTCATAACGGAGATACCAAATTTTGGGTTAAAATAAATCGTATTGGGTGAGAGAGGCCATAGACAGACATATCTCGTAAACAAAATCTTCATCAAATGACAGAAAACATGGCTCTCCATCTTTAATTTACAACCTTTACCGCAAACAGCACGTGTTTTGACTAGCACGTTTGTTTATAAGAGAGAAGGTCAGCAGTGATGGAATAGTTGAATTCAGTAAAGGGTGATTCATGCAGTGAAGTAAGATGAGATTGTGGAGAAATGGCACTGCCCAAGCATTAGTCACACTAATGGAAAAAAAGAATCTCCGATCGCATCCTTTACATGTTATGCAGCAAACTTTATATCAGGTTGCCCAGTGAACAGCTTAGAACCAAATTACTTTTATTAGTAATGATTGCCTTTTTGTTGGCATGTATGCATGCTACACATTTAAAATGTTATGGTGGTGTGGTAAAACCTGTGGCGCTAAACCATTATTTCAGTATGCAGTAAGCAGTTCTTTAACATTATGACTCTAAATGAAGCAATGAGATGTTATGTTGCTAAAGATGAATATTGTAATGTATAATGCAGTAGTGTATGTCCTGGTTCTGTCTTTGATGCATCTGTGTATGTGAGTGGTAGATTATAGATTTATAGCACATCTCTCAAAGTGGAGTGATTCAGTATCTCCTCTCACATGAAGAAGAAAACTCAAATACATTATTCTGCGTCTGATTAACTCTGTCCAGGCAACAATCCATTATGAGATAGAGAGAGCTAAAATAAACATTTTCATTCCTTATTTAAAATTAGTCTGCTTAAAGTCATCCTAAATCATACCATCACATTTCCCATGCAGTGCTTCACTTTACCACAGCACTGAACAGTTTCATAGTTTGTTATTGTATTATAAATCGTTATATTTGTTTTCATAAAACTCAAGACAGCTGCTAAACAACCATTGTGGCTAAGTGGAGATGAAGTCATGGCTTCGTAAACTAGATTATTAAATTTCCTGAAGAAAAATGAGTGCAGAAAAATGCAGAACTTGCCAATCCTCTGTTGGGGTTCACTGGGTGGTTGCCAGGGTATTTCTCACTTTAAGTCATTATGATATTTTGGATCTTAAGACAGATTTCTTAGTACAATCTGAGGTATTATTAATATCCAGACCACAAACAGTAGCCTATATTATGTAAATATAAATAAGTATAATCCTTTTTTAATGATTTATTTAGATATCCTTCAAAGATAACTGTAATGCTTTTATCAGTTGTAATATTTTTGCTGCTTGTTCAAACTAATTTAAAATAAGCTGAAAGAACATAATTCTTGAGATTTTATTGGGACAACTTAATTTTTTTGTTCAATGCACTTACATTTGTTAAGTTAACTTAACCGATTTGTGTTGAGACATGAAGGAGTTGTGTGGAAACCTGCATTTTTTACAGTGTAGTGATAAATAGTTACTGAATAGTAATCAGTATTCTCTTTAATTTTGGCTATTGCAGAGTTAAACTTAGCCGTAATTTTCCGGCCACCTGAGCAAAAAAATACCTGCAAAGTTTATATTTTCTCTACCATTTAACTTTACAATATTTTTATATTTCTATTCTATATGACTTAAAAACTGTCTTGACTATGTCATGAAGAACATTTTGAAGTTCCATGATTACATTTTCACCTCACTAATGAATGTAATAACTTATGTAGAACAAATATATCTGTTATGCCTGTCAGGATGAAATACACCCATTAAAGTTCTTAAATATTAATCTATAAAATTTGACTACAGTGACAAATTTTGCATGTTTTTTGTTCTTTCTATGAAACATGTAAAATGCATTAGTTCTAGAGATACTAACTTTACTGAGGTACAATCAAATAGCTTTCTCCACTCATTTTTCATCTGCCTTCTGCACATTATTTTATGCCCAGCTTAAAAGGAACAGTGGTGATAATAAAGCAAATGGCACAAATAATCAACAATAGATTTGACACATTCACAATGCAAAATTTGTCAATATTTGGACTTGTTTTTTAGTACTAATCTGTCTGTACATGTGTTTATTTGCATGTCTCTGTTAGTTGAAAACCTTTTGTGTGTAACTGTTTATTTTGCACTTAAAATTAGCATTCCAGTATGCCAACTCAACACCCCCTGGATTGACTTTATTTTGGCCTGAGAAACAGTGATCTCTTTGAAAACCATGTTGCTCTGAAGTAATCTCTGTATTAGAGTAAGGCATCAGCTTTAACAAGCCCCAGTCCAGCATATTTTTGTGTTGGTATTTGCTGATTATTCCAAAACCGCCAAAATCCTTTCACCAGCCTACACCACCAAAGAATAATTAACCTCTATTTTGCAAAGAGCATAAAGGAGGGATATACATCACCCACACCCCCTCTGATGCCACTCAGATGCCAGTGTTTCTGACTGGCTGCTATGGCTACAGTGTAGAGTGGCAGTGCCTGGTGGTCATTTGAATGTGACAGGACAAAACACATTTTGTCCCATCATCACTCTAGACAAATGACCTCTCACACAGATACGCCAAGCTTTGTAGAATAGAATGAGAAAAATGGTGATATTATCACATATACACTGTCTAATGGATGGGGGTTGGTTAACAATGTTGTTGCTTTAGCGGTTTCAACATATTGCTATTTAATTATTATGGCTTAGTTATATGAAAACATCATTAAATTTTTATCACGTCATTTACTGGGCTAAAAAAAAGATATAGCTGCCCAGAGGGAAGGTTTTGGTTGGTTGTATTTCTCAAGCTAACAACAGCATATACTGAGACGAAGACTTCCAACACTAACAAAACATCATTATGTCTTTCTACCCAGGTGTCCAGTCAACCAAAAAGTCAGGGATCCCAGCTCCTCGTGAGATCCCCCAAAGCATCTCCAGAGAACGTCTCTCATTGCGTGATCAACAGAAAAGCTCTACAGCCAAAAAGATGGTCACCAGTTCCAGCGCCTCAAGCATCTCCGCACTGGCCAAGCACTCACGTGGCTCTGTCAAGACCAAAGCAGAGTCTGCGGTCTTGGACAAGACGTTGCTGGAGAGTCAGGTGAGGGAGCTTCTGGCTGAGGCCAAAACCAAAGAGTTTGAGATCAGTAAGCTACGAACGGAGCTTCAACGGCATAAAGGGAAGGATTCACCATCAGAGGCTGGGACACCAGAAGGGAATTCAGAGATGGAAAGGACACCAGCTCAGACTGGAGACATCCAGGTGCTTGTAGGTGAACTGAGGGAGAAGAACGGACGTTTCCAGCGCGAGTTAGCCACCTTGCGGGAAGAGAATCAGTCTTTGAAGCAAAGGCTCATTTCATTGGAGAGCACCAGCTCCAGCAAGCATTCTGTTAACGGGGTTGTACCAGATAACATCATTGGAAGCGGTCTTAAAACTTCAGTGTCATCTGGAAGTGACATAAAAGTCTCCCCTTTACCCTCTTTAGACTCCTCGGAGTTTGAAAAGATCCCCTCATACTCAGACTCAGTCAGTAGCAGCATTAAGAGTGTGATGCCCAGCGGTGTGGTGAAAGAGCTCTCTGTGGAGTCTCTGACAGAGCGCATCCAGAAGATGGAAGAGAGTCACCACAGTACAGCCGAAGAGCTTCAGGCCACTCTACAGGAGTTGGCTGACCAGCAACAGGTCGTACAGGAGCTGACAGCTGAAAATGAGCGTTTGGCGGAGGAGAAAGGCCTCTTGCAAACTTCCCTACAGCAGCAAAGGGAGCGCGTAGAACTCTTGGCGCAACAAAACGAGACTCTTCTCCAGAGGCTCCGAGAACAAGCTCAGAGTCAAGAAGCTGAGGCTTCACGTGCCTCTCGGGTTGCAGAGCTCGAACAGCGTTTGGCTGAGCAAGTGGAGAGCTCGCGCTTTGAAAGAGAGAAGCTGGTAGACATCCAGCAGCAGCTAACAGGGAGTCTCAGAGCCTTGGAGATGGAGAATCAGGAGGCGCAAACTGCTGTGAAGAGCTTAAGGGAAGAAGAAGGGCTTCTGCAAGGGCATCTGGAGAGTGAGAAGCTTGCTAGAGATGAGGCAGTGAGGAAAACTGAGGAACAGAGGCTAGTCACGGAGGCTCTGAGGATGGACAATGCGAGTCTGAAGGCGCAGGTGGAGGTGGAGCGGCAGAAGGTAGCTGAGCTGAAGGCAGTGCAGAGCGCTAGTGACAACACTGAGCTGCAAAGTCTGCTCAAAGTGGCACATGAAGATCGAGACAAGCTGGAGCTGACCTGCACAGAGCTACGACAAGAGCTACAGCAGGTACGCAGTAAAGTAGAGTGTGGACATGGTATAGAACAGGGATGTGGTGTCCCTTCGTAGTTTTGCTCCAACACTAATCAAACACACCTGAACAAACTAATCACTGTCTTCTTTAGTGTCTTGATTAGGGTTGGACCAAAACTATGCAGGACACAGGCCCTCCAGGATCAAGTTTGCATATGCCTGTTACAGAATCAGACTGGTAATTTATAACAAAAAAGAAGGTACCCAATTTCTGATAGTCCTAGAATAGCCAAAATAAAGGGCAGTTATTTTTTTTTTTGCTAATGCTTCTATGCCAATAAGATACAACCAACTACTGTACAACTACAATGCAATCCAAAGTTGTAATCCTGAATTAGTGAATGAAAATAAGGGTGCATATTGAGTGTGCTGACAAAGCTGTGGTGTTTTATCTATATCAAGAACATTAAGAAGTGTTCGTATACCTGTAGAATTTTCTGGGAACACCTTGGCCTTCCGCCTTGGCATTGTCCCTACTTAATTTGAATGCTTTGTGTAGCCATTTCCTAACAGGCAAATAACAATAATCTCATCTCATACATGCTCAAGAACGTTTCTTAAAAACATTACTACATGGAAAAAAATGCACAGTTTTTTTTCTTTCTTGGAGATGGTAAATGTTTGATAACACTTTAAGGCACTTTTAAGCAAAAATATTAGTGTTGGAAATTGTTGTATGCATTATTTGGCCCATCTGGCTTGTATTATGACCATCATCACCTTTTTAGTGCCAATTCTATCATGACTTATTTTTGACATACTTATTTTGTAAACTTCTTGAGAGCATTTTTGTGATGATAGATTTTAGGAGGTCAGTGCTGAGACATAAAGAGTGCATTGCAGAACTTGTTACTTTCCTTTGGGACCATTTATGTAGTACAATTTAAAATGGACAACATGGGTAAACAACTATGTTAACTAATACCCTCTTCTAAGCTCCATGATTGCCCTTTTGTTTTGTTTTTTCTAAAAGTAAGCTAATAAAATGTCACCACATAAACAGAAGTTGCATTACATCCAACCACATAGCATATTTGATGTTTTCATTTTCTGCACAGAGCACCAGAAAATGAGAGAGGACCCTACATAAATATTGAAAGCCAACTTTTGTAGCAGCCTAGTTTGCACTTGTAAATGTTGTAGTCATGTAGTTAACAGGCATACCTCGTCTTTTAAAATACAATTATACACAGAAAGGGCCATTATAAACCCACAAGAACATGGACATCACTGGCACCTCATTGCTTTCACATGAACCCAGTGCACCTCCAAACCCAAAACGGACTTTATTTTTCTCTCTGACTTAACTTCTGTGAGCGAGCCAAGCCTTTTGGCTTCAGTATACACCCTTGGTCCAGATGTCATCCGGGGAGTTGCCATTAGACTGAGCTTTAAGATGCCACACTGCTTTCAGAGCACACTTAACGCACTGTGCACAAGGCTCTGAAGAAAGAGTTTGTGACTTGGCCCCTGTTCTGTTCTATATAGGCTGATCCAGCTGTCAGTTATGGGTTGGCCTATATCACTACAAAAGTGATCTAATTCTCAATTAGTTATTATGCAACACTGAAGCAATATGGTTTCCTGTGTGAATTTTCAGCTGCATTACTGTAGTCTTCGGTGTCACATGATTCTTACAAAATCAGTCTAATAAGCTGATTTGGTGCTCAAGAAACATTTAAAATTATCATCAGTGTTGAAAACAGTCAATGTCTTCCAGTAGCTTCTTATAAACATTCCTGCAAATCAAGTGAGTTCTTGGTCAAAGCCAGTGGAAAATGGTAATTCAGGAAATTCTTAAATTTTAATCTAGTGTTTTCAACGTTTGAAAAGTGCTTAGATTTTGGATAAAGTAATCTTGACTAGATATATAATTTATCTGACTAGATAGGGTAATAATTATCTATTAAAATAAAATAAATCTCTTTTCTTTTGCATAAAATGAAAACTCTGGAGTCTGCGCAAGTACCTGTAGCGTGTTCTGCATGTTTTTTTATTTATTTATCTGGCCTTTGAAATTAAAAAGAAAAATTTTGTATGTATACAGTATGCAAGTATGGTACTTGTCACACGTTTATATTGTTGGAAAAGTTTGGAAATGCACCAGGAAATTGTTTGAAAATTGCTTAAATTTGACTTGGAAAGGTCTAAGAACTCTGTAATTGTGTTGGTCTGGGATGATGAGCATTAGTAATGCAAACTCTCAACTAATGAACTTCGATCTCAAATCTATATCAAGTTTTTGCCTTTATTTTGGCTTTATTAGTATTGTCAGGTGAATTCTATATATTGTATTAGTCAGACGTCATAAATGGCAAGGCTGGCTGTTTCAACACATTTCTAAACAATAGTTTTAATAACATAATTTATAATAACTGATTTCTTCTATCTTTGCCATGATGACAGTACATAAGATTCTACTAGATGTTTTTCAAGATACTAGTATTCAGCTTAAAATGACATTTAAAGGCGTGTTAATATAACTAGGTTAATTAGGCAAGTCATTGTATAACAGGTGGTTTGTTCTGTGGACAATCTGAAAAAAAATATCGCTTTAGGGCAGACCTGGGCATTTTACGGCCCGCAGGCCACATGCGGCCCACTGGACTTCTTTGATTAGCCCGCGTGAAGTATTTATTTAATTTAAATTCAACCGCAAACAGGGCCTTGTAGTGCGCAGGTCTGATATTGCGAGTCAACAAAAGGGGACTTTCAGATATAGCATCTTTTGCGCACTCAGTTTCGTTATTTCAAATGGAGACGAGCGGGTTCAGCATGCAAATAGGAAGGGATACACATGCGGTATGTCACGCTCACGTTTTCCAGGTGGCACGCATTGAAAAAATCTAAACATTTCAAGGTGTGAAACACAAGTCATGTGACAGAAACCAACCAGGCAGCTTCACACTTTGTATGGAATTACACAGTAATAAAGGTAGACTAATTACCTCAGATTAACGATTTAACAAATCCAGATACAGATCCTCTCAGTGATGATCATTATATCACATATCCACCTCACATTCAACCTGAGTTCAGTGCACTTGTTCAGCCCAACACAGGCTAGAATTCTCTCACTGAACATAAAAAATATAAATGAATGAATAAATGAAGTAATAAATAAAAATTAACTAACGTGAAGCAATCAAACAAACAACCCCGTGGCATTTATATAAAGTTGATATTGTGATGCTGGTCTTTAAAATACTTTTTTTGAAAACAAAATTAACTGTATTGGTCTGGCCCTCTAAAACTGCCCCTTGGAATGCCCCTCTAATGTGGGCCCTTTGGAAAAATGAATTGCCCACCCCTGCTTTAGGGGGCTAATAATATTGACCTTAAAATAATTAAAGATTACATTTAAAACTGCTTTATTCTAGCTGAAATAAAACAAATAAGACTTTCTCCAGAAGAAAAAATATTATGGAAATACTGAAAAATTCCTTGCCCTGTTAATCATAATTTGGGAAATATTTGGAAAAGAAAAAAAAAATTCACAGGAGTGCTAATCATTTTGACTTCAACTGTATGTGTCTGAATGTACAGGTGGAGGCAGACAGACAGCAGCTTCTGGAGAAGGTGGAGAAACAGGAACAAGACCATAAAACCAACACAAATTCTCTCGAGGAAAAGAGCAGAGATGCTGAGAACCAAATCAAGGACCTGAAAGAAACCATCTTTGAGTTGGAGGACCAGGTGGAGCAGCAACGGGCTGTTAGACTGCACACCAACCAGACCATCCTGGACCTAGAGAGTATGATTATTATCTGTCTGTCTCTGGCTTTCAGTATACAACACTGCCAAATGATCATGATCCCTGCGGCGTTTGTGTAACTGCTTTCTCTCAGCCAATGCTAAATATACTGTATCATCTAGCAGGCTGGAGTCTGCTGTGATTAGTGAAACACATTGATTGTATCTGGCAGCCTGCATGGATTGAGATACTGAGCTGTTTAGCTATAGCACCAGCTTAAATCGTTGCCAAACTGCATCAAGCAGGATTCATATGCAGCATGAGCTCGTCTGTCTTCCTCTCTAAGCTTGAGGAGGAAATTTCATGGTGCAGATTATAGTTTTAGTGCAACCTCAGTTTGTTTCCAGCAATGAACCAAATAGCTTCAAATAGCTCCTTATGACACTTTATGTAAACAGTATTTATATTTCAGGAGCAAATGAATTTAGTCCCAACTTCCAAGAAGACGCTTTACCACATGATCAAACAAAAAGATGTATAAATATGCATAGTGTGTGAAATTATTTATTTCGTTTTGTTTATAATTAATTTAATTCTGCCACCTACAATTGATCAATGTGTGTATAGATGTGTATTTATATAATGATCATTTAAATTATATATTAATAATAAAACAAAGTAAAATGCCTGGATACAGTATATAATAATAATAATGAGGATTTTGAGAATTTGTTTTCATGAAAATAATATAAAAATAATATTAAATATTATACACTACACAATTAAAATAATACACTCATTGAAACATTTGGGGTAATTTTTATTCAAGTGTATTTGGGGTAATTTTTTTATTCTATATTTCTAATTTTTATTTTTTTTAAAGTATTTTTATATTATTATATTACATTTATTTAATGTAAAAAAATATATATAAAATTGTAATTATAAATGATTTTATATTACATTTATTAAAAGTGTCAATTTTATATAAATAACAATTTCTCTAAAAGTAAATAAATAAATTCCTCAAATATTAAGCAGAATTTTTATAATTTATGATAATAAAAAATAAATGTTTTTTTAGCTGCAAAACAGCATATTAGAATGTTTTTGGATCTGCTTTCATTTGCATTTCAGAACATTTAAAAATGATAAATGGCATAAATTAAAAATATGCTGTTTTTACTGTATTGTTGACATAATAAATGCAGCCTCGGGTGAGCATAAGAGACCTCA